>JAPMOQ010061688.1:672177-748144 GCA_026543055.1 Argiope trifasciata | reverse complement strand
AAAGATTCTTTTAAGAGTAATTTTTAGGGAAGCATTTCGAAAACCTACTGGGTACATTTTAGTAACGTCATTATCATTCTTAAAAAAGATTCTTTTAAGAGTAATTTTTATTGGTAACCTTCATACTGGTGTGATAAAAATAAGAATTTTTATTTCTTGATTCTTTAACTATTAATAATTTAATAACTTGGAACATCGCACTATTAGAAACGTAATTCTTGTCCTTTAAAATTCTTTTAAGAGTTTTCACTGATGATACTGGTTTTCCTGAAATTACAGTTAGAACTTTCTCATTTCATTTGTTAATAATTCAATGAAGCATAGAATATAACAATATTCATAAAAATAAAAATATATTATTTCAAAATTATACAAAGATAGTCCAGATTTTTCTTCTTAATATGCCATTATTTTGCTTCTCACTATATATATCATTAGCCGTCTTTGGTTATCTAATCATGATTAAAGCTTGATAAAGTTTTCTGTTAAATATTTTATGCACTTAAATTTTAATAGTTTCCTCAACAGTTTTTTTTTTTTTTTAAGTTTCAAATTTGTGTAAACTTCTATAATTTTAGAAATTTTACACCATTCTGCTCTTGCGCTATGGATCTCCCCAATTTTTTTACATTGAACTTAAAAATGGAAGTGAAATGATTAAACTTGAATTAATTCAATTATATTCTTGCTGAAATTAATTATGTTTATTGAAAATATACGGATAAGAGTTAAAATCATTCCCCACTGAAGTTTTATGCGCATTAATTTCAAAATTTACTTAATATCTCAGAGAATTATTCAATAAAAATTTATCTAATTCATCAAAAAAAATCAATAAACCTGAATTTTAAAAACATTTAACCGAAAAAAATGATAATATATATTTACATAGGCAATTAAATTACAGGAAAGAGCAGTGAAGCCTAAAAAAGGAGCACGGCTAAAATTTTCCTCATTACTTATTAGTAATAACAAAAAAAATTTAGAAAACTATATTAAAAGTATTCTTTAAACAGAAAACTACTTATAATGTAGAAGGAGGTGAGGGGAGCCTTAACTTCTTGATTTTTAAATTAACAATGGCAGAAAATAACAAATTAAAATAATCGAAGCAGCAATTAAAACAATACGAGTGACAAATATTACAAAATAATAATAATAATAATAAAATAAAAAGTAAAATTAAATTAAGTTAAAAAAATGTTTTCAAAAATTAATTTAAAGCAGGAAGAAAGAAAAGCTGTGCAACAAATATATGCCAATGAAAATATAATTTTTTGTGTTTTAAGAAGGCTCAAACACTCATTTTTGTGCTGTAGTATTTTCGGAAATTATGGAGAAATAAAGATCAAAGTTTCGCTTGAATAAAAGAACTTTAACAAATTATCATTATTCTTAGTTCTGAAGTTAAAACTTAATAAAAAACATAACAAAATTTCAAACTTTCAGTTTTTTTTTTTTCTTTTGAAAGTATACTTTAAACAAAAGCATACTTGACGTGGAAAAATAAGTTATATTTTCTTCAACAATAATGAAACGAAAATCCAAACTATAATATTTATAAAAATATTGCGGACCTTTACAAATTCACAACAATAATGAAATGCATTATAAAAATTGTTTAAAATATTTAAAAAATAAATTGAAATAGACCAAAAAAATTGTAAGACATTTAAACAATCTCATTGAAAAGATCTTTATAAAAAGACCTTTTTCTCCTGACCTAAACTGATGCAGAAAAATTTCTCTGCTGATAACTTTTGAGAAGTTATGGAAAAAAATTATCAAAATTACTATTACCTTTCAATCAATTAAATTTCTAATTAAAATTTCAAAAGAAATAGTTCCGGTACCCATTATCACCTTATAAAGTATACCCGTACTAAATTGGTAAGTCCAGATCTAATTTTCATGCCTATAGAGCCTAAACACTCACATTCTTTCTTTATCACTAGTAGAAACATACTTTTTGATGTGTAATATTTATCTTAGATTTTGGATTTACGTCTGCTGTGTATTTTTTCTTGTATTTTATTCCATATTACCAATTACAGCTTCGTTTTGTAGCGATATCAAAGAGAGTCAAATATAAAATTTTCCACTTCTTCACGAATGAATTAAAAATTATTGAATCTAAAACTTGAAATACATTTGCTATTCCATAATTGAAATGACACATAAAATTTCAGTTATTTTTGTTATTATTATTTTTCATTCATTCCTTTTTATCTGCATGAAAAGGCCACCTCATCAACAGTCCAAAGAAGGGATAGTTTTATTCAAAACTAGCCGCCTTTAGCGACCAGCTGGTTCGCCAATCTGACTGCTGTTTGAAATTATCAGTTAAATACTTTAGGTAACGTCATTATCAAGTGAATACTTCATGCAATTTGCCTTTTATTAGTTACATCATCAAATTGTTTTTAAGGTTCTAATTCTGATAGTTATATCATTCACTTATGCAGTTATAAATGCCTTAAGCTCGCAATGTCTCTCTAATGATCTGGGAGCTCCAGCAAAATTTAAACTTTAAATTAAAATGGAAAAGATTAAACTGCAATTTGATATAAAAAGATTTTTTTTAACCGAAACCATGCATTTTTTTTTTCTTTTTGAAATATAAAAGTAAAAGAGAATCATTATGTGTTCTACTGAATAATTACAATAATTTAAGTAATATTCAAGAATTATTCAACAAAAATTACTTAGATTCATCATAAAATTCAAGTTTTACTTTTATTTAAATGATGCGAATGATAATATTTTATTTTATTTTGGTCTATAAACAAAATTAAAAAAAAAAAAAATATTGAGTCTAAATTTTATACATCTTTTAGTTATAAGGAATGATATTCTGTGAAATGTTCCTGACACTTCCACTTTCAAATAAACAAATGAAGGTTTCCATCTTCTGCTATTAAATTTGATTGACTTAGAAAGTTTTGAATAGAAATGTTAGGAACATTCAACATGTTCATTCTTAGGGCAGTCAATATTGAGAAATCCTGGGCGTTGATTGAGGTATTATCTTTGGATTGGTCTATGAAGTGGTTTAAAATTACCCGTTTTTATTGAATAGTGATCTTCAAATATTCATAAATCAGTCAGTTTTAGAGACTGAGTTGATTGAAGGGAATCTCTTTTTATTTAAAAGCTAAACTCTCTTCATTTTTTGAAGCGTTGATAGACATATTGTATGCTATGTAGTTATTTACTTCATTTAGACCCTTTTTCATAGATGCATTTCTATTATTAAAGTTTGAACAAATAGCCTCAGGACATTGAATTGAATATATAAATATATTAAACCATGTTTATCTTAAAGAAAGCTGATTTATTTAATAAATAATATTATAAAAGTCACAAAAACTTTTCTTTACATTTTCTTTTTATAAAAACCATATTTCATATTTATTTTATTTCATGCAGACACATGCTGAAAATTACATTTTTATATGTTTAATTTACAATAGTTATTTATTTTTTAATTTGAGTTTTTGTCAACCTGATGGCAACATATTGATGAAAGATAAAAAAAAATTCAATAGTAACGTGTTCGTGCAGATTAAATTTTATTGTTTTGTCCGATACATGTTGTTGAAACATATAGTTAAAATATTTCTTTAAAAAATAAAAGCTTAAGTTATATATTAAAATACTGATACATTCAGAAATCTAATTTTTTTATCTTTAATTTAATTTATTTATAATCTTTGTGCGATAATATTTTCAGAAGTGATAGCGGAAAAACGTCGAAATTTAGCTTAGTTTTTAATTAATCAAATCCTAATTAAAATTCGGAAAAAGGGTCCCGAATTGAACATTCCCGATCTCCAAGGTCAACATGCACTAAATTTGGTAGCTGTAGGTCCAACTGTCAGGCCTGTAGAGCGCCAACACACACACACATTGAGCTTTATTATGAGTATAGATTAAGCAAGCACCTGCAGTTCTGGTGATGAAAATTAGCACTAAATCTTTTCAAACTAGTTCATTGTCCTTTTGAGTTATCATATTTTGATTCTACCATATGAATTTATTGGTTTTACCATAATTACGAATAAACAGACAAGAAAATTTCTTTTTGTTGGATTTTATTGAAAATTTGATACAGACCTATAATTTTATCTGGAAGGTCACATGCAAATTTCACTAATTTAACTCCCATTTTTCCTTATTCATTTATTACTCCCATCACTTATTTAACTCCCATCACAGATAGACAAATCGAAGAAAAATGAACACAATTTCAAAAGTGTGTTTTCGGTTCAGACAAGATCTAAAATGTGGGAATTCTTCACAAGCTCGATATCCTATCTTTTGATGGGGCGTTACTTTTTCTCAGCTTAATCAGAAAGTTTTTTTATACAAAAAAACACGTTGTTTTATTAACAATAGAAAAATCAAAATATTTTTATACTAGAAAATTCTTCATAAAAATTCTATGGGCAACGAAGATTAATCTAAATATTCCTAATTGTGACTAAGAATATTTCTTGTTTCGGAATTTTAATTTATTGAAAACAAATTATTGAATAAAAATTTCTAGAGAAAAGAATGAAATCAAAATCAGTTTTCTCCCCCTAAAATGAAGAATAAATAAATAAAATAAAATATACTTCTCACTTTTTTAAACTAAACTTTTAAATGTAATTTCTCAAATCAGTGACTTATTCACTGATTTATGTTCCTTTTTATTTTCTCGTATGCAAAATATAAATATATAGAATTTTGTAATTCTCAAAAAAAAAAAAAAAAAAAAAAAAAAAAAAAAATTCGAACTCGGAGTTTTGGCGAATTTTCCACATTTCCTACTTAAGTTTTTTGAACATATTTTTGCACTCCCGTCTGTTTGTGAGCACGATAAGACGAAAACGCATTGAATTACTCAGATGGAATTTGCTATTCGATCTATGTACCAAATAAGTATACATTTTCATATTTTGAACGAAATCATTCGAATACAAATGTAATGAAAGTTAATTCAAAGCAGATAAAAGTGAAGTGAGAGATGACACCTGTTAAAGTACCTCCTTTCCAAATTTCCTCAACAAATCAATCGCATGGATATTAAGCTTAGGATTATTTTAAATTGTGTGAATACATTTGATTTGTAAGAGCCGACTTAGCTTACTTTCATGCAAATTAAAATCAAATATCTCTTAATCTTCAGAATATTACATCATTTTTTTCATGTGTCAAATTCTCTTGCGATAATTGCTGTTCATTTTGTTGTTGCTGTTGCTGTCGCCGTTTGTTGGCTGCAATTCAACAACCCTAGAAAATATCGCATTTGAAAATGAAAAAAGCTCTGTAGCTTTTTTCTCTATTTTGATTAATTTTTTGGTAATTTCAGAATTTTTTTTTCTTACTCTAGATACTGAAATCAACTCAGCAGATCTATTATATTTACGACCGTGCAATTTAGCAATAGCAATATCATAATCATAATAGCTAATCATAACTATGTATCAAACACTTCAAAACCCTAAGTATAAAATTTAGTTTAATTTTTGTTTAATATTTTGCATGCATTGGTCGGAAGTATCATTTTTAATTCTTGTACGGAATGGGGGGGAGGGATTATACCAACTTAAAAAATAAACAATTTCTATAAAGATTTGCCTTTCCTCTTTGTCTTTGGCTGTCTATGTTTGAGGCGTTTTTTTAAAGCTGTTTTGTAAATTTTGTTAGGTATTTTCAAATTAAATATTACATAAAAACAACAAATACATATAGGAAAAGAATTTCTACATATTTCGTAGTTTTTAATTGATTGATTTGAAGAAAACTATGACACAATTTAACCAAAATTTCTAACACTGTACTACGCAAAAATCTAATCAGACCATAATAATAACACGAGACTAAAAACCTAATTATCTTCAAAAAGAAAAAAAATCTAAGACATTGATATAAATGTAAAAATATTAAGATTTTTCATAAGTTGCAACGTAGACGTTTTTCCACATTTTTCTATTATTTTCTAGTAAATAAAAAAATATTTAATCTACTTAAAACTTTTAAAGTAACATTAGTATTCATTGAAAATAGTATACAAAATACTCTTTGAAAATTGTATTAGAAATTTAAAAAAATATTGAGGATATTATATTAATGGTTGATAATTTATCACGGAAAAATTAATTCGAGAAAAAAATTGTTTAAAGTTTGTAATAACTGCAAAAATGTGTGTCCTCTCTAGAAAATACCATAAAATTTTCACCCCTTAGTCAATTCCTATTTTTAAAATCTTTATATAACGAATGTAGGAATAGATGGGACAAAATGCCTATTTAACCTCATTTAGATCAGTGAGTAGGGTCACTGATTGAAGAAAAGAGGCTTTTGAATAAAAAAGTTAAATTTATTTACAGCAAAGAATACAGAAAAGACATTAAGAATTATGACAGAACAGGTTATTTACAATAGAGATACCTTTAGATGCCACCAAGAATGAAGCCTAATCAAGTGTTTCATTTCAAAACTACGCAGCGTACTAAATAATCATTATTCGGAGCAAATGATCCTCCCTCTCTCCGTCTGCCGAGCGAATGCTCACAGTTCGCTTTTCTGAAGCAACGTCACACATCTTAGACTTTGTATCAAGGGTATTCAGTAAAATCCCTGGTGCCATTTATTACAATAAAATAAAACTAAAGGTGTAGTGGTAATGGCCGCTAATTAAATCTCTACGTGAATATTTTTTCTTCAGCTGAACTCGCATTTTTATTCTGAGAACTTTTGTAAGTGATAATGCGTGTTTTTTTTTTAATTGAAAATACGTTCATAATCAAAAAAAGACCTTCTTGACCTTCTTGTATATAATATTCGTTAACCAATTTTTAACAGTTTATTTAACATACTCAGTATACCAATCCCATCTTAATAAACTAAAAAACAGTTGAAAGGAATGTTGTTTCTGAAATATATTTCATAGCAAAAATCATTAAAGATTTCATGAACATTTTGCAAGTAGCGGTGGCCTGATGGTAATTTCTCGGCTTCAGGATTGGTGGGATCAAGATCCGGGACATAATCCTATTGAAGAAACTGACGTGTAAGCGGTTCTGATGCATGCCCAATCCGTTGGGGCGAAATTTCTTCCGTTAATGTGGTTTCGGAGATTTGGAAATCGGGTGCCAGCTCATGTATCATCACCCTTGTCATCTAAACGCAGTTTAAAATTGTGATATCGACCCAAAATAGCCCTATAAAATGGAACGCTAATATAATTAAACTTTTGGCATCTTGCGTCAATCCATGAAGGGGAATTTTTTAGCAACCTTTGAGCCCAAAGTTATATGGATGTTAGCTTTATAATATTTGTAATATTTTGGAAAAAGTCCGAGGGTTTTTCCACGAAATGATTTCCACTGTGTCCTGCCTGTTAATATTTGCGCTAACTGTTGGTTTTTGTTGCATATTACCTATGCATAAAACGCTTAGTGTTTGAATAGCAGTGGTAAAAAGCTGCAATGTCTTCAGATGATAAGTTTCTCAGGTTATAATGTGTGCAAGATTGCTACGATGTGTAATTCATAATAATTTCGCAATTTGTCAAAGAAATGATAGTTAGCTAAGCGTAACATCTCAATTTATTTGGTGAATTTTTTCAGTTTTCGAAAGGAAATTCTCTTGAAATCGAAATAAAATCTACAAAATGAACAAGGGGGGCATTAGCACCATAATAATAATATTATCTGTAATTAAAAATTAGGAAAAATGTTAAAAAGCAACTTCCGGTTGTATACTGAAACATCCAGTTAACAGCTGACAGCAATTTTTTAAATATCTCTACCTCGTCTTCTAGATTACCTAAAATGAAAGCGAAAAATTTTTGAATTAAAAGATTTTTACAAAACAAATTTTTTTTTTGGGGGGGGGAGCTACGTAGTCGAAAAACGGCATTTTCATACATATTTATCTTTGCTTCTTCTTAATTTTATTCTATATTAGCGCCTTTGGCGGCCAGCCGGTTCGCTAATCTTAATGCTTGTTAAATTTTTCAGTTAAATATTTTATATAACTTATCTTTCATTAGTTTTTCATCAAAATATTTTTAATCTTCAAATTTTGATAGTCGTATTATTCACTCATAAAAACCTTAAACCATAATGTACAACGTATCTCTAATTTTCTGTCAGCTTCCATAAAATTTCTTCTTTAAATTAAAGGGGAATTGATTAAACTGCCATTAATCTAAAAAAATTAATGTTGAAATCAAGCCTTTCTTTATATATGAGTAATGAGAACAAAGTCGCCCAGCATTTTATACTAGCCGCTTATGATGACCAGCCTATTAGCTAATCCTAATGCTTGTTAAATTAAGATTAGTCTTAATACGTGTTAAATTAAACCTTACGTGTACTTTAGAGTATCTTTCCTAATTTATGTGAGTTTATGCAATAAAATTATGAGAAAAGTTATGGCGTGACTAACAATATTTTATTTTGTTTCAGTATATAAATAGACTTGGAAAAAATTATGGTCTAAATTTTAGACAGTCAGGTGGTCTTAAGGAATCATATTCTACTTAATATTCTTTACTCTTCAAATTTTTAATAAATTAATGAGCGTTTCTATCTCCTGCTATCAAATATGGTCGATTTATGAAACTTTTGTATAAAGTAGTTTAGAGCAATCAACATTTTTATAAACTTAGCTAATTAGTTTTGAGAAACTCTGAACGCTGAATAGGGTATTATCTTTGAGACGATCGATGAAATGATGTAAAATCACCTGTTTTCATTGAATAGTGATTCAAATATTCATAAATTAGTTTTAGAAACTGAGTTAGTTGGTTGGAGTGCAATTCTTTTTATTTAAAATATAAAATATTTGTTAAATATGATTCGCAGAGCAGAAGGTCTAGATAAAAATTAAACATGCGTCATTTTTTTAAGCATTTATAGAATCAAGTTAATTATAATATAATTATTAATTTCATTTAAACCATTTTAATGCATATATTGATTTTATTAAAGGCTTACAAATTAGCTTTTGAGCCTTGAATTGAAAGTATGTCTATTAAATCATGCTTACCTTAAATTAAACTGTTTTATTGAATTAATAATATAGATATTGTAAAAGATCATATAAAACTTTTCCTCCTTTTACTTTTTAGAATATCATATTTCAAATTATTTTCACTTCATACAAACACGTGCTAAAAATTACACTTTTTTATATTCAATTTGCGATTATAGTTTATTTTTTTTGAAATTTTATCGTCTATTGATGAGAGGACAACACATTGATAAATGATAATTTTTCCCATGCTCTCGAAATGTGCTCGCGCAAATTAAATTTTATTTTACAGGAAATAAATTGTTTAAAAATATGGTTGAAATATTTATTTAAAAGCTCATTAAAAATATAAAAAAATTAATCTGTAGGTTAAAACATTGGCATCATTAAAAAGATAATTTTTTGTGCTTCAGTTTAGTGTAAAAATAATGTTTGTGCAAAAATATTTTCGGAAGTTATAACTGAAAAACGCCGAAATTTCGCTTAATTTTTAATTAATTAAAATTATAATTAAAAATTTGAAAATCTCTCTCCCAGGTACACATTTCCGTCTCCAAAGTATATAATGCTAAATTCGGTAACTGTAGGTGGAACGGTCTGGCCTATAGAGAGCCAACACACACACATACATTGAGCTTAATTACAAATACAGATCATTCATGATACTCATTTAAATAAACAATCAAAACTGTTTCGTTGAAATGAAGGGCAAATTCTCAAAACATAAAATGTCTATAACTTCTTACAGACCTGTTTGTCACAAGCACATCACATAATAAGCCTTTTAATAATCAACAAAATACCACATAAAATAGTTGTAAAAAGTTTAATTTATAAGAACAGTCCAGTAAGCATCACACTACAAGAATAGTGAAAAAATAATTAGTGTTAATTATTACAAGTATACTAATTTTTCAATAAATGATTAACACTAATTATAGTTATTATAATTAGTGTTAATTATTACAAGTATAGTGAAAAAAATAATTAGTGTTTTCTTGAAAATCTTCTTCGATTACCATCTGAGTTTTAAAATCATTTCACTACTTATTCAGCCTAACCTACCGTGCAGTTCTATCCTCGTAGACCAATTTTTTTTTCAAAGGGACAGACAGGATGTAAAACGAATTATTATTAAGATGTTTCTGATTTATACTTTGAATGCATTGTTTGAACTAAAACTCAGCTTTCCAGAGTGAAATTTTCGCAGCCAATTTGGCCGGAACAGTAATAAAAGAGTTCAACACATTGACGAGGGATCATAAATCTAATTGGCTTTTATTAAATTTATCGATTCTCCTGTCTGAAACTTTTTTATCATCATTTTTGATCTCAACAGCAATAAAATTAGAAATTTCCTTTGCCAATATTAATAATGTCCTCATATATTTAACTTTCTCAATCTTAAGAACTTTCTTGTTCAGATATCTCAGAAAGCAAGAACGAGAGAGTTTCTCTTTCAAAAATGAAAAAATCCCCTATCCTCCTGCAACAGCCTCTGTCATTAAAGGCTTGATATACAAAAGAGAACCTATTTAACTGCAAGTATTAAGTAAATTCATACACAGAGTACCTTTGAAAGGCTTTAGAAAACTTTCCCGTTCCCTTAGCACATCTAGGTGGGCATCTTTAACACACAAAGTGCGGGCTCCAGGAATTCAATCAATTATACATGTCGTAAGAGGAGAAGGAAATTATTCAGTGACATTAACCGATTAAAAAAAAAGTAGAATTTCATATAATTCTTTAATATATATAATGGCGGTATATGAAATTAAGAGAATTTTCATATTTGATCTACGATCTCCAGAACTATTGGACAGATTTTAATGATATTTGGTGTGAACATAGGTTGATATAATGCAAACAAAATAAACATTCGACAGTTATAATAGACACTCGTGTTTGTGCGTAACACTCATGGGAGACTGAAACAGCGGTTGCTGAATACACAAAAGAAATGGGTTAATAGGGGTTATGGTTCCTCTTACAGCTATACACGCCTTGCAACGTGATGTTATACTGGAAATAAAACAGTTTATCAGTACTTGGGGCAATTGGTCCCAATCATTCACCAACGCTGTTTTCAAATCCTGGGTGGTTTTCAGAGAGGGTTGTGAGTTACAGTTACCCTCACAAGAGCGTCCTAGACATGCTCTATAGGGTTGAGATCTGGAGACCTGGCTGACCAATCCATCTGGCGAATATACTCACTCTCGAGAAATTCGTCCATCAGAAGAGTTCTATGTGGCCGCGCGTTATCGTCCATTAAGATGAACTCGGCGCCCACTGCACCCTGGAAAAGGTGAACATAGAGTTCCAAGACCTTATCCCTATACTTCACACCAGTCACAGATGTGAAGAGGTGTGCGGCCATCTAACATGACGCCTACCCATTACACCGCCATAATTGTTGATTTCGCTGACATTGGAGGGTAGGTAGTGGGTTCCTGTATCTGTCCATATGAAATTAACGCGAGAATCGGTGTTTAGACTTAAACGGGACTCTTTGATGGACAGAACGGTTGCTCCATACTCCAATCAATATGTTGCTTGCACTATGCCAGTCGGACTCTCTTGTTCATAGACGTGAGTGACAAGCAAACAGCCGGTCTTCTGGCAAACAATCCTCTTTCATTCAGTCCCTTGAAATAAGTCACCATTTATACACGGGTTCCTGTGGCTGCATACAGGTCCCGAGAGAGCTGAGAAGCTGTAGCCCCTCTATTACGTCTCGCAAAAATGGACAAATGGTGATCTTCTCTGGCCGTCGTGGCTCTTTGACAGCCTTGCATAGACTTTCTCTAGATCGCTAGGTGTTAAATGAAACTCTCTGCATATCTAGACTTGCGATTGGCCTATCTGTAACCTACTCACAAACCGCCACCTCATTCCTTCATCTAAACGTTGGTGGTTACTCATTTTAACTGTTCCGATGTAAATTTCACCGAATGCTGCAAAATAACACCAAGAAACTCACCACTGTGTGCTAGTGAAGAAACTCGTCTTACACTCTAGGCGCTTATAAACCCTGTTTTTTGCTCGCCCCACATACACACACGTGTATGCTTACGTATTAGCCGTGCACCATTTGCATTTTTATCTAGAAGCAGTGGTTTTTCCTTCAGCTCAGTTCTATTCATGCAATTCGATAAAATATGCAAATTCTCTTAATTTATTTCACCAATGTAATTCTCCATCATTTCGAGAAAAACACCACAAGACGCTAACAAAAAGTTAGTCAGAACGGCTACTCCAGGGTGAAGCATAAATAGTCGCGCAATCTGCAATCCAAAAAGTCTCAAAGAAATACCTGCTCTTTATCTCTGTAAAAACTCCTCCTCCTCAACTTCCATTCGTCCACATCAGCTGTCATCTGCCAACTGTTCAACAAAAACTTCATTCATTTGTAACGCCAGCCTAGCGGGAGGCAACTGTCCATCAATGACGCGTTCTAGCAACTGACCGCTCTCGAACACGTGTCAATGATACTCCTTTACAAAGGGACTATCCGGCATCCAGATGTTTGACACTCTTTGAAGATGCAACAAGTTTTTTTCCCCACACTGAATTTCACCGGTGGTCTTTCAGCTGAATTACTATTGACCAAAGGCAACAAAAACTCTGAGATAAGACCACCCATCCAGCAATCTGGAGGCTTTTAACAATGGAGGGCGTTAACGTGTCGTGAACAGCTGTCTGGAAATGCCGTTTCTTGTGAATGGGACAGGGGAATGTTACAAGATATCTCGAGCACTTTTAATGATTTCATTGAAAGGAAGTTTAAAGTCTTCTATTATTAATAGAGTTAAAAAACCACATTCATAATTTTTTAACTAAGAAAGATGCGACAATCTAGTTCTAAAAATCATGCTATGAAAACGTACCGGCGTTTGATTCAACTACCTACATCTCTAATTATATATTATTAATAATTAAAAATCAAATGTATCTAATGTAGTTGCAAAGCATCCAGTAACTGAAACCATCACAAGTAGTATAAGTAGATAAATAAAAGTAGATTCATAGAAAGTGACATCCTAAATTTTTTTCACAGTCCATATTTCTAGAATGAAGCCATTTATGAATGGGGTTCATCCAAATCTGTTCGTAGTTGTCTCTCATTGCTTCGAGAATAAAAGGAAAGATACATTTCTGGCAAATTGTTGATTAATATTTCTTTTAGATTCAGTGAATTAATTTTTTTTTGAGTTACATTATCTTAATTTGTATATTTCCCCCAAAAAAATCCTACTTGAAGGACAAATAAGATAGTAGTTCCAGTCAGTGGAATATCATAAATAAAATGGCAATATTTTTAATTCCTCCACAAATAAGAATTTTAAATTTAGAAATTATTATTTTATTACTATCTTTGACAGTTATTTAAAAAAATATGGCCTTTTTTTATCTCCCTTATAATGAAATCCTTATATCAAGCGAAATGAAAGTACTTAAATCGCATGGTGCTATGATTTTTCATAAAAACAAGTTTTTATGAAAAATAAGCTTGCATTACTTGCGCAATCAGTCATTGATCATTAAATCTTAGAAAGGAAGATAATAAAATTTAAAGGATTCGTTATAAAAAGCAATCAAATCGTATTTTTTTGAATAAGAAATTATTGTTAATATTCTACAGTTTTTATACCAACTGACTTAATTTATTTATGTTTGATTAAAAAAAGAAATTATATTTTGTATGAGAATAATCTTATATGGAAATTGTGATTGAGAGATTTTATAATACAGTACATTCCTGAGTATACGGCCTAACGTAGCGGAATGGCAGGTTGGATGACAAAAAAGTCGGATAGGCCGAAGTTCGATGAACTCATTTCTGTACTCCTCCAATAATAGAAGATAAAGTTTTAATCCAGTTAATCAATATGTTTGTATATATAAATCTTCTGTTATCTTGAGTCAGTTCCATTGACTCCAATTTTGTAAAGATGCAAAGCTGCAGAACTGCCACATTATTTTTGCTAATGACTGTACCAAATTTTATCTATTAGCTTTTTATATTTTCTATTTATAGTATTTAGTTTTATTCTGATAACCTGAGAACCAGTTTCTTCTGATGGACTTAATTTAAAATTGATAGAATTTAATTTGATGTAGTATGCCAAGCTCCATTCATCTACCTCAATAATTTTGGTGCTTTTCTGGCTTAGAACTTTTTAAAATCTTCAAAATCACGAGTTCAAATGTTTTGACAACTCGAACATTTTCTTTCTATATACAGGAGGGAGTGGCCGGGTGGTAAGCTCTCGGCTTCGGAACAAGAAGGTTGCAGGTTCGAGGCCCGACTCCACCGAAGATAAACCATGTAAGCGAGCCTGGTGCACGTTAAATCCGTTGGGGCCAAATGTCCACCTTCTAGTATAGTGCGGATGTTTGGAGAGGGGGCGTGCCAGCTGAGGTGTCGTCCTCATCATCTAACCGCGGTTCAAAATTTCGATTTCCATTCCGAAATAGCCTTAGTTTTGCTTCAAAACTAGGTATTAGTATAAATTAACTAACTAACTCTCGATATAAGGTATTTATATCGAAAGTAAAAATAATTCTAAATATCGAAAAAAATTTACCATAGTAACTACTTTTAAAGAACGAGTTTTAAAAGTTCTTATACAATTACGTGTGATTTAAACAAGAAAATCAATTCAAAATATAATTTAATATTTGACTTTCCTTCACACACAAAATATAGCGAAAAAACACACACATTAATTTCACTTTTTTTTTACAATTTACAATATTAATGAACAATTTTCTTCTGTCTGAGATGATGAAAAATCGAAATTGAGTGATTTGCTTTACATATCATTCCCTCTTTTTCAAAAAAAAATAAATAATTAATAATGTGGTATTTATTTCTAGATCATGACATGGATGAACTTTTTAAAATCAAACATTCTTTTTCTCTTTATATAGTTCATATACGAGAAAGTAACAAGCATTTCAAATTTTTTAAAAAGCGAGTTACAACAAAATTGTTGATGTAAAAAGTATTTAAAATATTTAAAAAATATTAAACTCTATTTAAAATTATTTAAGGAAAATTTATTTAAATTAAAGGAAAGAATGGTATATAAAATTGAAAGTATTAAAAAAAATGAAACTTTTTTTAAAAAAAGATTCTGAAGTGGTACAGAAATAATTTTTCTTGAAATTTTTTTTACTGTTGGAAGTTTAATTAAGTTAATTTTACATTGTGTCAACGAAAATACTTTTTTTTCTTTCATTTCAAATTTTATGGATTTAATATTTTATAATTTATTTCTATCAAATCTCTGTTCGGATATCTGAAAAACAAGAGAATTCGGCTAGAATCTTTGATCAAATGGTTTAATTAATACTTAAATACCGGGAAGAAAATCATCGGCATTCAATCAGACAATTTCTCGACTACTTTGCCTGAAAATAAAATAATGTATCGAAATTAAAGCAATATAAAGGAATTTTAATTGCTTATTTTAATTTTTTCGTTATCAGATGGCACCGTCAGACAATTTCATTTTTTTTTTCCGAAAAAAACTGCTGTGTTTCAAAAATACCCATAGATATAATCTGTATTCACTCTGAGAAATATTGTAAGCATTTTTGACATTTATTTTTCATGTTGCACACGAATATCATCTTTATAGAGAGGTTAGAATTTCACAGAAGAATTATTTTGTCAGATTGTCTGACGGCTGGAATTAAACGTGCTAGGGATAAGCCTTGCCAGGCGAAAAATAAGAAGCCGGTCATTAAAACTTTAACCGTGGAATAACTCATTCCGGAAAAAAATCACTTTCCAGATTTATTCTTTTATTGAAAAATAGCTAAAATTATTTATTTTTGTACTTTTATTCTATTTTCTAGTCATCTAATACCATATGTAACTTTTACCTAATTATATATTTTTGTTTTCTTGCGGAATAAGTTTTCGTAAATTGTTGATTTTACTTTGATGTTAGACATGAATTATGTACATCTTGAACTGCAACGACTTTGTGAACTTGTTCACAAAGATATGGCGAGTAAATCTCTTACGGGGGATGAAATTGAATGGAATAGTAGAGTGGAAACTTTGTTACTATATGCCTTATTTAATCTGAAACCTGTGGGTAAGTGTGTAGAAGTTAAGTTTCTAGCATTATTGTTCGTTTAATTTTATTCTCTTGAATATGTATAAAGTGAATGAACTGCCCATGTTGTCCATCAGCCAGTCAGATCATTTTAAAGCTCATTAACTGAATGTGAAATTTCCGTATGAATGTAATGTTCATGTTTTATTTTTCATATATCTTGTTAGTTTATATGAAATATATCACTTTCATTTCGTTTCTTTAATTATCTTTTCTTGATACATGCCCAAAAATAGGTTTAACGATGTCAATTTATTCATTTTCTGATCTCAAAGGCATTATATGCATATGGTATCAAAAGTGCTCATTAGATACAAATAATGTATGTAATTAATGTAATAGTTTTACTTTTTTGAGGTATAAATTTTTTAAAAATATGAGGTTTTCTTCCATTAGAAAAGTCAATATGCCTTTGATGATTCTGGTTTATTTTAATACTGAACAGAGTTCCTTTATATGCAGACTTAAATAAATAATCTGTTTAATAAACTTTGGAATAGTTTTAAAACTTTAATATCCATGTTTGCATTGCCATTATTAGGTACAAATTGTGCATATAATAGTTATGATTTTGTGTGATATTTTTTTTAGTATAAAGTTTTCTGCCATTTTAAAAGCTAATATTCCTATGATGATTCTGGGTTAATTTAATACTAAACAAAGTTTCTTAGTATTCTGATTTAAAGACATAATATTCTATAATAAACTTAGGAATAGTTATAAAACTTGATAATGTTTATATTTGCACAGAAATTTTTGTATGAAACAGAATTAATGAAGTTTCGAATTCAGATTTTTGTTTTTGATTTCAGAAACTATTTTCTAATGTTATGAGTTATTTCTGTATTATTAGTTAGAATATGATTCTTGAATTACTAATTTGATCATTTGTTGGTTTCCAAGCAATTTAATGAGATTTTTTTTTTCTCAAGAAATTGCAATCGATCTCAAAATTTAAGGATGATTTGAAAACAAGTTATATTTGAAAATATTGAATATTAAATCCATAATTCTAAAATTGTGTTTGTTTATTGCTCAGTTTGTCTTAGAATTTAAATAAATTCATTTAACTTCTCTAAATTATTGAATGATAATGTTAATCCTTAAAAAATAGAATTATATAGTTTTTTGCTACAGTTATATACATTTGAAATAAGATGTATCTGGTACTTAGTTGGCTGCTAAACCTAGACCTAGCTTTTGGCCCTTCTCCGCGAGTTCAATTAAAAAAATTATAAACTTTTTTTGATAAAAATTTTTTGACAATTTCTTTAAGAAACAATGAAAGAGTAACAAATACTATGTATTGTATTTATTTAATGCATTTATCAAATTCTCACTCTAAAAAAAATATTATTAAGATACACGCTTATAACTTTTGTTTTAGTTTTTGTAGTTTTGCTTATTCTTCTGGTATGTTTCAGTGGATGTTTGCTGCTGCTCTAAATACCCTTCATTTTCCACTTTAGTTTGTTCGTCTTATTTATGACACATAGTTTCAGATAGTACTAATGTACAGACCAGCATATTTCAAACACTGCATTGCTTTTTTTCATATTTGCTAAGTGAAGTGGTTGTTATCTTGGAAGTTCAGGGAAATGGCTTGCATTCGCATTGTCCAAGCAAATGTTTTGGCAAAAGTGCTTCTTATATGATTTACGATGGGATTCTTATATGATTTATGATGGATATATTGTTTGTGAGCATACCAGTTAATAAAAGTTGTTTACTTAAACAAAGCTGTTTGATCAGTTTTTATTTAAAGTACTATTTATGTTTTAACAATTAATGAATTTTTTAAATACATATATCGCTAAAACTTATTATTTTTTATTGCATATAAATTAGTAATTGAAATGGGTAAATTAGAAATATTAACAAAAAATTCTATTTTCCCTTATTGCCAGAGAGTCAAAGCTGTAGTACTTCAGTTTTATTCTATGAGTTGAATATTTCAAACAGAGCATAAGAATATTTCATTTGCTTGGTTATAATTGAGATAGTAAAGGTTGTAAATTTCAAATATGTTTAGTAGAACTGGGATAAGATCATCCAGGTAATTTAGTATATTATTACTTACTAGCCGCCTTTGGTAACCAGCTAGTTTGCCATGAGCAATGCGTTCTAAAATTTTCAATTAAGTCACATATTCATTAGCCTTGAAGTTATTCCGGGCATTGATTGGCCTGAAATTAAAAATGTTTTTTTTTTCCGTGATGTTGCCAAAATATTAAATCTGTTTTTTTAAAAAAAGCGAAAAAGGAAAAAAAAATATTGAATGCCAATAAAATGACTCTTATTGGCATATCATTAAAGAAGGGTTTCTTTGTTTATCATCGCAAATATAAATAAGTCAAATGTTCCAAGTTGGATTTTGAGATGTTGGTTGTCGTTGGGTGTATTTCAAGTGGATGTGCATCCTTCAATAAGTGTTTTTATTTTTCGTTCTAGTTTTGAGATGTAACCACATTTAAATTAATTTCAAGTTATTCTCTAATTGTCATTGCGAGGATCTTTCTATTAATAGATAAATGCAATTTACTAATTAGGTTAAATTTATGACAAAATTCTGTTTATCATGTAAATGAAGCTTTCTGAAGGAATTAAGTCTTTAGTGTCATAGTGACATTAAATACTAAACTAGGAATTTGTCTTTAAATTATATTAATATTTCTTCACTTTCTTATTCCCATATAAACATAATGTTTCTTTTTATCTTAATGCAATAAATTTTTATGAAACAAAAATAATTTTAAATTTATTTGATTAATCAAATATATTGTTAGAAATACAAAACTTAAAAGAAAAAAGAATTATCGGAATCAAAACTAAAAAAAATGTAGATAACCTATTTGCCGGCATCCTGGCATAGGAGTAGTGTGCCCTCTCCATGATCTGGGTATCCTGGGTT
Source organism: Argiope trifasciata (assembly GCA_026543055.1). Taxonomy (NCBI): domain Eukaryota; kingdom Metazoa; phylum Arthropoda; class Arachnida; order Araneae; family Araneidae; genus Argiope; species Argiope trifasciata. Next base: position 729,070 of record JAPMOQ010061688.1, on the reverse strand, counting down.
CGAGTCCCGGCTCGGGCATGGTTCTTCTGTGAACTATCTGTGAGGGGTATGTATGTTTTCCCCACTAAAAAGGGATTGTGCAAGCTAATGTGAAGCATGAAGTAGCTAAGTTGTACTCTTGGTCCTAGTTGGCACTACTGAAAAAACAGGAGGCACTCTTTTCGGCTTAAATCGCTGCAGATAACTGTCAGTGAGCTTGTAAAGTTCCATAAATAACAACAACATATAACCTATTTAGGTGTATAGGAATCTACAGGTTAAATTTCCTGGCGATTGTATTTATCAATATGGGGTGTTCCATTAGCTGGAACACTGCACTGCGAAAGCTCCGGAAAGTACAACTAAACAAGCTTTGTTCTGAAGCAGGAAATGTGTAAAATCTCTAGAATTTAAATTATATATGTATATAAAAGATTACTCCATACCTGTAGAAGATTTAGCATGATCGAACGTGCAGCACAAGAAGGTGCAGATTTGCTATTGGAGGGCAATGGTTGAAGCATTTTTGTTGTTTCAAAAAGTCTAAGTTGATCGCTATGCACCTTTTCAGTAAATTTTTACTTTAAGATGGTCTCATGAATTAGAATGGAATAACTTGCTATTATGCCCTTGTGGTAATTCTATATTTTCCAGTTTTGAAAATTTTCTGTGTGTCATTTGTTGAAAACTTCAAAATGAATCTGCATATAGTTTAAGCATTTTTTGTGTGGCATTTTGCAATATTGTCTATATATTTCAATTATAACATGTGAAGCTTACAAATCACATAAGCAATTGTTTCAAAAAGATTAATAAAGTTCAAAACTTATATAATTGTTTTTTTTATTACATATCATGAAATATATTAAAATATTTTCTTTTAGGTGTCAATCGTTACTTTGCCATGTTGGGCATACATCACAAATTTAGTAATTTCCTTAATAGAGAAATAAGTTCGAAGGTCATATGGGATCATTTGGATTCTATGTATGATATGCCAGCCTTGGTAAGCATGCCTTTTTATATTGTATTAGTATCATTAGAATATGATTTAAAAAAATGATTTTATTATTAGTGATTTGTTCCTTAGACAATATTTCTGATTATAAAAGGGATTTTTAAATGATTTTTTGAAAGACCTATGTTGGAAACTTTAATGATATCCGGTGTGGTGAATAATTCAAGTATGACTGCATAAGTTAAAAATGCTACTTATATACCATTAATATTTTTTTCGGTTATTACTTTTGGGGACATCTTTTTTACGTATTTTTTTTAATCTTTGCCTACTTCATTTAAATTGCTAATCAGTTTTACTTAATTCAATCATTTGTTACTTATCCATGAAATTGAAATATTTGTTTTCATTTTCCTTCAGACAAAAAGAATTCTGATTTTGATTTGTGTTTGTTAATAAAAGGATTTCCTGTCAATGTTTTTTTTTCTGATAATTATTCTTATAAAAAAATTTTGAAATTTTTTTATTATTATATTTTACTTGATTCTGTTTAAAATATATACTTTGTTAGTGTAGTTACAATTTATTCTTTAGAATATAATTCTTAAATATTAATTCTAGCATGAATCTGAAATCATACCATTTCCAAATGAAGAAGTAGACTTTGAATTATCTGAAGATTTTAGTGATTTAGTTAAAGAAAAATTTGGGGTTCCTTTACATGTTCCAGTAGATGAAAATGAAACACCTAAAAATGGCTCTAGTATTAAAACTATGAAAAAACCAAATGTATCTAAATTGAAACAAAATACTACACCTGTTAGTGCAAAAAATACGTTTGCAACACCAGCATCTGTCAAGTCTAGCAAAAATCACAGTGACTCACGTCCTCCCAGTGCCGAAACTGTGAAAATAAAGCAAGAAACTCCATTTCCTTCAAAAGTTAATAAAGTCAAGCGATCTTCGAGTCCTTTTACTGCTGGGAAAAGTGCAAAATCAGAGGCTATTTCTACTAAAGAGGAATCTGTGGATACTCCAGTTTCTAAAAAGACTAACAAATTGGAAACTAATAATTCTTTAAGTGCAAAGAAAGTTCCCAAATCTGAAAACAATTCTAACTCTTCCAAGAAATCTATCAAACAAGAATCTAGCTCAAATTCTGTTCGACCAGGAAAGCCAGAGACTCCTGATAATTCAAATAAAAAAGTAAAAAGTGAAAAAGAGCTTTCAAAGAAAGGTAGAGCTTCCACTCCTGTAGAAAATTCTGTTACTAAAAAGACTTCAAAATTAGATAGTAAGAAGGCAGAATTGGACAATAAGAAACCCAATGATGTCTCAAGCAAGCCAAAAACTGACAAAAATTCAAGCATTTCCAATAAAGGAGTAAAAACTGAAGAAAATGAATCATCTGGTAATATCTTTAATTTATTTGATATAATAACAATATTCTTACTCAATATCCTCATCAATTCTTCCAAGTGCAGAATTATTGTCACAGATTTGAGGTTTTAAAAATGAATTTTTAACGCTTCACTCTAATTTTGCTTTTTTTCCAAAGGATATTAACACATGAAATTTTAAGAATGTATCAAAATAAATTTATATAATCCATTTTTAAATTGATAAGAAAAAATGTATGAAAGTCAGTTTGACTACTTGAAGATTTAAGATATAATGAATTTTTTTTTGCTCTATGGAGGGGGAACATTTAACTTAAATTCTTAGTAAATTTGATGGCAACATTTTTAGAAAAGTAGAAGGAATAAATGAAGGTATGTTCTCCGGCATATGCTCCAGAATCGAATAAGAGTAGATTTTGTAGTTACTAGGATAATGAAAAGCATTATGAATATATGCTTTCATGCAACAAAAATAAGGCATTGAATTTTAGTTTTCTCTTAAAGATTTCAAAAGAGTTGGTTATAAGGGTACAATTAAAGTTTACCATAAAATTAGCATGTTAATTTTAAAAACCATGTTCTTTTTCTATTTAAATAAAAAAAGATTAGGAAAACTTAAAATAATATATTTTCAACTTTTTTTAACTGCTTAGTTTTTGTTTATTTTCTTATGTAAATGTTAAATATTAAGAGCATACTTCAATTGAGGAACATATACGAAAAACCGATAGTGAGCTAGGATTTGCATGAATTCTAGAAATGTCAGCATCCATCTTTTCCTTTTTGTTTGAGAGGGGGAACTGACTGTAAAATATCTCAGTAGAAGAGAAGCTTTAAATTTTTTCTCAGTTTGTAAAATTTAATAACAAAAACACAACTAACATAAAAACAATTTATTTGCTTTGTATACCCAAAATAAAACAGCAAATCAAGCTCGTATTACTTTTAAAATCAGGTCAAATCCATTTTATTTATTGATCAAGATTGAGATAGCTACAACAGTATTATACACATAATTTTTAAACTTTTAATTTGAATGAAAGCACAGTTGTCATCATGCGCAAAAGTAGTTGTCTCGACAATCACGTACAAACTTTACAGGCATCTGCATCTGAAGCCGGGATGTGTCAATTTAACCCTCATTGGTTATTTAGCCTTACAATTTGGAAGGTTGTTTATGGACGCAAGACAAATGTTTATTTAAACACTGATTTTAACTTATTTTTTTAATGTGTGTTACATAATTTGCTCGTGTTATCCATTTCTAGTTAGTAAGACCGAAGACAAAAACAGAAATGGTCCATGGCTACCCTATTTTAAAGCCTATATGATTTGCTTGCCAACCTTGTATGGTTGCCGAGCTTCAAAAGGCGTCATATCTGCAGCCAATCAGCGTTAGGCATGCATTCACTCCCAGCTTTTGAAACAGTTGCATCGCGAACTTTCATATAAGTTGGCGTAACACACATGTCTGACTTTCCTACGAAAGTTGCGGTAATGCAATTCAGATAAGAAATTTTTTATTTCCTTTATTCTGTTTTCTTTTAATTTAAAAGTACTTCAGAATGAATCTGAAAGATTGCTTCATGAACAACATTTGATTTTAAATATAGCAAACACAAAGAAAATTAATAGAATTGTTTGAAATAGTTGGTTGAAATTCTTCTAAGCCTAACCTCACTTCTGTTTGGAAAAAAATCTGGAGCCTTACTTACCTTTGGCGAGATTTGGCCTCAGCTTTTTGGCACAAAAGTTAGTTTTTAATTAATAAGTTAATCACTCAATTAACTGGAATAAAAAGTAGCCTATGTTTTATTCCTGACTATAATTTAATCTATCTTTGTACTAAACTTCATCCAATTCTATTCAGCCGTTTTGGCATGATGTAGTAACAAACATCCATCCAATCTTTCACATTTACATATTAGTATAGATTTAGCAATGAGTTTAAAAATATTTAGAATTATATATAAATAGTAAATTATAAGGAAACATCATTTCTTGGAATTAGCTTGCTTAGAATTTTAATACAAAAAATACTAATGTGGAGGATTTATTAATGAAATGTTAGCTCATAAAAGGAAAAATAAACTAGCAGTGATTTTTAAAAAAAGTATGACTAGCATTATTGATTAGTAGAGCATTTGTCTCTTAGTTGCTTTGGTTTTTCTATGAATTCTTTATATATTCAAGCATTCATTTCAATTCAAGTACACTATATGCTTAAACTTTAAATCCAGTAAAGATTATTGAAATGTGAAATTCAAAGTTATAGAAAGACAGCGTGCCCCCTATTAAGTTTGAAATCCCTCTCCCCAATGTAGTTTCAAATCAGAATGTTAATTTTATTAATTAAATGAAAAACATCATTTTCATCAAGATCTAATTTAAAAGAAAATTTGATTTTTATGATGGATTAGGTTTAGTCTTCTATCAATAATGTAGAAAAAAAGGATAGTTTCCTTTAAATATTGCTGGAAATGTATATCATGGATGATTGAGCATTAATTTTATCCTTTTTGCTCTTAATGTTGTGGGTAGACTTTAAAAAAAATATAACACATTTTTAGACACTATTGAAGTTATATTGTTATCAACTGTATTGAAAAAATATTCCAAGTTTAATATCGTGCAATTTATGATAGGCCTGACAGAAACGTCTGATTTTTATTGATAACTCTTTTTTTTTTATTCATTGGATTAGGATTACGAAAATCCATAACAAAAGCAGCAGCAGCAGCTGTGGTAGATTCCTCCGACAAAAAAAGAAAACGCCAGAAAACAGAAGAATTGTCCAAGAAAGCTGCTCCTCCAACCAAACGACGACGGACTTAATGATTACTTGAGACTTGTTGAAATTTTCATTAATCATTTCTTTATGCATTCATACATTTCTATATATTATTCTTTCTTTCATCTATACATTTCTTTATGAAATGTTCTTTTTCTATATTTTGACATTAAAAACTAATAATCACCACTTCCTGTTGATATGACAATTAATTTTAAAATAATATATTTTACAGTTTATCTCTCTCTCACTTTTTTTTTAAATCACAGAACATATGTTTAAAATGTTCCATAAATGCTTGTGATTTTAAAAAATGTTATACATTGAACTTGGACATTGTATATTAATTGAATAATCAATCATTTAAGGAAGTTAGAACTTCATTCAAAAAATATTTTTTCTAAAATTCTTTAAAACTTGCCGACCATTAAAAGCACAATACATTTAATTAAATTTGTATAACTCCTATAAACAATGAATTTCAGTATTATATTTTTTATTAATTTATTTTACTGGAGATTCCTTTTTTTGTAGTATAATTTCGTATTTTATGATAAAATTCTATGATAAATGGATATATTTCAGTTAAATTATCAAGCAAATTTATTTTCTTACTATAAAATCATATTCATTATGACAATATCTAGCTTGATATAACAATATTTACTTGAAATGCAAGTTGCTGAAAAATATGTAGTTTCAGATGTCAGTTTAAAAATGTATTGTCTTGGGAATGCAAATGAATCATGTTTCATTAGCGAAATAAATAAAAAGTATTTTATTAAGATACCTATTATTTTGTTTTGTATTTTACAGTGTGTAACAATTTAATTTAGCCCTTAATTCTGAAATCTTGTCTTTGAGATATATATATATATGTTGTTGTTATAATGCCACTTGGTCAATCCAAGCCAAATCAGCAGAGTTGTTTCGATTAAGGCAGAGGTGTGCGCCTTTCATTGTGAACGAGCACCATTCAGGTGAAAGGACGACTTTGCTTGAACACACACGACACAACCCTTTTTAGGGGGCAGTCGAATTCATTCATCCATCAGCTAGTCAGAATTTAGATCCAAGTCAGAGACCGACTCATCCCTGATTCAGTACCCCCAGAGGTATCATTTTGTTACGGGAACTTGGAGGACTTTGCAGTTACAACCTATTTAACATGCCCTAACTGCCATTAGCCAACATGGCGGTCTTTGGACTAGACGAGGAAAGAACCCGTAATCTTTTGGTTACGAGACTGACGCTCTACCAACCAGGCTACCGCGGCCCGACATATATATATAAGTCACAAAAATAAGTTGCATTATATAAAAAATATAAGGCTTGTGTTAATGATTTAAACTACTGGAAATAATATTTAATATAAAAAGTCATTTTGATGTACATTTATTATATTCAGTTTTTACATATAAAACATTTTAAAATATAAGTTATTAAATAAATTGATAAAGCATAATTAATGTTCTTTTTAAAGTAACAAAACTATTAAATTCTAAGAATTTGTTTACAAAATTTATACTATGCATGAAGGATAAAATGTGTTTGTATATATATATTTTAAATATTCCATCCTCATACTCATTCAATTATTCTTTATTGTATTTTTCAGTACATTAGCTGTTATTATTCTATTGGATCTTGATTTTTATTTCCTTTAATCATATATACTGTTTGTACAAAAATCTATTTTTCTTAAAATTAGTCTTCATACATATATATATATTTTAAATTCCTGTTTTGCTGTTGGTATACTATTTTAATATGTTATTCAACCAGACATTCTAAATTAGTATTTATATATTTAAAAAAAATCTAATATTAATTTAATTATAATTACAATCAGTAATAACTACATATAACACATATAAGTGTATTTAATATTTTCACTGAGTACATTGGCAGTATTAAGAAACCAGTATTAGTAACCAGAATTATCTATACTTATAATAAAGCTCAATGTGTGTGTGTGTGTGTGTGTGTGTGTTGGCACTCTACAGGCCAGACCGTTGGACCTACAGCTACCAAATTTGGTACATGTATACCTTGGAGGTCCGGAATGTGCACCTCGGAGCCCTTTTTTCGAATTTTTAATTAGAATTTGAATTAATTAAAATTTAAGCGAAATTTCAACGTTTTTCCTTTATAACTTCCGAAAATATTATTGCACAAACATGATTTTTATATCAATTTAAAGATAAAAAAATTAGCTTTCTAACGGTATCAGTTTTTTTAATTTATAACGTAAGCTTCTATTTTTAACGAATTTTTAAAGAAATTTTTTAACCATGTTTTTATCACGTGACGGGATAAAATAAAAGAAAGCCGGAAGTTCGAAAAAAAAAACTATCATCGCAAAATAAATCTAAAGAAATGCAACTTTTAACACGTGATTGGATAAAATAAAACAAATATAAAATTAAATATTTTCTAAAAAAATAAATGCAAAGCAAAGGATTGTATGATCGTTTGCAATATCTAAATAATTACTTCAATAAATCTTCTTTACGGTAAACCTGATCGAATTTAGACAGGGTATGCATTGGAATCCGACTTAATGGGATATTTCTATTATCGTTTGCAATATCTGTATCATTAATTCAATATTTTTTTTTCATTATAAAATGTGATAGTTTCTAAAAAAATAAATGCAAAGCTAAGGTTTCTATAAAATCTGCAAGAGCACGTCAAAGGGAAAAAATTAGGTTTTATCATCGTGTTGCCATCATTTTGACGGAAGTTCAAATTAAAAAAATGAAAAAACTATCATCGCAAATTAAATCGGAAGAAATGCAACTTTTAGCACGTGACTGGATAAAATAAAATAAATATAAAATGTGATATTTTCTTTAAAAAATGCAAGGCAAAGGATTCTATGATCGTTTGCAATATTTAAATCATTAATTGAATAAATTATCTTTATTTATACTGGATTGAATTTATACAGGATATGCAATCAAATTCCGGTCCAATGGCCAATTTGTAAAATATTATTAATAGGCATACATATTGTTTAATACTATTAATTTGATCTAAATGAAGTAAATAATTACATTTTATGTAGTTTGAGTCAAACAATGCATTTATGTATAATGAGTTTTAGATTTCTTCATACTTTGCTCTGTGAGCCATATTTTATAAAATATTTTTATTAATATTTTGAATAAAAGTTGCTACATCAATCAGTACTAAATCAATCATTAAAACTGACTGATTTATAAAATTAAAGAATATTATTAGGAAAACGCTTTCTTTTAGAACTTTCCGTCCATCATTTCAAAGAAAATATTAATTTCAGACCAATCAATGCCCGGAGTTACTTCAAGGCTAATGAATATGTGATTTAATTGAAAATGTTAGAACCCATTACTCATGGCGAACCAGCTGGTCGCCAAAGGCGGCTAGTATAAAATAATTCACTCCTTGGCAAATAAGAAAAGGGGGGAAAACTGACTCGACTCCCTGAGAGGATGAGGAGTGGTTTTTACATTAATTTTTTTTGTTTTATTTAATTATTTGTTCCTTTTGGAAACCATCTGGTGGACTTGAAAAGTGGGTATTTTGTTCTTTTAACTATATCTCTTATTCATAACTTGTTTATGATTTCTCCAAGAAAATAAGTTTAAGCATCAAATTGTAAGGGACATCAAACGTGTTAATTTTAATAGCCTGATATCTATTATGGATTCTGTAAAAGTAAAATTCTATATTATCTATATAAATAAACATGAATGTTTGTCTGTAGACATTAGAGACCTATAGGTCTCTAATGCCTTCTTAAACCATTCATTTGATTGCGAAGAAACTTGGTCAGCTTATTATTTACACATATGTGATGGTAACAGAGATAGAATGATTATCTAAAAAATTTTTCAAAGAATTAGAATTTCAACCGCATTTATTTACTAAGGATTAATTTCCAAATAGCTTGCTGAGAAGATGATAGATTCTGTAGAAATGCTAAATCCAAGTTAATGGTTAATATTTTGTAACTATTATATGCAAATGTCCTGTGAGTCATTCTCAGAGGTAACAATTTTATTACAGATTATGCAAGAAAGTTTCGAGCTGTTAAACCCTGGGGGGTTTAAATTTAAATTAAATTTTAGCGTTTTTCGCTGTAACTACAAAAAATATTGTAGTACAAATAATTTTGTATCATCTCAATTTTCATAAATTATATTTTTAACTATATAATCAATTTTAAAATAAAATATCTTAATTTTTTCTAATATTAAACTTGAGAATTATGAATGAATATTAAAAGAATCATGAGATACAATAAATAGCTTCTTTCGCTACCATTCTGAAAGAACAAGTTTTACAATTCTCAAAGAATACACAAATCTAATTAATAAAAAATGAATATTTGTTAGTTCGTATTTTATATACTGTTGTACCGTTCATCCTATTTCGATAAAACATTGCAAATTATTGATTGGTTGCACTTAATATTTTTTCAGTGGCAGCGACACACTGGGTAATAGCTAGTATCATTATAAAAATCATAGCCTTTATAATAATTTAACTTTCCTGGAGTTACACAATTTTCCTTTTTTAAAAATTCCTCACTAGTTATTTCGTTGGGAATGTTTATAAGCTAGTTGGTGATTCAAGTCACCAAATTGCATAATACTTGAATTAAGGTTTGTTTGTTTTTTAGACTATCTTGCATATGCTCCACAAATTGTGAGGGCCGCGGTGGTAAGGTCTCGGAATCGGAGGGTTTCAGGTTCGAGACTCGATTCCACCGAAGAACTGTCGTGTAAGGAGGTCTCTTGCACGTTAAATCTGTCAGGCCAAACGTCCTCCCGTTGGTGTGGTGTGGAGAGGGGGGTGCCAGTTCAGGTGTTGTCCTCGTCATCTGATCGTGGTTCAAAATGACGAGGTCCGTCCCAAAACAGCTCTCGTGTTGCTTTAAAACGGGACGTTGATATAACTAAACTAAGCTCCATACATTTTGTACATAAAACTTTCAAATTTATATGCTGCACTGTTATATCAGCATTATTAAAAATGTAAATGTATGCTTAATCTTTTTCATTTCAAGATACCTCACTTTCTGTTTCATAAACTATAAAATGGAAAAAATTCATGCAGTCAGATACTTGATGAAACAATGAACTGCAACAGGTGAATATCAAGAACAATGTAATTTACTGTTGGAAATCAGACAATTTACATTTAAATTGCTTAAATTTTCATGAGTATTAAATTGGCATTGTCAAAAAGAAAAATTTCAAAATTTTGAAGTATGGAATTCAGATTCAATTTTAATTAAAATTCTAATCAAGATACCCACTAAAATGCACAATCCAAGATATATATGTACCAAATTTGGTAGCTATACATCATATAATCTAGTCTGTAGAGTTCCAACCACCTTTCCTTCTTATAAATAAAGAATTTATGAAGGCAGTATAAAATGTAATCTAATTGAAAATATTAGTGATCAATGCTTTCTTTGTTGAATTAACTGTTAATAGTACATTAAAACATTATAATTAACATTCCAATGTTATCTTAAAAATAGTCTTATAAAAATTATATGGTCTTGAATTTTTAAACAGAAAATGAGTGTTTATAACAGGAAATGAATGCTCGTGATGGATCGATTCAAGGCGGAACAGTTTTTCCTATCAGTTATCTTAAAGATGCAATATCTGAAGCCTTAAATCTATATATCGTAATTTTGAATCTGTAAATTGATTTTGACTTTCTAGAAGTGATAATTTCTCTAAGTGTTCAAAATAATGAGCGAGATCAAACTTCCAGTTGTTTGTTGACAGATTTACTCCAACCATTTCTTCAGAGATTGCTTTAATTGTCAATGTAAAATCTTTTCGATAAATTTAATATCCATTGAAGCTAAGTCGAACTATTAACAAAATAATGTAAAGAAATGCCATTTACTTTCCTAACCAGCAAAGCATTTAAAATTTCTTAATCCGATATGGATTATCTATATCTATACTTATAATAAAGCTCAATGTGTGTGTGTTGGCGCTCTACAGACCAGACCGTTGGACCTACAACTACCAAATTTGGTATATGTATACCTTGGAAGTCGGGAATGTGCATCTCGGAGCCCGTTTCCCGAATTTTTAATTAGAATTTGAGTTAATTAAAATTTAAGCGAAATTTCGACGTTTTTCCGCTATAACTTCTGAAAATATCGCACAAACATGTTTTTTACATCAATTTAAAGATTAAAAAAAATTAGCTTTCTAATGGCATCAGTGTTTTAATGTGTAACTTAAGCTTCTATTTTTAGCGAATTTTTAAAGAAATATTTTAACCATGTTTTACAACAATATATTTCGGACAAAGCAATAAAATTTAATCTGCACGAGCACGTCAAGGGGGAAAAATTAGGTTTTATCAGCATGTTGCCATCCTATTGACGGAAGTTCAAACTAAAAAAAACAACTATCATTACAAATTAAATATAAAGAAATGCAACTTCTAGCACGTGACTGGATAAAATAAAATAAATATAATAAGTGACATTTTCTAAAATAAATAATGAACGAGCAAAGGGAAAAAAGTAGCTTTTATTAAACTGTTGAAATCATACTGACAGAAGTTCAAATTAAAAAATAAATTAACTATGACTGCAAATTTAATCGAAAAAAAAGTTAACATTCACCACGTGATTGGATGAAATTAAATAAATATTAAATGTTATGTTTTCTAAAAAAGAAATACAAGACAAAGTTTCTATGATCGTTTGCAACATCTATATCATTAATTTAGTAAATCAGTATTACGTGACTTTCGAAGTTTAAGTATATCTGGCAGAGAAATTATAAAGAGAGCAAGGCGCACATAAGTATTTAATTGAAAATCTTAGACCTCATTACTATTGGCGAACCAGCTGGTCGCCAAAGGCGGCTTGTACATAATATAAGCAGAAATCATCTATTATTATATAACCTAAGCTCCTGATTGTATTCATATTTTTGAAGGTGCTTCTATTAATTTGATTAATGCAATTATAAGGTATTTTTGAAACTCCCATTTCAAACATAGCCTACCGTATTTTAGGATACAAGTACAAATTTTAAACTACTATTTTTATTATGGAAATAAAGTTGCTATCACTAAAGAGCTTTAATGTAATAATAATTGATTTTTCTTGCAATATTCTCAAACAAATGAGAAGTGCGAATTTCGATTGATTTTGAAAATTTCCTTAATGCATATATAATATTGAAGAAATAACTTTGTGTCAAATTTGGTAACAGTTTCTTAATAAGCAGTTGTGCTGAGAAGAGGAACTTCTACAGCCAAGTCGACTATTAGCCTTGTTGGAAATGAGTGAATTTATAAGAAATAAAATTATCTGTATTTTTTGTACATTTAATAAAATACAATATTAACATTGAATCAAATATAACCAGTTAAATTCCTATACTTCAGTACATATGTTTAGTTATTACACTAGTTATAAACACTGATTGCCTGTCTTTATAGTGCTATGCTCAACACATATGGCATACAATTTTATGTTCACATGGCATATATAAAATGTTTTCACAAAGTTACTAAAAAAATCAACATAATATTAAAAACTTTAAACAGCATTAAAAATGTAAAATTTAATTGGCCATTTTTTTACATAATAGAGGCATTATAATGTGCACTGTCTAGTCACAAAATGTCCTAATTCACCGAATTTGAATTATATGTTCTGTATTTAAAGCTGTTTGTGTAAAACAGCTAACTTATCTGGTGAAGGTTTTACCAAGACACTTTGAATTTAAATGATATATTTGTGCTTCTATGCATCTTAGAGATACCATAAGACTGTCCAAAAAAAAAAAAAAAAAAAAAAAAAAAAAAAAAAAAACTTCAGGTATACAAACTTTTTTAGCTTGAGGTTTTTGTAATAACACCACTTTCTAAACAAAAACAGGAAATTGCTAGGCTGATCCAATACTCCCCACTCCCCCACATATTTTCATAATATTATCTTGGCATAAAAAATACATGGAAATTAAATCCTTTTCCCACAATTAAATATAATTATTTTAATCATCATGAAAATTAAACCATGCATATTGCATAATTGAATAAACTATCCATAACTCTTAAACATAAATATAAAATATTTTGGATTTTTATTATACAGAGTAATTGCAAATAATTAAAAATATCTACAATTTGAAATAACACCTTAATCAATTTTTAAAGTTACATTTCTTTTTTAAATTTCAGCTGGTGCATTAAATCTATATTGCTTGAGTTGAAAATATTCAAATTCAAATAGAATCAATCAAAATTGGAAGCAAAATATAAAATTCAAATATTTATAGCGAATAATTATTAGTTAATTTTTCTTTTATTTCCAATGAACTATTCCCTTTTCTTTAAAATATTCTTTATTTGAAATGTGATAACTAAATTGCCACTTTATACTAAAGTGTCTACTACTTTATTTATTTAATTAATTTCAGCTATAACTAATTGTAGCCATTTTTTAGCAAATTTAACTTTTGGCTAAAAATTGCTGATAGCTACAGGGTGTGTAATGTCATGAAAAGTGGATAAATTTTGGGGGAAAAAGTTGCTTGAAAATGCTTAATTTTCTCGAAAGGTGCAAAGAAAATAGTCCTTTTTGTTAAAGAGTAAGATATTCCCTTTTGTTTCTACATTTGATAAATATACTAAATCGATGACAGTCATAAATCTTTGTCTACTGGATATACGAAAAAAAAAAAAAAAAAAAAAAAAGGAAACTGACATAAAGTAAGCATTCGATAAAGGATACAAGAGTTTTAACATATCTTAAGATGATGGTTTATGAACTTTTATTCACTCCTTTTTTTCAACATTGGTCACAGGTGTATATTGAAATATTAGAATGATTATTCCAAAACAACAAAATACAAAATATGACAAACGATTTGCAGCTAAAAAAATGTTGAACTTGTACATATAGTGTTTTAAATAGCAAATAATTTATTTTAATTATGTTTGCTAACTTTATGTTCAACTCTTTTTGTGTTCTTAAAGACTTTAAACAAATTTTGCCATTTAAATTATATAAGTTGGTTTCAAAGATTTTTTTCCCTATCTTTTTTGTGAAGATATTCAAAATATAAGTATATATAAACTTTCTCAAAAAAAAAAAATCATTCTTAACGTAGTTAATACCTTAAACATTAAAGACTAATATTAATTACTAAATTGTAGAAGAAATAAGACATTTTTTATAGCCTGAATATTTCTGAACGACATTATCCAATTCTATTAAGAAAAGGGATATAGAAAAAATTATTTAGAACATGGCATTATACTGCCATAAATTTTGTGGTAGTTTTACTAGTCATAATGATAACCGTTTCAGAATGCTTAGTTCTTAACATAATAGGACTACAGTTAAAATTTCTAAATGAAGCAAGTTAATGCAGGAGGAAATTTACACTTTTTATTTTATATATGTTGAATCTTATTAGTTGTTGCACATATATAAATCAAATACAAATTTTTGGTCATAATAGGCTTTTGTATCAATGTCAACATTTTCAGCAATGATATATTCATCTAAATAAACTGGTACTTAGTTTAAGAAATATCGAAAAATATTAAAGATCTTGATAGATTATCTTATAAGAATTGACTTACATTTTTGTCATGCATAGTTTTTTTTTTTCATTTTTATTATTTTTTAAACCAAAAAAAACATTTGTTTTACAATAGAAGACATTGAGAAAATATCACGAAAATACAGAAATAAACGCTGCAAAGATGTCCATAACCTATGGCAATAGAAGATCGGACTGGGTGCTGTACTGGAAAGATGTTAACATAGAATTGACCTGTGAGCGATATGCCATGTGTGCTGTTGTCCAGGAGAAGAACACTGACGCTAATAGAGAGAGATATAGTCACAAAGCTGAAGAAAAAATTGCCTCATGCAAGCGTAAAAAATGGGAATCTTTCTGCAACATCCTGGATCCCAGAAGAGTATCACAGCACTGGAATATCATCACAATTTTAAACAATCGCACTTCGGACCAGAACCAACAACAATTCTATTTTGAGTCATGGAAAATATGCCCGTACTAATCTGCACACTGCCACTATGCTGGCAAAACACTTTGGTGACAACACTAGACTTGACTTCAATAAGACAGATAAACCTGTTCTTTAAACAATAAAACGACTTATAAAGGCAGATCGTGCAAGAACGATATTTTCTCAAAAATATTTACAATGGAAGAGTTAAGTGCGGCTATCTCCAAAATAAACCCAAAAAGATCTCCAGGCGCAGACCTTATCTTCGGAAGCATGATCCTACATTTCGGTGAAAATGCCAAACAACAACTTTTCGAAGTTTTCAACCTATCTTGGACAACAAGAAAGCTGCCAACTATTTGGAAGATCTCTATCATCATACCAATCCTTAAACCAAACAAGAATGCATCTGACTGCGAAAGCTCTAGACCGATTTCTCTAACTGGTGCACTATGAAAAATCATGGAATGCATGATCCACTTCAGACTTTTGACCTGGCTTATCGAACAAAAGAAAATCAATTTCTTTCAAACAGTATATCAGGCTAAACATAGCACAACCGATCAACTTTTTTTAACTGTGAAAATCATCGACGGTTTCCTGGAAAAACCGCCACTGAAAATAACCGCTGTCTTTCTTGACTTTTCTGCAGCCTTCGACCGCGTCTGGCGCCAAAAGCTTGTCTACACCAATCACAATGTTGGCATTGAAGAAAATGCGCTAATTTGGATAAACGATTTCCTCAGAGATAGATGCTTCACAGTCAGAGTTAACGGAACTCAATCAAAAACCCATAAATCGTGGGCAGGAGTGCCGCAAGGCTCTGTTTTGAGCCCCCATCTCTTTCTTTCGTACATGAACACAAATGACTCTCATATTCAACACGACGCTAAAATGGCATGCTATGCGGATGACATTGCCATCTGGAACAAGAACCGAAACTTAAAAGTCTTCAACCGCACGTTAAAAGACATTGCCACCTGGGCTGAAGACATGAAACTTACCATTAACCCTGTAAAATCAACTTTTGCATTTTCTCAACCAACAGGAAAAATCACGGAACTTTCAGTATGAATATCAAACTTCACAACGTCAACATTGAGCCAATTACTCATTTCAAATATTTGGGAGTAACTTTGGATCCAGCACTCCGCTTCACGAAATACATCTAGAACATAGCTAATAAAGGTCTCAAGAAACTAAACATTCTTCACAAGCTAGGCGGAACAAATTGGGGATCAAAATCATCCACGCTCAGAAGCACATTCTGTAGCGTCATCAAGCCAGTACTCCTCTCCCATCTGCAATGGAATCTGTCATTGCCAGGCTCGATACCATCCAATACCGAGCATCTAAGAGCATTACAGGATCAGTTTCCTTCACAAATAATGAGGTCCATGAAGCAGTTTCCTTCACAGGCCTCACCGAGCTAGAGAGCGGTCTGGTCTCCCTGTATAGCAGGCGGAGCCTTACAACGGTCAAACACACAAATAAGCTTAAAAGTTGCAACAAAGGTCACATTTCAGACAGAACCTTCAAGTTGTAGATGAAAACAAAAAGGCTTACAGATCTTCAACTTTACAATTCGACAGTGACATCAGGAAAGATATATCTCTTGGACATTCCTCCATCGAAATCCTCCCAGAGCCTGTCCTTCAAGTCGCTCTTCCTAGCAACACCAAAATTGTCTTGAACATCCCACAACCCTGCTCAAAGAAAGAACCAAATCATGTGTTATTGAAAAAAGGCATGAACACATTCAATTCTTATTCCCACCAAAATAAAGTTCTTATCTTTATAGATGGTTCAACGAATTACAGTTTCAGCAAAGGAGGTACAGGCATTCTTGTTTCCCATCTTTCGGGGGAAAGAACCGAACTTAAATCCTCATAGGTCAAATACCTTCAAACTTCATCAGCGAATTGATATCAATCAAAGAAGCTCTTCCTTTCTATTTACTACATTACTTCTCAGATCTGACAGACGGCCTTGTCATTCTTTCAGACTCAAAATCAGCACTGGAGGCTATTGGCAATGACAACAAATTTATCCCAAAACATCAACTGCCGCATTAAAAAAATCATGCATCCTCCAGTGAATTCTTGCTCATGTGGGAATTACGGGAATGAAAGCGCTCGCCAAAGCCTCCCATGAGTTGGATCAGCGAAATTCTGTCACCTCAGAAGATGCTAAAGCAGTAGCAAAATGTAGACTTTTTTTTTTTTCTTTAGCAAACTTTCACAAAGCCCTCCATTCCGTATCTCAATTGCTCCAGACACCATTCTTCAATCATTGCAAGACTCCACACAGGTCACTTTAAAGACATGAAAATAGCATCAGACATTCCTACTCCATTCACAAGCATTGTCCCTTATCAAAATTAAGCCTAGACATCTTCAACTGTCCTGCCGTTGCCGCTACCATCTTTGGATTGTTCGGCCCTCTTTCGAGGGAAGATGTTCTGTACAGCCTTCAGGCTCTGATGCTTGCTGAGCTCATCCTCAGACCATTGGACACATTTTAATTTTTTATTATCCATAGAAAACGACGACAACAACAACAACAGAAATAAACATTAAAAATTTTAAAAATGTATTTTTCTCAAAAAAAAAAAAAAAAGCATTATTATAAAACAGAGAATAATCTAGAATTAAAAATACACTGGTTTACATATACGTAC
This sequence comes from Argiope trifasciata, assembly GCA_026543055.1. NCBI lineage: Eukaryota > Metazoa > Arthropoda > Arachnida > Araneae > Araneidae > Argiope > Argiope trifasciata. The sequence continues at coordinate 711,233 of JAPMOQ010061688.1, read as the reverse complement.
ATGTACAAAGGTGCTTAAAAGTACTTAACTATTGCAGCACCTTCTCCCATTTCACTTTGAGCCATTTAGGTAAAAATAACAAACCATTACAAGAAATCGAGTTGAGCTCAATTACAATCAGAAAACAAGTGCACGAATTTTTGCCCTTGAAATAAGTTCAAGGTACCATATGATATTATTTTTGATTATTAAATAGTAAGTATTTTGTGTATGAAGAATAACAAAAACTGTTGCATCGCAGTTTTTTGCCATTATTATTTCAAAGATAAAATATCCAATTTTTATGATTTGCCATCATTGGAACTGTGATTTTTCTCGATGATAACAGATGTTCATTTTACTACAAAAAGATAGTTTAGGTTAAAAAAAATTAGATTACTTTTAAGATATAAGTCCTAGGCTAATTGAAAAAGATGAGATTCTGCAAAAGAACCAATCACATTTTTAATAGTCAGACATATTGTAGAAAATGACGGTTTTAATAATAATAATAATGTTTTTTAAAATTAACCTATACTTGTGGTAATCTTAAATAAAATAAATCATTATTGCATTGATTAACAGCACATCAACATCCAACTAATATTTTCAAAAACAATTCCATTAACTCATGGTTATTTTCTTGAAGAAAATATTTGGCATATTATTTCATCATAATTATATTACAATCAGTCATATATTGATTATTTTTCAAAAAATTACTATTAAAATTATGTAATTGATTGAACTTATAAAAATCATAAGCATCTTACAACTTATTATTTACCAATTAACTTTTTTTATTTCCCTCTTTATCAGATTAAATTTTAAGATAAAATAGATTTTAAAGTTTTGTTTGCTTCCTGCCAGTTAGTACAAATAATATTAAAACCATAGTAATAAAATAATGAGCTCATTAAATTTTTTTTTCAATATTTCTTATTTAAGTAACAATTAATCAATGTAATTTTTTAATCTGTCTTTAACTTATTATTGGAAAATTAATAAAACAGTTTCTTTTGTAAGAAGATTTTAACAACATTTATATAGAGCCTAAAGTTAAGTTTCAAATTTTATTTAATTTTGCAAATCTTCATTATGAATTTTTAATTTATCATAAAAAGAATAGTGTTTGAAAATAATAATGGATAAGGATTCATTTCTTTAATCCGGTTAAAAAACACAAAATTTTAATTTCAGCAAATGATCCATCACCATTAATTCATTTGAGTCATATTCAGTTTGTAATCTTTATATTTAAATACTTTTTTTAAAAAAGTAAGATCTTTTACTTAAGTTAAAATATCTCAAATACACCAGCACAGAAAGAAAGAAAAGTATAAAAACTTATCAAAGAAAAAAAAAGTTTTTATTTGTACATTCTATACATTGCAATGACAATAAGTTATAATAATTTGATGCCTCGGGTATTTTGAACATTGATAGCCTGGGCTATCTGCTTTTTCTTTTCATTCTTAAATGCAAGCTTATTTTCCTTTTTCAGTCTCCTACTTTCCTGAAAGAGGTATAATAAATAGGTAAAATCTTTAACACATCTAGAAATTGCAAAACTAAGTATACAATCCTTAAGATCTCATCTTATCAAATAAATTTATTTTTAATAAGGTTATAATTTAAAAATATAATCTATTAGGACATTACAGAAAAAGCTAAATTGTTATATTTAAATCTTTTAAATAACTATAAAATATAATCCCATTTAATTTTTTTTAATCTAAAATATTTTTTTATTTTTGAGATAATATTAAATTTAATGTTACACTTCACTCATAACTTTGAATTATGTTATCCACAGTTTTTAAGCAAAGAAAAGGCTATTTTGGAACAGATTTCCTATTTTTAAAATGTGGTCAGACAAAGAGAATAACACATGAACTAGCAGTCCTAACTTCTGTATCATAAAAGAGACAGAGAAAAAGACTACAAGTCTTTGCTAAGGATGATGGGTAAGATTTCTAAAGTCTCTAGGGATATTTGTGTGGAAAACCACAGGAGGCTCAGATGACGGAAGTCTTACACTCTTTCGGGTAGGCCAAAGACCATCAGAAAGAGATCATTTGGCTGAAATCAATTTCAATTAGCACCAAATCTGCTTACATAGGGTTTAAGCTTCCCACTACGAATCCTAAAGTTGAGAACTTAATTTCCAGGTAAGCTTACCTTACAGATTTAAAATCCTAAATGAAATTAGAATATATATTTTTTGACTACAATAAAAAAGGTACTAAAGGGCTTGAGAAATCATGTTTCAAACTAACAAGGGAATCATGTAACATGGAAATATATACTAAAATTTTTACAAACAGCTGCTTTTGCTTGGCATGAAATTTTCGGCCAATAAATATATTAAAATACGCTCTAACGATGGTTGTTTAAACCTCACCAAGTGGAAAGGATGGTGCAAGTTCAGAGATTTCCTTACTTATGTTTTTCTGATCAGCACCTTTCATTAAGAGCGAAAGGAATAAATGTAGTCAAAAACAACATTAGAAATTAAATCAGAACCAATCATCCCATTTCCAATTATCCAGCATGATTGGGCAACATAAGACAGCTCAGCAAGAAGAAACAAGAATTTCATTAAAAGATGTTATTAATCCAGCTCTAAACTAAATTTATTTGTATTTCACTCTCTGTATATATATATACAATGATTTAAAAGTTATTGGAAGAAGATGGTAGGCTCGAAGATATTGAAGAAGGCTTTTCATTTTAAAGTTTGCTTTATACTTCCTCCGGAGGTAGGCAGTATATTTACAAGCATCAGGGACAAGTAAAAATGATGGAAAAGGGTAGAAATTAAGTTTTCCTCATTTTATAATCTTGATAGGGAAAATATTGTTTATACTACAAATATAATATTAAGATTCTCATAGGGATTTCTGACAAACGGCGATCACATGATACAGGAAACACAGGGACCATTTAAAAAAAGTATTTATTTGATAAGTAAGCAATTTTTATCATTCACTCTCCTTATAAGTATCGCTGAATAAGAACTTTAAAAAACATTTCTTGAATTAATTAAGCAGAGAAATGGAATCGGATCAGGAAATAAGAGAATAAGAATCACTTTGATAAGGGCTAAATTAAGATAAAACTTTAGAAATTAATTTGGATTGAAATTAAATGTTAAGATATCTGTACACACACACATACGCACATATATACAATGAATTATTAAATATTATGATTAAAATACACATTTACAGGTAATTATTAAAATTACATATTAAATAAAATGAATGGTGAAAAATTATTCATTTACAATGCATACGAATAGAAATTCTTCATATGTTTTTCAGAAAGCAGTAACAATCTATAATAAAATTTTTAGACATTAATTATTCCTACTTATCTCTCATAATAGTGAAAGAATTTTTAGCAAGCAAATTTCATTATATATTAAAAAAATAAATTATACTTTTAATAATTTCTAACTTAATCTAAATTCTAACCAAAACCAGATTAATTAAAATATTTGCCAAAATTTGAAATTAAATTGCGCACAGTTGTAAATATAACAGCATTGACCAAAACTATAAAATCCTCAAGTTTGCCAGTATCAACATGCATAGAAAAGCAGATTTTGCTCTCTACTTGATGTGAGATTCAGGAAACTATAACTTAGAAAAAAAAAATTACTGTAAACAGTAGCTTTTAGATCTTTAGAGGATGTTGAGTGTTTCTCTGAATCCTAACACATTTATAGAAATGCAACATCATAAAAAAAATATGTATATGATTGTATATAAAGTTTAAAATTTTTGTAAATATTTTGTTATATTTAATAGTAAATTACAACATTTTCTGCACATAAGTTCGTTTTTGTCTTGCAAAATCTCTTTTTCAAAAAGCACATATGTGCGCTCATATATGAAAAAAAAAAAAAAAAAAAATCAATGTAACAAGAATGAAATGGAGCAGCTATAAATTTGATTTTTAAAAAGCAGATTGCTATGTTTTAAGTTTGAGAAATCCTCCTTTAAAGAGTTCTTAAAATGTATTGTGATAAAACTAACAAGTGCCTCTAAAATGAAATGTCTCCGTACAGTCAACTTACTTGACCAATAATTTTACTTGGGGAAAAAAAGTAGCAAGCAGCTTTAAAAAGATTCCATTATATACTGATGCTTGAAAAATTTATAAATAAAAAGCAAATAGAAAAAAAAAAAAAAATTCAGGCTTTAAAAAATTTTTTTTTGATTGCTATTACCAGTTATTCACAAAAAGCAAATCTCCAAAGAAAGCATAAAACATATTACAACAATCATAGCAAAATAATTTATATTAATTCACGCTTTGTTATTTATATTATTCATAATTGGTTAAAAGATTAAAATTGCCGCTATTGAATTTTTTAATATTTTACCCTATAAATTCATGTTACAAACCAGTTTAGAGAATATATGACATATTATAAGAAGTCAACTATTTATTTTTTACTTACAAATGTTTGGATGTATAACCATACTAATGTTTGGATTTTTATTGATCTCGCATTCAATATGCATATTATTGCAAATGAACTGCTGGCATATGTCGGAGTAAGTTATTAAAACTAGGAAAATTTCCAAATTATACGAATTAAAAAAGATTTACAAGTAACTGATGATAAAATATTGTTCTGCCCTCAAATACATTACAATTAGAATGACATGAAATTCAAAATAAAAAAATCTCAACTCCTTTATCTAAATATGTTATTTTTTACATATTAAATCTTAAGTTAGATGCCACAATAATACAGTCTAAGAATCAGGGCTGAGAGGCAATAATTCTGAAGTCATCAAAATTATAGTCTCTCAAAACCAACAAGATTATAAGAGCACTTGGTATGTATGTTCTTTAGAGCTATTTATTCAAATGCTGGAAAGTTGTAAGAGTTTGAAAGGAATATTCACTCCATGTATCACCCTCACCATATATCATAAATATAAGACTTAGTTCAAAATATACATAAAATGAAACTTTATTTAAGCTATACAAAGCTCTCCATTAAGATGAAAATTACTATCTTACCCTCTTTGCTTCTTTGAATAAGTTTTTTCTTTCTCTTCTCTGTTCTGGTGTTTCATCTTTTGGTCGTATATTACAGCTTGTAGCAACTGAAAAATTATCTTCTTCATCACTGTTTCCTTCTTCTTCTGAGGAGGAGCTCTCTAACTGCTTTAGCTGACTCTTCGTCAAATTCTTCTTAAGAGGATTGTGAGGAATTTTTATTTTCTTAATCTGAAAGTAAAGCACAGAAAAAGTTTAAGTAATTATTGTTTTAGAAAAAAAGCACATTAGAATAGTAAAATTTATAAATTCAACATAATAAGACGGTTTTGATCAAACATCTATAAATATTTCTAAAATATTGTTATTATTATTTGCATATTTTATTTTGAATGTAAAAATGAAATGCAGTGATATATAAGTGGTAGGACTTTTTTTAAACACTTACCACACATAAATAGCATAAAACAACAACTATAAAAACTATTAAACAAACTTTTTAAAACATCATATTATAAAAATCCTATTCCAATTTTCGATTTCATAAGTTATTTTCCCCTTCCTGATTATACATATAATAAATAACTCTAAAAATGATTTATTATCATATTATATATTCTGAATTAAAATATTTCTAATCCTAATTCCTAACTGTATCATTTGCTTTAAACTTATAATATAAGTAGATTAAAATAATTTTAATTAAAGTTCCTAAATTTTACTGGTGATTTTTTTCCATTGCTATGTTAATTATAATAATAAAAGAATGCAATATTTTTTTGGGCTACTCTCATTTAAATTGCCAATGATAAAAAAAAACAACCATCACTTTATACAAAGACAGAAAAAAATTATAGTAACTTTTTAAAGCATATTAACTAATGTTTTACTTCCTAAGAAACTAATTATATGAAGTTTTCCAAATGGTATGAGGATTTTATATTTGACAGCTAATATACGCTTGGGAATTTAACCATTTCCTCAGATATAAGGATATTCTATGCATTTATACTGAATGTAATGAAATACTATTGAGTATATTCCTGATTTCTTAGGAAAAAGAAAATTAGAAAAAAAAAAAAAAACATCTAAAGCTCTTCTTGAAAAATTTCTAATTGAAAATCTTTTACAATGTGAACAGAGTTTTCAGAAATATTAGTACACTGAGTATACAGTACAGAAATATTAGTACTTTTAGGCTTTCTACTTTTTTCCACCATTCAAACAATTTTTTAAAAATTATTTTTAGTGGTAATTTTAAGATATGGGGTAAGGATACAAAATTATATTTATAAAAACCTCATTAACTCCTTTTTTTTTCTAAAACAAGTTTTATTTCTAAATTTTGAATAACTGACGGAAAAAAAAACAGTTTGATAAACGAGTTTTTAAGGAAGAACAAGCAAAATATGCAAAATTAATTACTGAACAGTAGGATACAAAACATACATTTCAGAACAAAACACATTTTACCCATAAAGAGACTAAAACGCATTTTCTTTTACGTTCAAAATAGAAACATTAATTATAACAGCATTTTACAATAGAACTAAAAAAATCAGACAGCAACACCATTCCCTGATTTCTTTTGAAGAAAAGGAAAAATTGATGAAGAAGCAATCCAGTTTCTTCATCTATTTCTCCTTTGCTTAAAAAGGGTAGGGTAGGAGAAGTGAACCATTATCAGGTAAGTTTCAAGCATGTTTTACTGTATGAGAAAGTTTTAATTAAAAGTTTATATTATTTAATACCTAACTGCCATGCACACACATATATATTGTAAAATATATGAATTAATTTCACAATTGAGTATATATCTTAACAAAACAACAACTAAAGTTTCTATGTAATTTGTCGGTAGCCATGAATAACTTAGGCAATACACATATTTTCAGAGGAATATAACTGAATTATGCCCATAGCACAAGGATGATGGTTGTTGTAGTATATTGGTATAATTTTGAATGGCATTGAAAATTAATTACATTAGATTTTATCAGCAATTAATAGACTTATCAGCAAAATTCAAGGATCCAAAAGCATAATAAAAAGTACAGCTTGATTTTTCTTTTGTATTGATTCAGAGAATGACTGCATATTTCGACTACATGATTGTTGTTTCAGAAATTTATAAATATTAAAAATAAAATGATGGATAAAGAATATGTACCTAATAATAATTTAAATAGTTGGAGAGTTTAGAAACTCTCAGATGAAATCTATTAAGATTTAAAACACTTAATCAATACGGACTCACAGAAATTACTGATCTTGTAAGTAGGAAAACAGACATAAAAGTTATAAACAACAATGCTACTTTTTTACTATGCTAAGATCCACCTTAATTTTTTTTAAAAAATGTGCATAGATTTTAACTGTACATTTTTATGACTTTGTTATTCCAAACTATAGTTTCAAAATTTTTTATAAATACAAATTAAGAATAGTAATAACAATAATTCACAGCTTGAAAGATAATATAAAGACAATGTTTTACTTTTAAAAGCTAAAAGCTCACAAATGAGATGGGAACATAAATATTAATCACAAATCTTATTCATTCTTGCTATGCAAACTAACTTTACTCTTTTAAGTTGAAGGAAAATGACACAACTTAAATATCATGATTATTTAATTAATTCTCAAAGCCTTGATAAATAACTGATAATTGAGTGCATATCAAGTACAATATTTCGCATGTTAAAATAAATTTTTAATTATAATCTTTTCTAATATAAAAATAATATAGCTTACCTTCGATTCTTCTTTTATTACAGTTGGGCGGTTATATATGTTGGTATAAGTACCTGCAAGAAAATTTCACATGTAAGGATTTCAATTAAGAAATATTTTTTTTTGCATATAAGATGAAATATAATAAAAAACTTTGATTGATGGCAAAAATAAAAAAAATGCATGTGTAACTTTCCTTTTTCTAATAATTTGGATTTCTATATGATATATTTGTTATATGGCTGACATAGTTTCATAATTAAAATGCATCAACAAGTAACTGCATTCATTAACATGGTTGACATAGTTTCATAATTAAAATGCATCAACAAGTAACTGCAGTCATTAACTAAAATGCAAGCCATTCAAAATTCTACTGGTCTTTGTTTAGATACAAAATAGATACTGCTTAGTACAAATTAGTTTATAAATTAACAGTTTTATTTCACACAAATCTGAGATCAGCTAAAATAAAATTTATTATTTTTTATATTTCTTTTTTTTTTAATGCTTTTGAGTAAACTAGCTTAGGGATAGAATATAATGGAAAATGAAAATTTCTTCAGACTTATCTCACTAGGATTTAATAATTTCTGAAATTCATGTCTAAATGTTTTAATCTTTCGGACATTAAATATGCTATATTTACAATTTATATATTTGGTTCAATGGTACAAGATAAAAGATGTGTAATATTTTAAAATTTGGACCTAAAAGATCAAAATATAATCAATCATTAGAAATAATTTGGATAATTAGAAACATTACTAACAGAAATTTAGTAATATAAGTCCCAGAAATAGTTTTCAATACCAATTCAAAGAACTATAGGTAATGAGAAACTACAGGTTTAGTGCATGATATATATAGAGTAAGAAAGTACATTTTACATATTAATCCTTTAAAGGTTGGAGTCTATATACATATATTTATGGAAGATAATAACACCATTTTAATTTGAAAGGAGAAGACACTTAACAAAAAGTTATTAAACTTTAAATGCCACATAAATTAACTGTTAATAATTTTTCTCTTCTCTTAGGTCAAAAGAAGTATGGATATGTATGACCCATTTAATATATTAAGAATGTTTCAAATCATTCAGGAAAAGATTAAAAAAAAAATCTCTATAAGCTAATCCAGAAAATTACTTTTAAAAATTTAATAACACAAAATCTAAAATTAGGTAGATATGTTTCCTTTAGTAAATATTATTAAAATAGCCTGAATAGTAACATCAAGAGGCTAAAAAATTAACATGACACACATAATTTATTTTAATAGAAAGGAATGAATATAAATAAAACAAAATTATTTGATGTTTTCTTTTAAGTAGCTACACTGATCCTATTGCATGCCATTCATATAAAGATGTCAATACAGAATATATTACTTTTTTTGTCACTTCCTCCGGTATTTTTATTACTATATTTTTTTTTAAAAAAAAGAATGATTGTCCATAAAGTAAATAATTCATCTAAATGAAAAATCACATTAGGACTGATCAGGTAAATAAGCAGGTTCTGGATGTACTAGCATGTGATGTTATACTGTAAGAAATATGTAAATTATAACCTTAACATGATGTAGTATCTAAAACTTAGCTTTACTTGTTGGGTAAAATTACAGCTGCATACAAATCACAAGTTGCATGTAAATTTGTAGGCACTAAACATGCATGAAACCTAATCAACACATGACACTTTTTTCAGGACCATATTTTTAAAAGAAAATTGAAAGACTAATGTGCTTATTATGAGATTTTTATGTTTTGCAATCCAATCTATACTAATATTATAAATGTGAAAGTTTGGATGGATGGATGTTTGTTACACAATGATGCCAGAATGGACGAAATTTAGCACAAAGATAGATTATAGTCAGGAACAGAACATAGGCTACCTTTTATTCTGGTTAATTTTTATTAATTAAAAACTAATCTTTGTGCCAAAAAGCTGAGGCCAAATGTTGCCAGACAAGTAAGGCTCCAGATTTTTTCCCAATAGAGTTGAGGTTAGGCTAAGAAGAATTTCGACCAATTATTTAAATTTTCTTTGTGTTTGAGTATTTAAAATCAAATGTTGTTTTTCATTCTGAAGTACTTTTAAATTAAAAGAAAACAGAATAAAAACTTTCTAATCTGCATTGCGTTACCCCTGGTCACACCAACTGGCATTGAAAGATCGCATATGATTGTTTCCTTTAAAATAAAAGTTTAAAAATCATTTGTATAATACTATTGTAGCCACCTCAATTTCAGTCAATAAATAAAATGGATTTGACAGGACTTTATTCTCTTTTTGTTTTATTTTGGGTATACAATGGAAATAAATTAATTTTGCAATAGTTGTGTTTTTGCTATTAAATTGTATTTATGTTATATATTTTTCATACATGCTTATACTTTTAAATGTATCATTTTTAGGTTAGGTTTAATTATTTTTTTGATTTGTCCTTATTTGATAGTTTTTCGCACATATATATCAAAATTTCCACAAACAGTCGCGGGTAATAGCTAATTCAATTATATATTAAAAATTGATTTTTATTTCATTAATGCCTCTAACTTGTAGATTTCAAATCTAAACTTACAAAACTATCACAAGGATTGTTTAAGGCAAAAAAAAAAGTAAAATTTCTATAGGGTGGGAATAGTTTTGAAAAAATATCATTAAGAAGTTATGGAAACCAAAATTAAATTACTGTAAATTTAGATATTTTAACTACTGTTTATATTTAGCACAGTCATGTGAAATTCCCAAGTTAACACAGGCAATCACTTACTCAGAATTGATTCACAATCAAATTCTTCTTTTTTCTTTTCAACAATCTTAACTATTTTTTCTGGTGGTTCAACTTCAGCATACAGCAAAATCTTTTGTTTTAGATTTTCATCAAATTCATCAATTTCAGTTACATCTCTAAGGAATAGAAAAGAAGTACAATCATATTTTGAAATATTTATAGATCTTATATAATAAAATATTTATGAAAATCATAAATAGAAAATTTAAAGTTAATTTAAGTTAGGATTTTATTTAATATCATAAAAAATTATGAAAATATAACTTTTTCCTTAAAATGATTTAATTAGAAGACATATTATTATAATACACAAACTTTTTTTTCATTAAAAAAATAACACTTTATGACTCATCTTACAAAAGCATTAAAGCTACGAAATTGAGAGAATTGAAAAAATGTAACAATAGCGTGTAAAATATAAATGATACAAAATTCTCCAAATCTCCAACTATGATAGAGTATAATACATAATTGACATTTTCATATATCTCTCTTCTTTATTTGCAACTGATTTCATGTATGCTGGCTATCTCTGAAACCTATACATGGCTATTAAATTCATTAAAGGATCAAGTTTGAAATTCTTTTCAACAGATTTTGCTTATAATATTAAATGTAACTGAAAGCAATAACTAAACTTTTATTTACTCTTATTTTTTCTAATATATTCCATTAAAATGTAGCATTTTTCTTTGCAAATACAATGCACAAGATGCTTAAAAAAAGAATTTTTAATTTTTTAAAAAGATAAAATCATAATTTCCCTTTTCCTTATTTCAAAATACTAAAATACAACACAAATAACTAATTATATGCAATTACATAGATTTCAAAAATCTTTCTTTTTAATAAACTGCAATTTGGGTTAAACCTTAATGAGAGAGGTACAGTCTTTCTGCTCACATTTAGCGAAAGAAATAAAAACAATAAGTACTTATTTCATTAAAAGACTTACGGTTTTTTTTCTAATGGTGTGCTGATAAAGTTCATCACATGTTGGTTTTCAGCTGTGAAAGTACCACAGATTTCTTCATCATCTAGTGCTCCAATTTGATTTTCATCATATTCTTTTGCGAGTACCTAAACATATACAAACAGTGAAAAAAAAGTTAACAATGATAATTACCCCCCCCCAGAACAGTTACATATTTATATTAAAAAAATCCAGGCCATTAATAATTTTCTTTGTTAAATTTGCATTTTTTCTTATGTGTTAAGAGTAATTACCGATAAAAACTATTTGTAGATCTTACTCCATCACCAAAATATGGTTGCAGAGAGCAATAGTCATTACAGAAAAATCTGAATAATAACTAATTTTCAATATAACTATCCAAAATCATAATATATGATAAAATTATAAATTTCTTCACTTTTTTTTTCCTCCTCCCTTTTTTTGAATAAATTTAATATTCACAAGAAGAAAATGTGCCTAACTTACAACATATTATTGAAATTTGTTGAAATATCATTGAAATAATTAATAAAACCATTTAAATTCCTAATAAAAAATAAACTTATTTTGAAATATATTTTTAAATAAATCTTCTTGAATTAACTGGGAACAAGATAAAAGAAACATTAAATTCTGCTGATTTAACGTTATTAAGGAAATTTATTATTTGTCAATAATGTATTTGAACATTGTTTTTTAAGAGAAACTAAAAAATAGCTTTACTTTTTTTATTGGATGATCTGTTATGAGGTAATTTCAAAGAAAAGTTGGCCAATGATGTAGAGACAATAAGTAGAGCTAAGATATGATTCCCCCCCCCCCCCTCCATCAGCGATATCAATGGGGCATAGTTAAAAACATGTCTTTGAAAAATGACTTATGTTCATCAGAGAAGCCAACTGGGGGGTCCGGCGGGTGCAATGCACCTCTGCAACAAAGGGGCCTCCACCATGATTAAGAATAATGTTCAGAACAAAAATAGCTTTTACACATAATGAAAGTACATAAATTTGATCCCACATGGCTGGCTGAGCGCCGACGCCATAAGGCAATGATTGTGATGATACCTATCAAAATTGGAGGGGGATTGATTTGTGAATAAAGAAATCCACTTCAGACATGTTAAGACAGAGCGGCACAATTTCTGGGTGCTGAGACTGGGTTCAAAGAGATTTGTAAATCATCAGCTATATACTTTTTTTCTCCTGCATTTAATGTAATATTTTTTGTGCATGACTCTATGTATGTTTGTTTATATTAAGTTTCTCAAATAAAAAGTAAATTGATAAATTAAACGATCAAGTCCTAAAAATGCAGATTGCATTACTGCTTCACCGGCCATGACCGGAATGAAAATAAGTAAGGAAAAAGTTTTAATTTTGCAGTCTCCAGATTTGGATATATACGAAGTTCATAATATATATTATAGTTTTGTGCAAGTATGCAAAATATTGTTAATATAAGGTAAGTAGATTTACAATCACTTACCTCACATAATTAATAGTTTATAGTTATAGCATAATATAATTTGATAATTTATTCTATAAAGCTACTTAATACTGTCAGATATAATGATTTCCATGCCAAAGAAATGTCCTTCTTAAGAAAATTATCAGAAAAGAAAAAAAAAGGTTACATTTTGGAAAGTCACAAGTAAATCTGTTTTCTTAGCTACAAAATAATTCCGGCAAAGAAATTCCTTCAGCTTCAAAAATTACAATTCAAACTTCAACTGGGGAGGAAAATTCTGCACTAAGTACACAATCTGGCAATAAAACAGTTGAAATGGTGAAATTTATTGAAGAATCGCATGTTTATACAAATGTAACCGAATCAGAAAATAATGACGAAAAGTTCAATAACAAACATGATAAAGAGAGTATAAATGTTCCTGGTTTATGGCCATGTATTATAACTGATAAATAAAGAATGTTGTGTGTTAAAATCAGACCTATGCAACATAAAGGAGTTTTTGCTAAAAATGCTGAAGGTAAGTAATTTTCTGTTACATACTATTTTTAAAAAATGCCAAATGGTGAAGCTGAACTTCGCAGTTGGTTAATTTATTCAAAAATGTAAGACTCCTTATTTTGCTTTTGCGGAGGAAAGAGGAAATGACCAAACTACCAGTTTATAGGTGGCTATAATAACTGGGAGAAAGCTGTCAAAAGTAATCCAAGATGATGAGCGCTCTAGTTGTCATATTGTCACGTAGATAGAACTCAAGAAGATACAGGAAATAGAGTTAAATAAACTTATTCACTCAACTCTGAAGTAAAAACTCTGTGACTGAGAGATCTTCAGCTTTAATACAAATAGGGAAAGCTCCAGAATATCTTTCTGGAGACAGTAAGAAAAGTCCAGAGTACTTATCTGGTAAATTAAAGAAAGGTCCAGAATCTTCTGGGACATGAAATAAAGGGAAAATACTTAAACAAATTTTAAGTCTATTAGGATTCGAACACATGATCTGTCTATGAGTTCAGTGTCATAACCATTCAGCTATGCAGACTCGGCAATGTTTTGTTTCAATGCGGCAATATTAATTCATTTATTGCTAGGTAAGAATTATTAAAATGACTGAATTTGCCTGTTGATAAAACAAATAAAATGAATATAAGTAAGGAAACAGCATGATTCAAATTACCATTTTAAAGAATTGTAAATTTAACTAGTAATAATCTTCCGCTTCGAGGAACAGCCTAAATAACAGGCATGCTAAGCCTATTGATGGAAATTGTTAAAGTTTAATTAAATTATTAAGTAAATACTATTCTGTGCTAATGGATCATATAAGCAAAATAATAAATCCTAAAAATAGAACTGTGCATCATTTAGCACATATATCACAATAACAAATTATTGCTGCTTTAGGAAATGAAGACCTTAATAAAATTAAATACAATATAAAAGCAGCCATGTATTATAATATCCAAATGGATTTCCCTCCTATTTCCCATAAGGAACAAACTTCAATAATTATCAGATATGTGGATTTTGAAGCAAAAAGATAAACCATAAATTAGTCATTTATAGGGTTTATAAAAGTAAACTGATTTGACTAATAAAGGACTGGCAAAGACTTTATTGGAAAGATTAAATGAACTTAAATTAGATATTATGAATTGTAGAGGGCAAGCATACGATAACCGTAGCAACATGAAAGGGAAATATAAAGGTGTACAGTTTAGAGTATCTTCTCTAAACCCACATGCAACTTATGTGCCTTGCTTATTGCTCCTTTAATTTATTAATTTGTGATGCTGCTTCCAGCAGTATATATTGCAAAATTTTTTGGGATATTGCAGCATTTATATTGCTTATTTTCCACATCTACAAAAAGATGGGAAATTCTACAAAAACATTACTCTTAAACCATTATTTGACATTCATTGGGAAGCCAATATAGATTCGGTTATGGTTTTATATATGCAGTTTGAACAAACTAGTAATGGCCTTGAAGAATTTATTGACGCAAGTAACGATAATACAGTGGTAATCTGAAGCTAAAAGTTTATTAGATGCAATACAAGAAATGCCCTTAATTTTATGTTGAATAGTATGATTTTCAATATTGTCCAAAATTAACACTATCGATAAACTATTTCAAACAAAAATAATTGCTCTTGATGTGACTTTCAATTTAGTCAATCAAATTAAAACTGAAATTAAAAAGTTAAAAACAAAATTTAACACATTTTTAGACAAAGTAAACGTGCTAACATGTAATTTGAACGTTTCAGAACTTTTTCCTGTAAAACGAATTCGAAAAAGGAAAGGATTGTATTCCGAATTAGCAGAAGACGAAATTATATATATAAAAAAAAACGATAGAGGAATTTAGGTGTTATTTTTTGACACTGTAATTTATATTGTTATTGTACAAATAGAATATAGTAAAAGCATATCTGATATTGTTTGATTTCAAATTAGTCACTGATATAAATTTTTTAGAAACGCATGAGCTAGAGATATGCTCTAAAAACTTTGTAAAGTTTGATAACAAAGATGTAGATGAAAACCTAATTGAAGAAATTTATTTCCTACTGGATTTGATTTTAAATGAGATGTAAATAATGTACAAGGCATATTGCAATATGTACTACATAATAACTATAGTGAGATATTTCTAAATGTATTAAAACTTTTCTTCACATTGCCAGTTACTATAACAAGTGCTGAGTGCTCTTTTAGCAAAGTAAAATTAATTAAGAATTATTTTCGGTCAAGCATGTATTTAGAATACTTAAATGCACTTGCTATATTAAGTATAAAAAAAAAATTGCAAAAAATTGTAATTTTTCTGAAATAATTGGTTTAATTAGAAAAAAATAACGCATTAAATAAACATGCATTAATAATATGAGCTCATGTTTTTTTTCTTTCTACTTCACAAAAAAATTAGGGCCCCAAATGGCTTCTTTCACCCGGGCCCTTTCACTAAGAAGGCCAACTCTGATGTTCATTAATATTTTGTCATACCATAGCAATCCGAAGACTGATCATCAATACTTCCTTGGTCAGCTACTGAGTCTGCCAAGGCAAACTTGACTTTGTGATGTACAAAGGATAAAAATTTTTATATTATTTTTTTACCTGCCGACAATCATTTTATATTGAAATTGAGACATTAATAACATTGTTAATGAGAATTTTCTAAATTTTGTTTATTTAATACCTTTAAATTATAAATTTATTTATATATAATTTTTAAATGCATGAACATAGTTATTTTTTTTAGAAGACCGATTATTATTAAATTATGATTATTATTTGTATTGTATTATCACTAGAAATATTATTCCAAATATCACTCCTTTGTTGCAAATATTTCAAACTAACAATAGGTTTCATATCAGAACCAAATAGAGGTATAATATCAAAAATAGAAAACAATTTTAAATTTTATGTTTTACAGAATATACCTCTTTAAAACCTTCATTTAACAATTTTATGGCTTCAGGGCAATCTGGTCTTGAAGATGTAAGAGTACGTTTAGGTTGTTCATCACCAGAGTCTTCATCAGATTCAACATCTGAAAACTGCCCAAAGTCATCAGAAAAGTCACTTCCTTCTTCATCAAATATTTCAACATGTACATTTGAACGTGGATGTTGTGACCTAAAAAGGAAGTGGTTTTATTAGAAATTGTAAATTATAGAAAATAATGTTGAAATGGATATTTATAAATAATTAATTTGAAAGATTAAATGAGTTTATCATTTAATAATTTTATCACTGATAACTTAATATTCTTAAAAGTTCCAGAACCTCGATGATATACATAATTCAAGTTGAATAACTTCAACATAGAATTCTTATAAAGAGTAAAAGTAAGTTTTTCTTTCTTCTAGAGCTTCATAAAATATAATTTTACATCTATAGTGGAAAAAAAAAATCATCTATACTTTGATTTTTTTCAATTTTTAATACTATTTTACAATTTCTCGTCATCCTAAAATTTTCTAAAACATGTAACAAAGACGAAAGGTAAACTTACGAAATAAAAAATGTGGTAATTGCAAACTTCTCCTAATTATATGGCTAATTTTTAAAAAGAGTATGACTACTTTAACTTGCAATATTTGATTAAAAAGAAGGGGGAGGGAAAAAAGAATTTTTAAAAACAAATGAATGAATATTAATTTATTTTAAAATAAATGCTACTTCATACAGCAGCTTTTTACATCTACTTAAGTGTTTTATATTCACTATTCTTGAACTAGATAGTTTTGTCTGCTTTATATTGTATTATTATATCGATTCCTCTATATGAAATAAATTATTAGCTACATTTAATAGCAATATATATATATATAATTAAATTTTAACTGAAATTTATAATTATTATTTTAAAATTAATTATCAATTAGTCTTTTCTCTTTCATAAACCAACCTGGTTGGATTATCAAAGAAATCCATGTCTTGCATTTTTTGTCTTATTTTTTCAAAATCCTCTTCGTCTTCAGTATCATCTTCTGAGTCTGTCATCTGTTCTAATATTTTTCCCAAATCAGCTTCTTCATATATAAGAAAAGATAATTGAAAAAGAATATAAAATTTAAAACGCTTAAAGATTACATGTAAAAAAGAATATCTCTAAAAGTACTTAAAAAAAAAATAGATCAATGAATCTTGCATAGTAAACTAGATCATTTCTAAACAAGAAAATCATGCATTTTAATTATTCTAATTTTCTAAAAAGATCATCTTCCCTTTTTTTTGTAATCAAAACTATCATATTCAATACTGCTTGCAAAAATTTTAGTTTTTTCTCTTTTATTTGTATATTTAAGATAAGTGTATTTGTCAATTCCTAAATGAGAATGCAGACAATCAAAATAATAGTATGAAATTTTATAAGAAGTGCAGATAGCATTTGAAGGAAATGTTAAGAAAGAAACTACAATAATTATTCTAAAATTCCAT
This sequence comes from Argiope trifasciata, assembly GCA_026543055.1. NCBI lineage: Eukaryota > Metazoa > Arthropoda > Arachnida > Araneae > Araneidae > Argiope > Argiope trifasciata. The sequence continues at coordinate 693,310 of JAPMOQ010061688.1, read as the reverse complement.
TCTCAAGATTTACATAAAATTACTAATTAAAAGGAAATCATTTTCACCTTCATCTTCAAATGTTTCAGAATATTTCTTACAAGAGGATTTGGGAATATCATCCCTATGAGAATCTACAAGAGAACATAAATACATAATTAAGCAGCAATAAAATGAAAATTCAAATGTGTTTTAACATTTATATTAAATTTTGTCTTTAAACTTTTTTTTTTTTAAAAACAGAGTTTAAGTTGGATAAATGAAAATGAATTCACTCAAATGAACACACACACACATGCAAAAATAAGCCCGGATACAATAGTGATTTGGTTTCTCAGATTTCTCTCTAACAAAAGTTATTATGAGATTTAAATTGAAAGGTGAGATTTCATTTCTCAAATTGCCTATCTGAAAAGCAAATGAACTTCACAAAGGTAAAATGCCAGAACTCTGCTTTACAGCTTGGCTAAAATCAACTGCTTCATATACAAAGTTAAATTAAGCAACTATAAGCAAGTTGTCACCGATTATATAATAAATGAAACAAAATTGAACATATTAACAAAAATATCTAACTTTCAAAATGCACTGTCTTACTTTCGTCACTATTTTCAGATGCTGGTTTGCATATTCCAGCAAGACTGGCAATCAGAAGAGAGCTTCCCTTAAAAAAGAAAGGGGAAATAAGCTAAGATATAACACAACAAGAAAAGTACATATAAAATAAATTAAATTTTGAAGAGTGCATTTTAATTTGCACTTATGAATTTTAATAGACATTTTATTTTTAAATGAACTAATATGCAACAATTGCAAACAAATTTTTAAAAAATAGATGAAATTAACTGCAAACTAAACATTATTTTTAACAGGATACCATTTCAAGGTTAAAAAATATAAATTTTATCCTTTTTCTAATTATCTATTTTGTTCACCACATAAGCATAGTAGATTAGACAGACTAATTTAAATATTAAGATCAATTATTGTAATAAAAAAATATAACTTTTAAGTAAAGTATCCTTCATTAAATATTTGTTGTATGTTCATAAAGTGAGTTTTGTACTTTAAGTTAATTTTCAATAAAAATGCTATACTTTAATATTTTTGAAAAAATTTGTAATCGTTAATTAAATAAAATTGAAATTTTTTTCTAATATCAAGCAAAAGTAAAAATCCAAAACAACATATCTTGATAAATCCAAATAATAATATATTAATAAAGGCTTTAAAAATTTTTTTTTTATAAATTTATATACTAAAATGTGAGCAATTCATATATAACATCTGTTGGAAGACAATTGCTTTTATTTTATTTAGTTAAAAGCAGTTTCTGAAAAATAATTATATCTAACAAACATCATATTAATGAAGAATATTATTAATTCAATAAATAATATTCTTGAATTTTACGAGTAGATTTCCGATATTTTTAACAACAAATGTAGTCATAATATGCTCTAGATCAGCACAGATAGCTAAATGTTTTAACTCGCTATCCTGTTGAAAGTTTTCTCATTATCTATAATGTCCTAGGGGGTATTCAGAAAATTTGCTTAATTTAATATGACCAAATTGAATTAAAAGTGAATTAATGGAAGTTGAGTCAGCATATTAAAAATTTACAACTGGCAGTGTTTCTCGCATCCTAATTAGGCCATTTAAGTATTTAAAAACAGAGAGTTTCTTTCATCCTTTTGATGATGAATCAATTTGGTACATTTTTTCATGGAATTATTTTTAAAAACTAGAAATTTATTTATTCTACAAAGAATATTAAAATTTTATGTCTTAAGATTTCTTGTAAATATTGCTTGAAAAATGAATGCTATTATTGAGTTTGGTTTCTGCTAAAGAATTTCCATTAATGAATTTAGATATAGAAAATTTAAATACATAAATATATGGGAAGATCTCCTATATATATAAAAGCAATATTTTGTTAATGAAATAATATTTTATATATGATGCTGATAAAACATACAAATAAGCAATTTAAAGCTGACTCTTTTTGACAATTTTGAATACATTAAAAAATTCAGAATACTTAAAATTTTTATGCAAAATGAAGTACTCAATAAGTATTCTATGAAGTACTCAATACTACATGCATGCATAGTTAATTTAGCTAGTAAAATTAAGAAAACAATAATCATGCTTACTAAAATTACAAAGTTTAATTCAGAATGTTTTATCATTTTTTACACACCATTTATTCTGCAGAGACAATTGCTATTTTCACCAGGCAAAATAGGTACAAAAGTTTTTTTGGCAGTATGAAAATCAAACTATGTGCAGGTATAGCAACAATATGCCTGATAATGGAAAAATGTTTTATACTTTCTACTGTAAAAATTCTCATAGTTTTGATAGTTGCCAAACTAATAGAAAAGTATTATTCTAAAAATATTCCAGACGAGGTCTTAAAAAAATGAAAAAAAGTACTGATTTTTTGCTCTGATTTTTAGTTTAGTTTTCCTTTAGCAAAAATTTTCATTTCAATTTTTTAAGATAAGGTACGAGAAACAAATAACTTGTAAATAAAAAATGTAATTTCATTTAAAAAATATTATTAAAGCTATAATACAATACTATGATTAAACTGTTTCCTGGAATTAATTTAAATAGAAGATTACATGATTTCAATTACAACACAAACCTTTGGATTCTGTTTCTCCCTTCAATAATTTGCTAGTAAAGATACTTAGTACATATATAATTTAAACCCTAAAAATATTAAACCATCATATTTTTCATCAGAAATATTTCTTCAAGAATAATACAAAATATAAATGAAAATTGCTCTTACAGGTATATGATTGCTTGATACTGGAATAAGCACATTTTCTTTAATTTTTTCCCCATCTTCATTTCTGCCCTCTGTATAAAGCACAAATTTTGTAGAGTTGTGCCTAGTAAATAATCTCTTCTTTTTACGAGGCTACAAAAAGTAAAATAAAATATTTTAAACTTAATATTAATTTGAAGTACAATATAAAGGATGTATATTTCTATAGGGGGGGGGGAATGAGAGAAACATTACATAAAAAAAATTCTGTAATGAAAATATTCTAAGTTACACAAAAATTTAGAAATCAAAACTTTTGGAGTTTGGAAAATAAGCCATTTGAAGAGAAGAATGACTATTTTTTAATCTTTAGGTTGTAAATCTAATCTATGCTTCATTTAAATATGATACAGCACATAGCAAAACGTGTAAACTAAAAAGAATGTTTGCAATGAAATAATTTTTTTTATTAACTCAGAAAAAAGAGTCGCATTTTGGAAAATAAATAAAATTAAAAAAAAAATCCGCACTAACTCATTAACTTCAAAAGATTATTGAAAAATCAGTTTCAGATTTTAAGATGATTAAATTTACAACTGTTAGAATTTGAGAAGTACATATAAAAAGAATCTATTTTAATAGTGCAAATCAATCAAATTTATTACATACAAAACAAAAATAATGAATGTAAAACCATTTGTCTTTTTATAATTGCTAGTTGACATAAGGTCGAAATTAAATGCAAAAAATGAAGTGTCTTTTGAAAGTAATTAATAGGAAAGTTGAATTTAAGCCAATATGAAAATGAAATAACTATGCAATAAACAAATAAATTAAGCTAAATTTGTAAAAGGTATTTATGATTAACTACTAATGCATGTGCAAGTTATCTTAATATATTAGACAAGTTAGAAATCTTAAAACTGTCAGTCTGTAATTCATCAAGAGGAGAAAATTAGAGGTACAATTTTATTCTTTTTATGACTTATTGTACTAATTCACAACTTATGAATATCCTATAATTCAATAATAATATCTAGGAAGGAATAATTTTCTATAATTAGGCAATAAAAATGAAGGTAGGGACATATCAGGAAATTATACAGGGAAATTTAATGACTACTGTACTTACAGAACACAGAAATATATCTATCATATTCAAAACTATTTTAAAGTTATTTATTGATACAAAATAAAATTTCATTGCATGCTATACACATTCTAATTATTACAAATACGGATCAAAAATATCTTACCATGGCTATCTGAAAATTAAATTTTTATTTTTGAAAGCACTAAGAATTTCTTTATATTCAAATCTGGAAAAGAAAAAGAAGCTCATAATATTTTTGTACAAATAAAACAAGGTTTATTTCTATCATTATATTTTTAAATAAAACTTTCAGAAAATAGAATACTATATAGAAACTGAAGTTCCAAATTTATATAAATAAGCTCCACTAATGAAATTTCAACAATTTTGAACTTCAGTTGTAAAATATAATATTAATAAGCATTTTTTATATATATACTTACAATGAAATATTTTAATACTTAATTGAAAATTTTCAAATACAACTGAAAATGTTTTTTTTTTTATTTGTTAAAAGGAATAGAAAAAAATCTATTAAATAAACTTTGTGATAAACTAAATTACATGAAACATATTTACAATCCCCAGGTTTTACTGCTAAGCAAATTTGAAATGCTGCCAAGATCATTACATAATGAAACTTGGGATCTTGCCATAAACTGAAATCACCAAGTAAAACGGGGATTGTAATCTAAATGTATCAAAACTTAAACAAACATAAAGCCTAATAATAAAGAGAATTAAAATATATTTCAAAATATTATATAAAACTATGTTTACACAAAGAATCCTAATCAATTGATAATGTATGAGCAATTGCATCTCTCAGAAACTAAATTAAGCTACTTCCCACCATGTCTAAGAGTTTTCAGAAAAGAACCTGGCTATTACAACAGCACAGCTAGGTAATAAGTGAATGTGAAATAAACTCTAGGATGGTGCAGGATATGCTCACTCCCCATGAAAGAATATAAGAGCAATTCAAACCCACCAAATTAATATACCCACCAAGAAAGTAAGAACTGGCTTCCTTATAAAGTAAATTTTTATACCCATGTCTGACATACATTCCCAATGGGTTTGTACAAAAGAACAAATAATCAGAGGGAAATAAAACTTAGAGCAATGTTAAAAACTCAATGAAATCTCTAATAAGATTCAAGGATATGCATTTATAATTATAAATAAATGATGCAAATTAGAGTATATTTAAATAAAATTAGAGCAGAATTATTACTTTTTTTTATAAAATTCTTGAAATATATAACAAATCTTGTTTTAATAAAGTTTTTTTCCCCCATACTTGAAATTGTATTTCTTAATGCTATTTGAAACGGTACAAAACAATTGAAGAAAAAAAGGATCGATTCATAATTATAAATTAAAGGAGAGATGTTACAATCTTGTTTACAATTTTTGCTATTTTTCCCATTATATTTAAATTTAGAATAATATTTAATTAAATTATCCATATTTAAAATACAGTTTACATATTTAACATTAAAAAATGATTCAATTTTTCTTTTTATACAACTTAATTCCAGTAAATATTGGCACTTATTTAAGAAAAGTGCAAAACTGGCATGATAAATAGTTTACAATAAAAACATTTAAGTAATTTCTTTACCAATTTATCATTACTTTAACAGATATTAACCACGTTCTATCAGTCACATCAATCGGTAATATTATTATTTTTAAGATTGAAATCAATGTCTTTTTTTTTGGTTTTAAAATGAAATGTAATTTACGAAAGGAATAGACGAGAGAGGTCACAAAAATCAATTACAAGATGCAGATTTCCAGAAAAATATTTATTAATACATATCATTAAATCTACATAAAAAGAATTTAATACGATAACTATGTTCACAAGCATAAGACATGCAATATTATGACAAAATTTCCATAGTTACCGGAGTAACACAAAATGACAAGAATTTAAGAGAAATTCACCAATAAAAAATGAAACATTATGTAACAATATTACAACATATAAACAAGAGTTACGTAGTTTAAATAAAAGTACTATGATTGGAAACATAAGAGATAAAAACTGTCAAAAACTTACAGAAATAGACAACCACATAGCAATTTAAAAGAATACTAATAAAAAGAAATACGTACTCACCAGAGCAATGTAATAAAAACAAAAATACACGTGCGAGTGAATTAACAAGTTAAGATGTTAAATTGCTTCTAAAAGAAATTAATAAATTATTTCTGACGAAACTTTGTTTATAATTAATTAACTTTTAAAATATAAAATTCTCATAACATTGCAATAATAAAATCAAAATTTCACTATACGGAAATAGTGAATTCATTTGAAAGCATGTTTTTTTAATTTAACTTTAATCCCTGTATATACAAATCAAGAAAATTTTCCTTTGCACCAAAAAAATCTTTTGTTTAAAAGGAGGATATTATATTATTTGAAAGAGATTTTTGAATCATTTTTAAGCCTCAAATTATTAAATTAAAAAAATCTTCTTCAAATGAGATTACATATTTTTATTGGAATGCTGTCCTTACGGCGAAATATCAAACTAGAACTTTTTTTTCAGAGTTGTCAAATTTTTTTTTAGATTTCTAACCAAATGAGCCAATCATATTTCGTATTTTAACGTAGCTTTGTTATGTGATTGAAAGTACGTGGTTGGGTAAATCTATTTTGTGAATATGATCTATATACTTTTGAAAATTATCAAAGAATTTGCTTGTTTACTCTTTGGTATATTTCAAGGAAGAATCAAGTTCATGCATTTATAAGACTCTCTATGTAATCTCAGACTGAACAATACAGATTTTTGAGTTTTTTTTTTGTCCTGCTAGAACGTTTGATTCTTAGTTTGACGAGACGATTTTGTTTGTTCTGCAGCCATATTTACATGTCTGCCTTTTGTTTAGACGGTTTTATGACTCCCGTCATTGATTTTTCCTAAGTTGCAATTTGCTGCTGTAATCTCAGAATTTATTCCATCGCTGTAGTTTCTGAATATTTGTGAACTGTCGCTTAATGTACCTGCAACTCTTGATTGTGTTTATTATTGTTTTCGCATCGTTGCTTACAGATTGCGATCCGTAATTAACTCGGAAGTAGACGTTGAGACGCTGTGAAGTGTGTTTTCCAAAATTGAGTGTTGTGTTTTTAAAATACTAAATTCGATCAGTGACTAATTGTACATCTGTGCAAGGCATCCGGTTAACCTAAAAACCAAACCTAATACATGTAAAGTTCAATATAAGTTGTCAAAAAATGGTAAGTAATACCTTACTGTTGTGAAAAAAAATATTGTGTAATATTATGAAACTTCCATTTAAAAACTTACTAATACGTTTAATAATTTAAAAAATTTATTTGTATTTATTTATTTGGAAATTGGCTGCATGAATATTTTTATAAACCTGAATTGGAATAGTTTTGGAAATGTCTTCATGGATTTTGAGTTAAATGGAGTTTTTGTTATTGGGTAGTTCTGTGAAGTATTACATTTTATTTTAAAAGTATATGCTCAGATTTCACTCTAGATGTCTGTATATGGTGTGCTTGACACAGAGTCTTATTTCACTTCAAAATGTTTTTCCATATTCTCCCTCTTTAATCCACAGAAAAATACTTAAATTACAATCCTTAAATTCATAGCATACATGTTAATTTTTTAGAAATTGCCGAAGAAAAGTGTAACTTTATAAATATATATGTTGGAAATTTTACCATCTTGTAATATGAAACATACCGCTTTTTCTATATTCACATATAAACAAGATTTCAAATATTGAATTTGTTTTGTACAGTATAGACACTGGGAATATAGTACAATATTGACACTGTACAGTTTAGGAGTAGAAGAAGAAAGAGCCTATAAGTATGAAGGAGCCTCCATTATTTTTTAATATGAAGGCCTTTCAAAAGGGTTGATGTTGTATTTAATGTATTTTCCTTTACAAAACATTGTTTTTATGATTCAAACACTTTATCAAATAATCTTACTGCATATCTTTGTGCATTTAGTAAAACACCAATAACATATTGTGTTTTTTTAGGAAGATACTACATAATGTTGATCTATTTTTATTAAAGAAATTATGTTTGAAAAGTGAACAACATAACATTTATACTTTGATTTCTGTATTCATTTGCAGACTAGTATAATTCTTTAAATTTCACTTGCAATTTTTCTCTACCATTAATTTAACTGCAAGATTGCATTACTGCGGCATGCGATTCAGACGATTAGCTTTAAAGAATAACATTAGTTGAAAAAGCTGGTTCCTTAAAATAATGATAAAGTAATGAGAACATTTAAAATTTCAATGTTTGCTTCTGAAGTTATTGTTAAATATTGTTTTACAATTTCTTTTTGAAATCTGACTGTAGCGATACTGGCCATTTTATATAGTTAAATTTATTTTTTTGATTCTTATTGTATTGACTTTTTCCTGGACTTTCATAATGTCAATATCTGACAAATACTTTAAGTATATAGGAATGATGTAGTGAAACATCAAATTAATTTGTTTTGGAATTTCTCATTTCCTGCAGTTTAAGGCAATCAGTTGTTTTTTACAATCTGTTTATTTGATGTTTTTCTGTGATAGAAAATATGTTTGTTCTTAATCTGTTACGTTACTTTTTCCTTCTATACATGTGTTGCATTTATGTATTATTATATATAAATATACATTAGTGGAAAATAAAGATGGGATAATAATTTTCAGATATTTATTAAATTTTGTAATATTATAAATTAAATCTTTTAGTAAGTTAAATATCTAACAGAAAAAAGTTGTATTTTAGTAAAATTTTCATCATTTTTTAATGTTTTATTTTTTAATTATATAAAAATATTTGTCTAGAGTGAAAGTTCAAAACTAAAATGGGTCATTCAGTTTTTGTTCACATTATTATGTATTTATTTTCATTCTCAAAAAGTTTCTAATTGATACAGATACTTTTACAGAGGATTTAAGATTATTAAAATTCAACTATAAAAGCATGTGATTTTATAAATATATTTTTTAACTGAGTAATCTATTTTTATTAATACTAACAATGCATTTTGTTTTCACTAGTTTGACAGAAATTTTATATTCTTTTCATAAACATTTCCCTCGTTCTTCACTATTTTATGTTATTTCTTTTATTTTTACAACAAATACTAATTTGTTAACATTATTTTTGGTTGGTTAAAAGCACTTTTTATGCAATGATAGTATTTTCTAAATTAAGGAAAGAAGGAAAAAGTTAGAAGAACGAGATAGCATTCTAAGTTTCAGAGCATGTGGTCTGTTTTCCAGAGAAATTGTAAAATTGTTAAGAAGCTCAAAAAGTGTTGTGAATAACGTTTTGGAAGATCTTGTCCATTATCCTATTTATAAATGATCTGGTAGAAATTTTTCTGTATTTAATCAATCAAATAGAGCTCTAATTATTCAAGTCCATTCTCAGCCACAATCTTCTACTCAAATTAAAAAAGAAATTGCAACCGTCTTGTTCAAGTTTAACTGTGTGTAATTTTTCTCTGATGAAGAGAAATTTAATTTGGATGTACTTAATGACTTTATAATGACCTTTCAACTTTATTGGTATGATTTGCATAGGGATATTTGTGTTCTGAATTTGTGTTTTTTAAATGTCAATTCTATTATAGTTTTGTTATGTTTCGGGAAAAATTTGTTTGTAATAAAATAACTCCTGTAACTTTTTAACTTAATCTCTGAAGATTATGAAGACATCTTAATGTATATTAAAGAATTTTTTTTTTTGTTCATTTTTAACATGCTGCCGTATTTTGATTGCGATCGAACTTTTCCAACATATTGCTTGCATTTGAGAGAAGATTATAGGCACAATACAATTATTGTATCTAATATATATAAATGAATTCTTGTTTCTTCGAATTTTATCAACTTCCAATGACGATAAAAGTTTGCCTACGTATTGCTTTAAACCAGAAAAGTCCATGTTTTTTTCACATGGCCTGTTTTTTGTTCACAAGTCGGAGAGCCACTATTTTTTTTTTACTGAAGACAGAAAACAAAAAATACTGTAAACGTTATTATATATTTAAAAAATATTTATACTTCACTTTTATGTATCAATTATTTCTTCTGGAACAGCAATGTGCCAAGTACCAGCTAGGACTTGTTAAAATGTAACTTGCATTAACCCCTATTATTATAAGTGGACATTATTATTTTTATTTAAGATAATGCTTGTTATCTATTAAATTTTGGTTTCAAGCAGGTGAAATAGAAATATTTTATTGGTGATGGAAAAGCCCTGACTTTGTAATATATATGCAACTGGGTGTTGCTACAAAAATGAGTTATAAGTATATGATCGAAAATTTCTGAAAAATATATCACGACAGAAATAGTTGTGAACTCTGACAGCTATTTTTTTCCCTAATTTATTTTCCAGTTACCTTATGTGTGAAAATTAGACATGAGTAAAACTATGATATCTTAAGAGGAGATGTTGAAAGAATTCAAATATTGGATCTATTTATGCACTTATTTTAAAATTATAATATGCTCCAACAAATAGTTTAAAAGTTAAAAGTGCTTTTTTTTTTCTCTCTCACCACTAACTTAAGCATTTTATTCTCGAGGTATACCGTTAAGTGCATCGAATTTATTTAATCGGGGATGTGGTTTTGTTGATTATATCTGTTTCTTAATACTAATTTTTTAACTAGAAAATGGTCAAAATTATATATATTATGAAAAAGGTTCCTAGCAAATTTGGGTATTTTGTTTAACAGAATCGGATATAATTAACATGCTAATAGGTTATGAAGCACTAATCTCTGCTTAGGCGTAATTTAGTAGAGGAAATCAGAAAGTTTATGTTTTGATTTATGAGGGTGTTCACTAAAAAGAATAATGAATAAACTGTGTTTTATTTTAACAATAAATTTGATTTTAATTTGAAAGGGGAGATATAAATTATGACGATTCCATTAGTGCATTTTGCATTGATCAAAATGTTAATCCTCAATCATTGAGTTGAGTATTTAGGATAAATTTTGCCTCAGTAGAATACGAAAAATTGAATAGTTACTTTTACAATACCTGTAAATAAAGTACTATTTTATTATAATATGCCTTTAAAGAAAATATAACTTGTGTACTATTGCACTCTTGTTCTTTTGATGTATCCAAAAGTCTTTTTGACCATAGGATTCATATAATTTATTTCCATTGATAATATATAAGTATTAAAGCTTCATTAATTAGGTGAATAAATTCAATCTTTTAGTTTTAGAAAATCGGTTTAATACGAAGAAAGTCGAACACAATTCTTGCGAATTGGTGGCCTCAAATAAAGAAGTGCGTTTGTTGAAAAGGGGAAAAGTATGAAATAAGGATGGGTTCTAACAAAATAAAAAGCTTTTGTAAATAAGATTTAACTGAACTTTGTTCATTCTTTCCTTTCTTATTTATTATTGTTAAATTTTCAGTTGCATGTTATAAAAGAGTGAAATATTGCTAGAATTGATAAAAGAAAATAAATAAATCCTAATGGCTTTCCTAATATATCAAAATAGATTTGTATGATATTAAGTGGTTAAATCACTACCAACTTGTGATAATGTAGGAAAATTGTGTACATGGCCAAGTTGTAAATTTTTTTAGATTATGTACTTAAACTTCGGTAATCAGTTTTTTTAGTTTTTCAGTGATTGTTTTCTTTGTTTACTATCTATTTATTTAGTAATGTAGTAATACATTTTGACTTATTTATGATTAAATTTATTTTATGGAATTAACTATAGCCTGAAAGAGTTTTAAAAGCTTGCGGCATTAAAAAAAATAAGATTCAATAAAATAAATAACGAAAAACTATTTTTTACAGTTTTCTACCATTTTAAGTAGATATTCTAAATTTAAAACTTTTTAATTCCCATATTGACAAATTCATAAATTATCATTGGAAACTTTGAATTGCCTATTAGTAATTACTAAATCAGAGAACAAATAAATATCATTTATTTGTGTCATAATATGTACTTACACAATCTGCAAATATTCTCTTATGTATGCAGTCATTTAAGTCTGCATACATATCTTACATAGAGTTTACTATCATGTGTCTTTAAAATCTTATCTTGGTATCTTATGTTGCTTCACATTTTTTTTTTTTAAATCAGAATTTTGGGTAATTATTTACAAAAATAATGATAATGAAATTAAGTATTCTATTTAGTCTTAATTCTTTTAACTCATAATAATTATTGAATCTGCTTAAAATAACTTCTATTCTCATATTTGAATGTGTTTTAAATTAAAGATTTAAAATGTTTGTTTCTAGGCTTTTTTAATTAAGTCTTGAGAGTAAAAAAACATAAATGTTTATTTTGTAGGCATTATAAATAAAATAAAATAGAATTGAATTTATTTTAATTAATTAAAATATCATAATGGAAAAAGAAAAAAAAATTATCTTTACTGTTACATAGGGTATTCAGTTTGGGTAATAATCAAAGGAGCGAATACCTAGAAAATGGAATTAATTAACTAAATTTAAAATATAAATTTGCTGTCAAATAATTTTGTTTTATTTACTTTAATTTATTGAATGTTTGTGAGGTTCAAGTCATACTTGCAGATTTGTTGCATCTGTAGGGATATTCTTTCTCTATTTAATTTTCATGCTATAATGTTGCAATAGCATGTTCAATTTTACCATTATTTTATTTATCCTGTATTATTAGTAGTCTTTTTAATTTGTAAGAAAATATGTTTTGCTTTTAGTATTTAAAGAAATATTATTTGCATTTTATGTTAGACATTTTCATCTATAAAATTTTAGTTTATTTTTGGGAATATGTTTGTATCTTATAATATATGCAAGAATGATGCTTAACTTTTTTTTCTTCCTCTTATTTTGCCATTTTTATTTTGTATTCTGCTTTTTTTTTCCTAGAAAGTATTGTTTTCATTTATTCTTTTGGCTGTTAGTTGCATGTCCAAACTTTGGTTCTTTTGCTTTTATCTATTTTCAGGTAATCTGCTCATTTTTAGAGATATTTAGGAAATATCAGGCCATTTAAAAAATGTAGATCTGAATATTAAAAAACCTTCACAGTTGGGAGTGTCACAGAGAATAAAGTGTGTTTATCCTCTTTGAAATGTCTCTGTGTCTAAAGCGGATGATTGATAATGCATAGGCGAGAATTAAAGGAAGAAAGAATGCAAGAAGAAGGTAGTGATGATGATGAGGGAAATTCAGATCTTACAAATTGGATAATTGCAGCCATTCGAAAGGTCAAGTATCAAAAGCAAAGGCCATCTTTGGACCGTATCTGCAGTGTAGTACGCCAAAATCACAGAGTTGATCGTCAGGCTATTAAAGAAGAGCTTGAAAAAGCTGTTTCTAATGGTTTAGTTTTGAAGGTATGTTGATTGCTAAAATGACATGAAATTGTCAGAAATTTAGCTTCTTCCATTTTGATATAGAGTTAACGAACATGCACTTTTTCGATTATTGTGTAAACTCTTGATGTAAATCTGTGGAACCTAGTTGAATTTTTTTTAAGGGGAAATTTTGTAATTATTTTTTTTTCTGTAATAAATAAAGTTACTAGCAGGTCCAACTCCTTTCAGAAATTGCAATTTTTCCACAGTTGATGCTGGCGGTTTCATCAAATTGATACCTGTTAAATTGAAATCAGTTAGCCAATAAAAAAGAAATAATAATAACCTGGATTATTATAGATGTGCCTCAAATTTACATTTAAGTGTACCATATAATCGATGTTCTCATCTAATCGAAGCCGGAATGTGTTAAATCATTTGGGGAAACAAACTGATAATTGAATAAATCATTGAACAAATATCAGTTTAAATGAAACAATAAGCAGCTGTCATTTTTTAAATGATCTATTTTGGTATAAAGTTTTAAATTGTGATAAAATTTTGAAACTCTTATATTATCCTAGCTGAATAATTTCTGAAAAGGATACAAACACTTATACATTAATTTTTTCACATTTATATATTGTAGATGTAATGTTCTATATGTATATAAAAAGTGGTTGACCGCTTTAGAATAATATTGCTAACCTAAGTTATAATAAATAATTTTTTATTGAAAATTTTAAAATATATTAACATTTTAATTGAAATTCCAAAACTGAACTTTTGTAAATTAGTAGAATATTTGTATAAACTTGAATAGCTTAGTATCCTTGTTTTGCTATAAGTAAAGAAATTTTCTGAGACATGCTAATCTAGAAATGAAAAAATGATAGTTTTTATTGTTTTGTAAAAATTTATATTTATTTATATTATGTAAATCATATAAAGAAATCATTATAACATGATATATTAGATCGTTTTTTTAAATTTGATTTGAAGAAAATCGACATTTTATAATATTGAAAAAGACTTAAATTTATTTATTTAAATGAAGTTTTGGCTAAGTAAGCTATATTGTTGAATCCCAAAATTATAACGGTGTCAAATTTTTAATTATGTTGATTAGTTTTCTAGTAATAATATACTTATCTAAAATTAAATGCTTTTTAGCTTGTTAAAATCAGTAGATTATAAAGTATTCCATCAATCTTAGTATTATTAATTTTTTTGTTATGTTTGAAATTTCAATTTTTATTAACATCATTTTTTATCATTTTAGGTTTTCACCAAGGGTTTGTGCTCTTATAAAGATCCTGGAACTTTGTGCAATATGAAAAGTCGAACTCTACGAATACATCCTGGAACAGATATGCGAAAGGTTATTATAAAAGCCATCAAAGAACTCGGTGATAATAATGGCTCTACATTGCGCTCTATTGAGAAATATTTGAGACAGACATTTTCTTTAAGTATTGATCAAGGGGCAGACTTAGGCCATCAACTTTTGCAATCAGCCAAAAGAGCTGTTTCAGCTGGACACATTATACACGAAGGCCGGACATATCGTTTGAAAAGAAATCCCTTTCGACGGGCATCTGCTGAGTTTGGTTCATCATCCAGTTTTAATCGTGGCAATATTACTTCAAGCCCCCAAAAGGTTAATATAAAATTTTTATTTTATTTTATTAGATGTTAATGTATTCTTTTTACTAATTTTCAGGTTTTTTTAAACCTTGTATTTTAATATTTTTATTTAAAATTTGAAAACAAAATTTTATACAAAACTTTCATGTTATTCTAGTAACATGTGGGATTAATTATTTTTATTACCAACTACATAGCTGAAATTTTTGCAAATATGAATGATGTCAATATTCAAGTCTGTTTCCATTAAAAAAGCACCTTGGTGTAGTTAAAAGACAACTTAGATTTATATCGGGAAAGAAATGTGATATATCATTATACTTAGTTAAAATATTCTAAATCAGCAGCATAATGTGATAGGAAAAAAATGGGAGAATATGATCAAATCGATTCTGGCGAACCATAGATGAAAAGTTAATATTTTTTTTCATTTGTTACTGCTAAATATGATTCTGATGCGATATGCCTTTGTTGTAATTTCGATGATTATCAGAGGCATAAAAAAAGATCATATTGTGTCTCTTTATTCTCATTCTGATTATATCACTCTGCTGAATATGATATAAATTTTAGAAAAAAAATTAACATATATAATTAGTATTATGAAATAAGATTTATTTTGACTAATACTATAATAAATTTGAATAATTCTATACCTACAACCTGGCCACCTTCTTATAAGTCATTGAATGAATCTTATTTGGTGTACTGTAAATATTGAGGAACCAATATGTATATAATGCTTTAAAAGTGTAAATTAATCTAAAAACAAATGTTGCTCCATTTATTAAATTAGTTGAACATCTGCTGTGTACTTATCCAAGTATATCTTTTATTTTCTGAATATTTCTGCTTCTCAATAAATTCCTTTAATTAAGAAATTTAGTTATTGGTGGTCATTGCCCCTACCCTAGTTGCATGAATCATCCTATATTTTAGATGCTGCTTTCTTGTGTCAACAAGTGATTGAATAAAACTATCTAGGGTATAATTCGTTTTCTTAAACAATATTTTAAATTTAAATTGGGCATTGGGTCAATTAAAAACAATACTTTATTTCCCTTGTCATAAATTGATTCTTGGGATTTTTTATCTGCTGTAACTGTTAAATTGTTGAATTTTCAATTCTTGCCATTCTGATCATGAAAATGTTGAGTGTGTGTTGAGAAAATGTTTCTGATAGAATTATTTATACCATTGTATTTGAAATTAAATTATTTATGAAGAATATTTTTGACTAGTTATTTAAACAATATTTTGAAATGAAGCCATTCTTATTACATTATCTCCATATATTTTATGTGCATGTTTTTGGAATAATTGTAGTTATGGGTGAATGTTGTGTACTCTTTTCCTACTGTGTATAATATGACTTGCAGGCAGTCTTGCCCAACGATTTCCCTAGCATTTTTAAAGACATAATTTTAAAATATTTTTTAGGATTGATATTTTTAGATGTGGAATTTAATTGAAGCAATTTATGTAGTATCTTTTTTTATTCCTTCATATTTTCCTAATTGCAGTAAAAATTAATATTTTCGTTATTTTCAGAAAAACAATGTTACAAATGTTGCATGCGACTTTTGTAGAGAAGTATCTGTTACAAAAAATGGGAGGCCTGACAATCTTCTTTCCTGTTGCCTTTGTGGAACAACTGGTATGAATGTTAAAATTAATATCTAGTTAGCTATAATTGTTAATTGATGTTGTAACTGATTTATTATTGATTGTACATTTTGACATTTATAACTACTGTCATGGAAAATCCAAATATTAAAAACCTACAAAAGTTGATTTATTTAATTTTGATCTTTAAATAAAATTTGCAGTATGTTACAATTATTATAAATGTTGCTTGAGTATTAATTGCATGCCAATAGTAAACCAACAAAAAAAGTATTGAAGATGTCATTTTAATTTATAGACTGTTTTTGTTATTAACTTGTGAACTTTATCAGCACTTAAGCTATAAGTTCAATAGGAAAATGCAATTAGTTCATAAATATTGTTGATATGACTTTTTTCAAAGTTTTGTCTAATATAAGTTAGGGATTATTTTCTGTATAAATATTTCATATATTAATACATTTAATCCAGATAAAATAGATAAATGATTAATTTTTCTATTAGTTTGAAAAGAACTACTAAAATGTAACTAGCATATTATGTATAATCTCTTAAATTTTATCAAGCAACTTTTTTTTCCTCCTATTTAATATACTTTCTTTGAATTGAATATTAAATGCTTTTGAGTTATAAGGTATATCTTTTCTTTATACATGTTTAATTTTAATGCATTATATTTATTTAATATTCCTGATATTAATGTTATGAATTCTTTTTAGGACATACATCTTGCTTTGGTTTATTACCAGAAGCATTGAAACAGATTGATGAAACAAAATGGGAGTGTGCTCGTTGTAAAATTTGTGTAGTCTGTGGTGTGAAAACTGAGCATGTGAGTTTATAAAATGTTAACATATATTTTAAAATTTATTATATATGATTAGGGAACTTTTGAGGAATTCCTGTTTATTTAAAGCATTTTAAAGAATTTGTATTTTGGTGATTGCTATATTGGTGATAAAATTTATCTAATAAATTTTAGGAAAATATTCAGTAAAATTGTTTTTACTTATTTTTAATGTATAAAAATTCATTTAAAGATTTGATTTCTTTTTAATCTGTCAGAATTTATCTTTTAATTTATTATGTTGAAATTTAGTCTTCACATAATCGAGCATGAATTTGTAATGTTATTTCCCAGGTGATATACATAAATAAAATTGTATAATTTATTAAAGATCTTTTTAGCTTATTCACTCAAATTTTTACAATAAGAAATGCTATTTAACAAACTTTTCTCTGGTAGCAAAATACAATACTGTAATTAGTAATCTTTTTTTTTTTTTTTCATTCATGATATATTTGGGAGAAATTATTGCTCATTTCTATAGCTAAGTTATATTTTTAGTAGTAAATTTTTGTTTATGTCAAATTAGTTGCTGAATAAGTTATTTTTAGAAGTCTTTTCAAGTTAATCAATGAATAATTTATTTTAAAAATATTTTATCACATAATCAGATAAAGAATTCTACACTTGTTCCACAAATTCTTGTAGCAAGATATTCTTGCAATGATCATTAAAATTTGCAAATACTAACACAATTGATGTAATGCCATTTTGATGCAATATAGTACAATATGAACCTGAATTTCTCCAATTATAATCAAATACTTTTAAATTTCAGATAATTATCAATAAAATTTATAATCTCTCTTTAAGTTCTTGTTTGATAATAATCAAGATTACTAGAACATTTAAATATTTAATTATAAACCTGATCTAAGAATTGTTTAAACTAGACATCATTTTTATCTGAATCAGTTGTTAGGAATGATAGAAATTAAACTCAACTGAAATTCAATATTTAATAATAACATCATGTTTTGATAATTTATTAATATTTGGATCAGACACATTAATTGTTTAATTAGGTTTAATTTAGGTATTTAAAATGCATTATTTGCAGTTATTTTAAAAAAAATATTTTCAACTGTTGAAAGCAAAAACAATCTGGTTGTCAGTTAAAATGACAAAAATGTCTGTTGCACAAATTAGTTTGTTCACAATGATGAGAAAAATTCAAACTATTAGGCTGCACTACAGATTAGATGTTTAACTAAATTCAACATCAAAACTTTTTTTCGTTGCTGATCGTATGAGATGCTAATTCATTAAGACCATAATAGCAATCAACTGAATGGAATGGCAACAAAACTTTTATGCATTCTAAAGTTTCCAGGATTTTCTGGGGTGGGAGGTATTAAATTTTGTATTTTTAAATCACTAAATTTATTGCTAGCAAACCTTACTAAGAAGCCGAAATGCATTCAAATTACAAAATTTCTGTTTTGAAAATAAAGATTGAAATTTTCTTTTTCTCATCTTATGGCAAATATTTTACATTTTAATAGTTTTTAATTAAAAGGTACAGCAACTTTAATAATTATATATTTATTATAATTAATTTTTTTTAATTGGTGCATTTTAAATATACATATTTCTGTGTGTATGTGTAAAATGCATTAAGTATTAGTTCTCTTCATGCTGTTTATTTTAAAGTGGCTCTAATAATTTTTTATGTTTAGAAACGAATGCTTGTGTGCAATTTGTGTGACAAAATTTACCATGCTACTTGTGTGCGTCCAGTTTTTCCAAGACCTGCAAGAGGTGTGAATATTATTTATTTATTTATTATTCTAATGAATAAAAAATACAAATATATTTTATTGTTCAATTTAAAATGTTCATCAAAATATTAATAAATGTGAGTGTATGTTTATATAATACTAGCAGTACCCACACGGCATTGCTTGTGACATACATTCAAGGTGGGGGGAGGGAGGACCTTTAAACTTGAGTCTAGTCTCCACCTGATATGACAAGAGTATGTTATGCAACATCAAACAAATATTAAAATATATTAAGAAATTATCAAAAATAGCCCCAAAACAATTTTTTATGCTACGCATTCAGAAGTATTCAGACTGTTAAAAAGGTAAAAATAATATGTCCATAGACAAAACAATCTTCTAAAAATATACAATAGAAAAACTTTTTTAAAATTTAAAAATGTACTTGTAAGTCATTGTACCACTGTTCCACACTTGTTTATAAATTATTTGATTAGTGAACCATAGTTTAACACCCCTCTTGCTAAGTTGACGATAATACGCCAAAACTGGCATTCTCTCCAGTGTGCAAACACTATTATCTTCAATCTCTATTTCTCAGAAAAATTCAGTGCGAGACCATGTTTGGCAATTTTTTAACATTGGGCAGAGTAGAACGTTAAACTCCAGTTGTATCCTTCCCTAAGTTCATTATTTCTCTGACATTCGCTACCTGAACGTTTCTTCCCCCTTCATTTCCTTATCATGCAACAAATGAAGATTTTTGGTATTTAATACGTTCCAGCCAAGGTTGGATTTCCTTCTTTTGGGCATAATGAGATTTGAATAAAAAATAACAGTTATGAATCTCCCTTTATTATTTTGATTTGACTTTAATGTATTAAAACCCTTTCCAATAAATGTTCTACAAAATGGTATAAATATCTCCAATATCTGTTAACTATTTTTCAAGTTTTTAAGGTTCAAATAAACAGATGCTTTCAGGAGACTATTTCATACTATGTATAGATACAATAAGTATATATATGTGTCTGTGTTTAAAAAATGAAAAGCAGATTTTCGATTATTGCCTTTTCATAGAATGCGTGAATAATAGCACTCGTCCAATAAGACCAGCTATAATTCCTCTCAATATTATTACTGAAATAATATGTTTGTTTTTGGTTACTTTTTTTAAAATCTCATGTAATTAATAAGAAAAATAATAATAATTGGGAGTTTAGTAAATAAAAAAAAGTTGAGAAAAAATGCTGAAAATGAACTCATAAATAGGAGATATGCAATGTGAAGGTTGCATAGCAATATGCTCTTGAAAATATCAAAATTTTGTTTATTGTGCATCCTTTAATAACAGAAAGCAAACTACTGTTATACATTCAGAAAAATTTTCAGGTTTGCCAAACATGACAATCTTCCATGAATTATAACATTTTCATAATAGAATTTCATCCTCAAGATAGAATAACTCTGCAATATTTGCAATGTCTTCAATTAAAAAAAATAAAATTATCATTTTTTTAGTTTAATTAATGCTAATTATTTTACAACTCAGCATTTATGTTTACTAAAATTTATTTTACATAATTTAACATTTTATATTGTTTGTTCCTAGTCTGCCTGTCTACATAATATGAATAATAATATTTTATTTATTTAAAATTTCATAATACAGCAGAAAAAAAATCTAATTTCATGATTAAAATAATTTCTATAAGATAAGAAGTATAAATAAAACGATTGAATGTTTGTAAAATTTAAGAGATTTTTTAAAAACTAGAATTTGATTTTGTGTAATTCATTGTTTTATGAAATTAAATTTTCTTTTCCAAGCTAATGCCTTATCTGGTTGGCCCTTGACCAACTGTTTTTTCATGTATTGGGTTAAATATGGTATTTTGACTTTTTCCCCTCTTATTTGCTATTTTGTAATTATGGATCTGTATTAATATTTTCTTGATAGAACTGCATCATATATATATATATATATATATATATATATATATATATATATATATATATATATATATATATATATATATATATATATATATATATATATATAT
>JAPMOQ010061688.1:628844-671777 GCA_026543055.1 Argiope trifasciata | reverse complement strand
CTATTCTTAAAATAATAATAATAAAACACCTAGAAACAAGTTTCTGCTGTTCTGAATATTTTATTATTTTTTAAATCTATTCTGTGCTCATTGCATTAAATTTATTTATTATGGTTAAGAGTTTCCCATTTAGCCATTTAATTAATATATACTGTTGGCATATTAAATCATTCATTTTTTCATACTATCCGTATTATGTTATGTTCTACATGTAAATACGGTATAATGTAGAATACCTTATATATTTTGTTTCTAAATATAAAAATATTTTTATTTTTTCAGGAGCATGGAGGTGTGATTCTTGTAAAAAGAAAACCATGATGTCAAAAGAAAAGAATCATATTAATCGAATGGCAGCAAGTGTGAAGGAAAGGTACAAGAAGCACAACATGAAGTTGAATGCAGTGAAAAAAATCAAAAGGTTAGTTTGTAAAAATGTGTGTAATTTATTAAAAATATTTGTTAAATAGCATTGAAATTTAAAAATATCTGTGTTTTAACTTGCGATTCTATGGTTAATGATTTTATTATTATGATCCATTGAAATCCAATTTTTTCAAAAGTTATTATTTTTGCATAGTTAACGGGAAATCTCTGATGTAAAATAAAAAGATATTTTTTAGAGAGGTATTTTCAGAGGACATTTTTAAAAATCTTGGAAAGCTTCAGTCTTGCCAGAAACTTATTCTTTTATTATTAATGAGGTGATGGTATGGGTTGAAAAATTGAATTTAAAACATAATTTATTATAATATAGTATATCTGTATGCAATAATATATATTCATTTAGTAATATTTTAAATCTCTAGCATGTAATTTCCAAGAAAAGGATTTTCAGACTAAATAATTAGTAAGCAAGAAATTTGCAAGTGTCACTGAATACCTTGATAGCACGCTTGGTAGACCATTAGCTTTGTATTTTCAAAGCCTTGATTTGTTTGACCAAGTTTGAGACTTGGTTTTCCTTTTAATTTCTTTTTAGGATTATTTCAAATTAAAATTTTACAAACAATTTAATTAATATATATATATTTTTTTATGTAAAATTAAATGTTTGTCCTAATTTCCAAATTACAATTTTTTTTAAAAAGTTGGTAAGAATTAAAATTAATTTTTTATAACAGATTATTAATAACTTACAGTTAATTCAACAGGCATGTTACATATTTTTTTTTTAAATGCAAAATCATTCATTCTCACTGTACTTGAATTATAATTTAATTTTCAGACATTAAAATATTTATTAACCTAACTTTAAAGACGGTAAATAATTCAAATTACTATTGTTATCTTAAAAATATCAAAATTTTTAAATTTTTATGCCAAATTGCTTGTTGAAACTCAACAAAACTCATTTATATCATACCAGAAATTTAAAAGAATGACTGGTATTTTATTAAATATATCATCAAATTTTTCTTGTTCTGAATATTAAATAAGCAGAAAGCAGTTGCTGAATTATTGAAGGCTTTTAAACAGATGGTGCAAAATTTTTAATAATAAAGTGTATGTTAGAAGTACTTTATAGCAATACAACTTAATGCATGGGTAAATTTAAGCAGTTAATTTTAATTTCAACATGTATTTTTAATATGAAAAATAAACAATACTAATATTTATATTATAGAATTCTGTAATTATATCATGTTTCATAATATATTGTTTCTATATGTGCTGTATTAATATTGTCACACAATTTTTTTTTGAAATCTGTAGTATTGTAAAAATAATTAGGAATATTAATAAAAAGATATTTCCGTATCCAGCTATTGCGACACCTTAAAATTTATGTATATTATACAGCCTTGTTTTGTGTTTTAAAATTAATTGCTTTATTTGTTATGTAATGCTAAGAAAAATGCTACATGCAAATTATTAACTATCCCTTTTATTTTATTTAGCCAATCTTATTCTGTGTTGAAAAAATCAAAACATTCCAAGAAAGAGATGAGGAAGTCGAGCGATTCAAGTTGTAGTAGTGATGGTAAGTTTATTTATAAGATTGATAATAATGAATATTGCTGTTTATAAATTAATTTTTTTACTTAAACTAATGAAAATGCATGCTACACCTTTTGAATAATATCTATATTAAATCCAGAAAACACTTAACTTTTGGGGAAAGTTTAGTTAAGTAATAGCAGTTATAGATTTACAGTTTGTAATTGTTAGGGTAGAATAAGTATTTAAGAAAACATGTTTTACTCTATTAATTAATTTTAAAATAATTTTTATCTTAATTTAAGTGCAAAATTGGAATTTGTGGTCATATGTTAAGATACATGCTAGTTTTATGAAGTATTGATTCCCCCCCCCCCCATTTCTTCATAATTGTTTTAGTCTGCTTTATCGAGCCTTTAGTTGAAATAAGTAAAAAGGAAAGTTGAATAAAATATTTTTAATTCAAGGGAAATATATGAAGAAAAGTTTTTTTAAAAAAGTAACATAAAAAAATTTCTTTTCTCACAGCTTGTTTATGACTTGTAACGTGTTATATTGAATACTTTTATCATTAAGGCATCATTTACTTTATAAGGAAATTAAATGATGATTATTAGTATTGAATAATAAATTATCATAAACTTTTTTTATATGAATTTTTAACAATAGTTGAATTTTGATTTATCCTTTGAGTTTTTATTCCTATCAAGTGAGCTTTCTAATTTAAAATTTCACAGGTTATACAACTTTGTAATTAAATATGAAGGTTAATTTAATTGGAATTCTTTCAGTATTGTTATTTATATTATATGCAGCAATTTTTATATTACCTATGGTTGAAAAGTCTTGCAAAACAACTGCTTTCTTTAAGTACTTAACATAAAGCTATCAAATCATTCCTAAAAGTCCTTATTATATTCTAGTGGGCATATCATATTTTTATCAAAACATTTTCCTCTATTTGAGTTATAGAGTTGCCAAAATATAACTTTGATCATTCATTGAGAGATTCACTTAGAGGTTTTTTATATAAGGAAATTAATTTTAATATTCCTGGAAATTCTTTTGATAAATAAATTCTAAATGCTTTTTTTGTGTGGCCATTCTCAATAATTTCAACTCAAGATTTAAAAGTTACAAGAATTAGGAAACATGTATTCTGACTGACAATATTCATTAGAAACTTATCCATGCATCTGTTTTACATGAATTGTAAAGGAGATAATATTTAGCAAGTGCTATAATTATTAGAAAAAGTATGAATTTGTCGAATATGTAATTTTTAACAAATGTTATAATTATTAAAAATATTGTGAATATGTCAAGTATATGGTATTTACAATGTGTAAGTGTCTTCTTTTTGACCTTTAGTTTGTAGTAATCATTATTATCTGTATTAATTTCTATAGATTTTGACAAATTAAGTGATATTATTGCCATTAATATTGAGAATGGCATAGTCTTACATTTTCTATAATTTTTGACTAAAATAATTATGTTATGAATTAATGAAAAGTATGATCTCATTTAATCACCATGTGGAATTGTGAGATTTATATACTGATAATTCAATTATCCTTGTTTTATATGAATCTTTTAAATAATCCATTTATAGATATGCTGCAAGTTTGTGGAATTTTGAACCATTTAATTGGTTTTGGGCATTTTTATAAAGTAAAAGCTCCTGATTCACATTTTCACTATTTGGGGATTTAGAAAATGCGACCCAATTCCTATAATCGCAGCTGAAATTTCTTTATTTGTCGCTAAAAATTTCTTTATTCGCGGATCTAATAAGTACAAACATAATAATAAAAGGATTCCAATAGGTATCCAACCCAATATCCTTTGTAAATGCCATCAAATGGACTAATAAAAAAAGTAAAATAGATCTTATTACAACTATTTATAAAGTATGTTGTTAAATGCAAACTGCAAACATGGCCTAAATCGTGAATGGAATAGGATGAGATGGGTTCGAACAGATGGAATCAAGTGACATTCAGGAATGGCTTGAATCGCAAAATGAAGATCTGACTGAAACCAACTTGAAGAAAATGTTAAATTCATAGCCCATTGAAGAAGAGGTTTCAACAAGCACTGGATATGTGACATTTCATTTGAAAAATCTTTGTGAAGGTTTAAGAATGGCAAATGAGCTTTGCGATTTTTTTATACACGTCTATGGAACGAAGTCTTATTTTTAAGAGGCAAATTGCTAATGTGACTGTTAGATATCAGTCTGAATGGAAGGAGCTTTAAAAAACTGCCAAGCAAGAGAAAATTACAAAATTTTTCAAACCATGCCTAAGCCTTAAGATAATTAATCAAAATGTTAAAAAACTTCAATTAAATTGATTTTGTCACCTAGGAACGTATCTTCTATAATCCCATATAAATTACCATTCCGTATTCACGTTTTCTGTATTTGCGGCATATTTTTGGAACATATACCCTGCGAATAAAGAGCTTTTACTGTACTGTTAATACAAATTTATTTAGTTTTTCAATTCTTTAAATAAATGTTTGCAAATACTTGGATAATCAGCTTTTAACCTATATTAAAGCCTTGTTTTGTTAATAATTTTATACTTATTCTGTTTATTACTTTACTATTATGTACTAAAACATCTGAAAAGGATAGCCAAATTGAGGTAATGTCTGTGTAGTATAATTCAACTGAGGGGTTTGGGTAATTTTCTTCAAATTGTATTTTGTTTTTTTATGATAGTATTATTTCTATTTCTGATTCCTTTTATTAATTGCGGTATTAAATATGTTATTTTTTATATAATAAGGATAACCCTTTTTCATTCGCTTTGAACAGTGGTAAAAAGTCTTATGTTAAATATTTAGGAAACATTGAAAGACCTTCTTTGAAATCATGTTAATTTTTTCCCCTTTCATGGCTAAATCGATTCAATTTGAAAATGGAATGATAATAATTTTTAAAAAGTATTTTTTTTATTTAAAATTTTGCTGATTTTGAATTAAAATTTAAAAAACTACCTCAAGTTGCATATTTTTATTTTTGATAGTGTATGTCTAAAATTTGGGTGCTCTAGACCTGCTTTTTTGTTGTTGTGTACAAAGAACTATACTATCTTCCTTATTATTGGTAGAAATTATTGTTGCAAAGTTATTGCCTACAAATTTTTACAATCATTTAATAAAGTAATCGGCTAGAATTTCACGACTTGGCAATATTTATCATATTCATCTTTACAAAATTTTTTGGAACTCTTAGAGCTGTATTCTAATTTAAAATTGTTCAGTTTTCTTTGAAATCTTCATGTTAGTAGTTACAATAAATTAAAATATTTCATTTGTACATTAATTTTATTTTTTTGTCTGATGCAGTATAATCAAAAGTTTGGTTCTTGTCTTTAAAAAGTCATCAAAATGATACCAATTTAATTATTTAATGAAGTAAAAAAACAAAACAAAAAAATGTATATTTTAAACTTCTTTAAATATGAAAATTTCACAAAATGAAGATTTAAAAATAGTTCCTAAGGCTTTAAATAAAAAATTAATGGCTCCTTTTAAAATATGCTAGTATTTTTTTAAAATCTTGTTCATTAAAAAAAATATTTTTAATCAATATTTTTTAGAGTTGCATAATGAAAAAGAAAGAGAAATCCCCTCTTCCTTATTTCTTTAAATGTAAAATATAAAGATAATTAGTAAAAATGCACTAAAAAAAACATATATTTTGTTCTTTGAGGGAAAGAGCAATTTTTCCCTTAAATCATCTTGCTCTAGTTTATTGAATTAGCAATTATTCTGTTTTTCTCATGGGTAAGAAATATATGATAGCCATATCTCACAAATATTAAAATAAAAAAATCTTACTGTGCTTTAAAAAGGGCAATGAAAAAAAACTTACTTTGTTAAAAAGGGCAATGAATTATTTCTTTTCATAGAATAAATTTATGTCTTATCCAATTTAAAATTCTGTGCAACCTATCATATGATTCAGAAATGAACTTGGTTTATTTATTTACTTTTTTGAAAAATATGTATACATATTAATTTTTGTTAAAAAATATTTTTATTGAGAGTTTACATGAATAGAATTACTTTAATACAAATTGTTTATTTTATTTCTTAAGACTGTTCAGCCTACTAAGGAATCTGTATTAATAAAAAATGTTTCTTTCATGATGTTTAATTTGATAGTTTTGGGGAACTGTCTTCTTTTTTCAAAAAAAATTGTCTCTATAAAAATTTTATATCGGAAATTAAATTTTTTACATATATGCTGTTATGAGAAAATATTTAATTTTAAGTCAGAAGAAAATATTCTGCACTATAAAATCTATTTGATTACTCAGCTATCATTAAATAAATTCAATAAAAAATGTTAGCAAAGAAAGCTTAAGTTACAATTTTTGTGTTCTTATTGAATAGTAAGTGACATAATAGATTTATAATAATGTACACAGCATCAAAATATGGAATTTAGGCAGTTTTCAGTTGTGATGGAATTGGAATTGATAACCATTTCTAGGAGTACCATGACACATAATGCTGATTACTGTGAAAAAGGGATCCTTAAGATTATTTCAAAAAGTGTTCTATTCTCCCCCTCCCTCACAGGGAAATTTTAATATTGTGATAATTATCTGAATGGATTTAACAGTTAATCTAATTTAGAATCTAAATTCCACTCTCTTTTAACTTTAATATTTTTTGGTAATAATCCTTTTCTTATTAATGTAAAATTAGTGCTATAAATATGTGGATAAGTAAAAATAATTGTTGCAAAAGTTGATAGATTTATATGCTACAAATAAGTTTGAATTATATATGCTGTCAAGCATTTCACTCATTGTATTTCTGTATGATGGATGATTTTTGTAGGAAAATTATTTTAATTAGGAAAAGGAAGGAATATTTCAACCTTAGAAATAGTTTTCTTTTCTTTTTCTTTTTTAAAAAATAGTTTGTCAACTGCCTTATACAAATCTTTAATACAAAATTTCATAAATTTCAAAATAAAGCATGTTTTTGGCTTGAGAAGTTTACCTACAATAATTTTTTTTTTAATTGATGCACAAAAATTCAAATTAGAACTTTGATATCAATTTGAATTTAATGAATATGTTAAATTTGATGCAGTATAATAACTTTTTTTCTTTTGTGTGATATTTAATAACTATATTCAAATTTTAGCTTTACATAACTTTTGAGATGCTAGCATTTAATTATTCATACATGAAATAGTTTAAGTACAAATAAATAAAAACAAATATATGATGAACAAATAAATAAATGCATTTTACACATTTGGCATGTTTGCACTGTTATTTCTTATCAATAAGTATTCGGTTTTTTTAATCCCATATGTATTGACTTACATAAGGCGGTACTCATTATATATTGAAGATTTCTCACATTTCTTACACAGTTGTTCTCTTGTATTTACTGTTAGTTTCTATTTTCTGATGTTACTTTCATTGTTCTTACACAAGGCCTCTTCTTTCTTTGCTGGAAATTTCCATAAAAGGATATATGAATATATTTTTTTAAAGTTTAATTAATCTGTGATGTAAAACCCAAGCATCTATAATTAACACATCAAGCAAATTATATATATGTGTGTGTGTGTGTGTGTGCACACGTGTATGTAAAGTTATATCTGCTGAACTATCAAAAGTTTCAAAATCTAAACTGTCTTCCTATCATCCTTCTAAGTTGTGTTTATCTAGTTTTTTTTTATTTCATTTAAGTATTTTTTAAAATTATTTTTTGGCATTTTTTTAAATAAACAGTTTTATCTGCTTTACCACATGTATTATTTTTGATATACAAAGTTAAAGTCACTATATTTTATAAAACAATAAAAATGTTTTTAAAGTAAATCCGAATAGTAAATATCTGTAGAAACAGTCGATTATATAAAGCATTTTGTGTATACAAATATATGAACACATGAACTTGGAATTGAATGACTAACTGTAACAAATTAATTAATAGATACTATATTGTTGTTTGTTCATTGAAGATGGAACAAATGGTTATAATCCAGCTTTTGATGTATCTAATCAGGTACAGCAAGGTTGAATGAATAAGCAAAAGTCTTTATTCAACATGAAAAACAAATTATGTGTCAAATTTGATGTAGTTTGCAAATTTATATAATGTATTGTAAATATATCTGATGTATTAAATTTCCTACTGCGTTCAAGCATAAATATTAATTTCTTAAAATATTTGGCCTGAACTTTTAATATTATGTTACACCATGCAATTAAGTAAAATTTTACTTGGAATAACTATTAGGAACAAATGTTAAAGTATTTAATATAATGAGCAAAGTTTTAATCTTCATGTAAATGCCATTGACAAATAATTTTTTTTTTCTTTTAAAATTGAAAACAAAATTATTTAATTGAGTATTGTTAATTTTAGCAGATAATCTTGTAACTTCTAAACTATGTTTGAAATAGTTAGGAGCATATGCATTAATTTTAAGCTACAGACTATTTTGGTTCATTTTTGCAGTCACCAATGCCAAAACATTTTCAGTTCTTGTTTTTAGGAAAAAAAGATACAATCCCCACTTTTTAAAATGTTTTATGGGGAAAAAAATTACATGTTTATCTTTTGACTTAGATTAAAAAGGACAGACTAGGTAAACAACTACAGACCAATAATCCAGCAGTTTTTTTTTTTTTTTTTTTTTCCAATATAAAAGTATGTCCCAAGTTCTTTTGATCCAGTATGAGTGCTTTGACATACTGATTGATGTCATTTTATAAAGTGCACTTCTTGTGTTAATATTGTTCTCCATTTTAACTTATATAGCTCCATTTTTTATTTTATCCATATGCAGCAGTTTGTTTCTCACATTGTTTCAATGAATGATACTTCATAATTAATGCGATTCATCACAAAATACAGTGGCATCAAATACGAGTACATTTTCCTGTGGTATCATTTTAAAGTACCTCAATTATTGATTTATTTAATATTTCTCTTTTTCCAAGAAGTAATCTTGAAGAATTTATTTTTAAAGAATTAATTTTAGTTTTTTGATGAAACATTAAGTTAGGTTATAAAGCAAACAATTTTAAATCTTTTGATGTAATATTGTATCTATGGATGCAATGGGTGTTGTTTATAAATGTAATATATATTCTATGTATAACATGTTTACCACTGTTTCCAATAATATTTCAAGTATTGCTGAAATTTAAAATTGATTGCTAGGCTGTTGGTTAAATAATATTAATTATTCTTAATTGAAATTACTTGCAAACGGATTTTATCATTTGTTACAATAAAACTTTTTATTTTCATATAAATACTGATAAGAATTGTGACAAATAGAATATTATTATGTGCATGATTTTCCATGATTACTTTTTGCATTCAATGATATTCTTGTATGTGAAAACAATACTATTATTTGGCCAATCCCTTGATTATTTAAGTAGCTGCCTGATAGTCATTTGTTTGCCTGATTCGTTATTCATAATCTTTTCCTTTTTTGCAAATACTTCAGAAATTCAGATGTTACAGATATATATATCTGCATAGTTCTTGCCTTTAAGTCTTGATTCATCAAAAAATATTAATTAAAAAAATCTGTCTATGCCTTCTAAAATTTGAACTTATATATTACCAATATCAATAAATAACAATTAAAGAAAAAAGTAAATAAAATAATGTAAGGAACAAAACTATCATAGTAAATCCCGGAATATTCTTTTCCTTGACTCTGTTGCATACTTTCTACATAAAAGGCTTCTATTTTTATAGTTCTGTTATGTAAAGCTTTTCTGTTTCTTTGAGTTGCATCCGTCTGCGTGTTAGATAACTAAATGCTTTTTATTAATGTTTTTAAATGCATTTTGAAATATCCTAAGTAATTATTTACTTTTCCTTTGATGTGAATCTCCTCTTGTGTGTGTTTATATATATGTATGTTAAAAAATTTATTTTTATTTATCACAAACAATCATTTCAATTTTTTAAGTTATCACAATATATTATTTCTGTTCTTTGAATGACAATAGATGCAAGTTAAAACATTTTATTTATTGAAATTATTACCATATTGAAATTAATAATTTGAATTTAACTGGCATATTGGTATTAGAATGAATAAGAGATATTATTAATCTTTCCCTCTTTTTGGAAGATCAATGATTTTTCCTCTTAAGTGTTGTATTGTAATTTTTTTGAAATTGAGTTCTGTTGTATGTATTTTTTATTAACATTGTTTCCCAATAATATTCAGTTCATAATCAAAACTGCACAGTTTGAATTCATTTTGCTCAAAATATTAATTAAAAAAAAACTTAATGTAAATAATTTGATGTTACAAATTGCTTTGGAAATGGTGATTAACCCCTTCCTTCTCGCTCCCGTGAAAATGATGGGATGAAATCTCTGCCGCTATATCTCGAGCAAGTGATACTTCCGGGATGGCGTGTTCAAAAGTAATGTGCCAAAAATATTAAAACAATCTATTTCTTATGCTCAAAACCATGTTTATTTCTAAAAATATACACTAGATGGCTGCCCTAGACTATTTGTTATGGTTTTAGACATAGTTAATTTATTTTAAACTGGATGTCAGCAGAAAGGAAACTCAATACTATTGTCCTGATTTTGATGTTGACCTATGCAAAATTTATCGCACAAGAAAAAATTACTAATATTTATTTACATTATGTGTAAATGCACTAAAATTATGTTTGAATGCTTATAACACATATTTTTTATTTTCTGTCTTTGTTGGAAAGCTAACATTCAGTCATAATAACCCTGAATGTTGGCTTTTCCAATTTTTTTTTTAAATTTCAAACTAAAAATTTACTATTAAATGAAAACTGAATGCAAATATTGTACATGCACTCAGTTTTGTGTAATTTTCTTGAATTAAAAAAATTGGCACTTTTATTACCATTTTCTTCAAAATTATGCGACCATTAAGGGGTTAATAAAATCAATGAGACTTTGCATCCACATAAGTGGATGCAAAGTCAGGATTCAAAAGCGGATGTAAAATTTCATGCTTCAAAAATATTTTAAGAAGGAAATCTTATTTGCTTTTACCAATGAGAGAAAATTTAATTTTCTCTAAAATTATTGTTACCAATACTATAGGTTGTTGCATGCAATAAGTATGTAGAAAAACTTATAATACAAGAATTTTTTGAGTAATACTTTGTTTAAAATTTTGAATTTGAGGTATGTTGAGTCAAAATTTTGTTTATATGCGAGCCAAATTGAAACCAAACAGGAAAAACTTGTCTCAGGATGAATACAGAAATTGTAGGTAGAGAAAAAAATTACCTGTTTAAACATGCAATATTTTTTGACTTACTGCTAATAATTATATTTGTTTTCCTGACTTTCTACCTACTCAAAATCCTTGTATTTGTATTAAATACATTACTTCAAACATTTTTACAAGTTTTTATTTTTATTTTGAGCAATTATTTTTCATTAAATTTAATATTCATTATATATTTACATTATTATATTCACAATATATTAAAAATATATTTAAATAAATTTAATATTTAATAAAACATTTTATTATAGATAAAATATTTGAAATTTGGTATAATAATTTATTAAAAATTACATTAAAATGTATAAACAAATTAAAAACTGCTAAAATACAGAATTTTTTTTATTAGAAATGTAATTTTTTGAATTAATTTAAAATAAATTTTGTTTTAATATTTTTAAGAATTATCATTGAAAAACATCAGATGGCAAAGTATTAACTTTAATTAAGCCTTGTGTATGTCTATTTAATTTAGTTCTTAATGAATTGTTAACAGGGGTAGCATCATAGTTTGTCTCACAAAGGGTCATGATCTGCCAAATGGAGTTGAAGGGTGTGACAATGATTTTCTTGTATTTCCTTCCCCCCCCCTCATCTTATATTTGAAGAGCTTGTTCTGTTTGAGGTATAAAAATATTGTCAAAATCTTTAGAAGAATTTTTTTTCTCTACATAATGTATTATTTTGATTGTGTACATTTCAAAATAATATTCCCCAATAATGGAGAAAAAAATTTAATCACTTAATTCTGCTTCTTTAATTGGACTATTTAAAGAATGATTTATGATAATGATTTAACTATTTGAAGACTATTCTGAATGATTGTAGATTACAAAAATCAAAATTTACTGAAACAATCTTCATATATACACTTTGGTGCTAGTAGAATGCTTGAAATTTCTTTCAATCTATTTATTTTGTAAAATATGACAGTCTAAAAATGTACGGTTGCAATTGTAATTATGTTTTTGTTTGAAGTACATCTTGTTTCTTTTCAAAAACTTGGCATATATTTTCAAGATTATTTTTTAAAATTCTTTTGATTTGTTTTAGTGCACTTGATCAATATTAGGGATATCTTCTAAAATATTAATGACTCTGGAATCCGAAAATTTTTATGCTTAACAAAATCCAGAATTCAATTATCCATGTGTGATTGGTAAATCTTATAAAGTTTGGTGAATTAAAGAAAAGTCATCAGTTAAAAGAAGATTAAAAAATTCCTTTTGAAGAAAGTTTCACTCATAAAATTTTTATTGTAACAATAGTGGTGCATTTTCATTTGAGAAACCAGAGTATGGTATGAGAAGAAATGGCATATTGGTATGTGGATTATAATGACTTCGTAAAGAACATAATGTTGAAAATTTGAAAACAAATTAAACTATCTCGGGCAAAGTAAATTATTTTTGTGGGGGGGGATTGCACTGTTTGCATGTGTTATATTTTATTCATGTTTTTGTGTTTTATATCCATCATAAATTTTAACAGTATAGGTGAAATTTTGTAGCTTAATTCTTCAAATATCAAACTCATTTTGTGATTTCAACTATAGACTTAACACTTCTTCGATATTTGCATTTTTTAAAAAAATTTCCAACATGAGAGCTTTACAATCTTTTTTAGATTTTATTAAGAGTTTTAAATAACTTGACTTATTTAATATTTCTAAAAATTTAGTTGGTGATTGATTTTCCATACACTTTACAATGTTCTAAAACAGATTCTCAAATAATATGTGTACTTGAAATAATAGTAATGGCAGTAAAAAAAAAATCGATAAAATAAAAATAAATAGTTTCCTCAAATTTGTATGAACATAGAAATCATGTGAGTCTGCATACCTATTTTTTAAAAATTTATAATTTAAATAGTATACAAAAAGAAAAGACGAATTCGAAATTTTGATGAATTTACATTTTTTGGACTTCCACGAACCTAATAAGCATATTTTTGCAGTTATAGCTGTCTCTTTTTGTGTATGAATCACAATTAACCTGCATGATTAACCACTATTTATTTGAGTTAGATATGTGAAATTGGATTTGCAGTCTTAACATCAATTTTGTAGAACTATCAAATTTTGACAAAATTCATTCATATGAGTTTATTTTAAATGAAATAAACATAATGTTTACAAAAGTTACAAACTTAGAGAAATGAAATTTGATACAGAGATTTAGTATCTAATATGTAATTCTGTATTAAATTTTGAAGCAAATCCATTGAAAAATTTCCTATCTGTACTTCAGAGTACTAAAATGTTCAAGTTGCTTTTTCAAAGATCAAAGAAATTCTTTATCTTTTTAAAAACTGAATTTAATCATTGTATTCCTATTGGGTTGGCATACTCTATTCAGTCCTTTTTCACACTTCAAATCCTTCAGAAATAGCTCCCTTAATAAAAGAAATGACAAGTGAAGTGAGGTATTCACTTAGAAGCATTTAATGAAAGGGGTGGGAATTCCTCAGAGACTGATTGAGTTTAGATTGTCTTCAGGAATCTCAAAAATATTGAGGTGTTTGCTGTTATTTCTTTAATGGTGCCTAAGTTGAAAAAGTTAATGTACCTATTTTCCAACCCATTCTTTTTCAGTCTAAATATTTTTTTCTTCTTATATAATATTTATTATCATTTTTGCCATAAGGACAGTGCATAGAAGATGTCAACTAGAGATTACTGAGTAACATATGGCATACAAAACTCAAAATATGGATAAAATAGTAACATATGGATACATAGTGGTCCTCCAAAAATGTGTTGGTGTTTCTGTATAGTAAAATAGGGCTGTTAAAGATATTGAATAAATATTGAATCCATTTGAGAGAGCAACCCCCCCCCCCCATGTTATGCATTTACCCATTTGGGATGGGATTGCAAACATGTGAAATCTATCTGTAATGGTGAAAGGAGATTTGAATCTAGTTCAAAACATTCTAACATGATAATGCAGTAGCATGATTTATCTATTCATATGCATCTTTTGTTGTTATCTATTTTAAAAAGGTTAAACTTTTTTTTTCTAACTCTGTTATACTAATGATTCACTTTCTTTTACTTTTCTTCTTTTTGTAACTGTTTGTTGAAAACGTTAGGTATTTGATTAAAACTCATTTGTGAATTTTGACTCTGAAATCTACATTTCTATCAGCTATCTTAACTCGTGGATTTCTGTGTAGCTATGTGTCTCAGAGTATATATAATCTTGAAATAATTCCTTCATAAACATATTTTGATTCTTTAATTAATAAAATTACTTTTTGCATGTGATGATAAACAGTCTTGAATGTCATTTTTTACAATTATATCATTAAATTGTTTATTTTGTAATGCTTAAATGAATTCTATAAGGTTACCAATGTGCATATGAAGTGTGCTCATACGCACATATAAGCCATGTTTTTATTTAATAAATTTGTTATATTTTTTGGTTGATTGTTAGAATAACTAAGCAAGTTTTGTTAATTTTTATCATTCAGTATATGAATGAAAAAATTTCATCAAAAAATCAATGCATAAATCAGTTTTTAAAATAAATTAAGAAAGTGTATGCTATTTTTTAATTGCTGTTTTGATTTAATTTTGATAAAAAGAGAGACAAAGAAGGAGAGAAGATAGTTCTTCAAAAAAAAAAAAAAAAAAAAAATCAGAATCTTTTAAAAATATGCTGAGGTGGAAAGAAAATGGTATAATCAAAATGGAGTTCGAAAGTTCACGATCATTTAATATTATGACACGTGTAGGCAAGTGATGGCTCTCCAGGTGACGCGGTTGTGAGGGACCAAGGTATAATTAATTTCTACATTTTTTTTAATCGACCATAGGCATTTTACCAAAGCAGCAAATGAACAGTATAGACTATTAACGATGTGAACACACGTCCGTATAATAGCAGGCCGGGCATTAACGAATTCAGGCGAACGTCCGTTGCTTTTTAATAACACGCGCTCATGTAACAAAGCAGGGGAAGCGGCTACTAGTTTATCGATGAGCATATGCCCTCACCGTTTCGTCACCATCTGTCTAGAAACCAGGTGCAGTAGGACGGCTACTTTTCTATTTCTACCTACTTTCGCCCGGGCTTGTTAAGAGATACTATCTTTTCGCTTCTCCTCTCTCAAGGTTGTAAGGGAGGTTAGGGGGAAAAAATGAAAAAGCTAAGGTGACTGAAACCATCCTGACTTCTTTTTAAGGTCATCTTTATGAATCTGGTTTCGCATCAGCGACTTCATTTAGAGGACTTTTGTGATTGTTGATTGGTTTGGGCTTTCTCTCTTCTTTCTTTATTTTTTTAATTATCGAAGGGGGTGGGAAGTTTGTCTGACAAGGTTAACCGGTTAATATTGAATCGTAAAACTTGCCCTCTGAAAGAAAAAGAAAATTTGTCTTTGTTTTCTTGCGGTGATTATGTGCAACAGCTTCAACTTCTTTTTTTTTTTTTTAATTCCTTCTTATTTTTATTATATATATGTCTCCCCACTATTGCTCTTTTCTCTTTCCATCTCTTTTGTAATCTTCTGTAATTGTCAGTGAATCATTTCGTTTGGCGCCACGCAATCGATAGCTTGACTGTCAAAAACATAAAATAAAGCCCTGAAAATAATTTACAATCGTACGCAAAAAGAACCGTTTCTGATTTTGAACGGCAGTAAATATTCTTGTCATTCGGAATTGCCATAATAAGTGATTGATAAAGTATTATATATTGTCAAATAATTGAGTTTATTTAACGTATTGACTTTTTAAAATGATTTAAGTTTTGAGCGTCACATTTGCAGCTTTTGTTCTAGCAACTGTAATTCATGTAATTATTTTCATAAAAGTGTGTGTTCTGCAGCTTATAAAATGCAATAAATAAATAAAATAAAAATCTTGTATTGCTAGAATTCTTAATAAACATAATTTATTTTCTGACTCATCGAAGCTTATTAAAATAGTTTTTATTTTTATTTTTTCAAACGCTTTTTAATTATTGTTTCATCTGTTATATGTTTACATTATTTCGAAATGACACTATTATTACAATTATTATTTAGTTTACATAAACAATCGAATAGAAATAATTTATTTTGATTACGGTCAGCATATTCTGTGAAATAATTTTCTGATTAGTACTTAGAAAAATTCACATGAATTATTTCTCCCATCCCATGAAAACGTTATTCCATTTTACATTTTATCTTATCGATATTTACAATATTATTCAGCCGAAAAAACGAATTTCGAACGTTAGTTACGATTGATTTAATCAAGTTAATTAAATTTTAAACCAGGAAATATTAGGAAATAAATATTTTTTTTTGTTATAACATTACTCATTTTCTTCCTATCAAATTAAAATGGTTATTTTGGAAAGTGTGCCATAGTTTTTTTTTTTCAATTTAATTTTGAGACAAAAAAAAGTTAAATGATTTTTCTAGTACACTTTTTATCTTATTTGTACCTTATAAAAGGGAATGAAGTATGTCAAGCTGGTAAGAGAATTACTAGATTCTACGTCATTTTTTTTTAATGGAATCAGCTCTAGTTCTTTCCCCCCTTCCCTACTTCTTTTCTTTCCAGTGTTGTAGTCTCTTTGTTTTTCTATCTGATCCTTGACCTAAAATGTTTCGTCTTCAGGCTTTAATCCTTGATATTTAAGAGCTGCTGGAAGAAAAAAAAAAAAGCTTTCTTTTTTGTTTACTGCTTGCTATGTTGATAAAGGAAATGTTTTTCTCCAAGATCTGTGTAATATACTTTAATAAAAGAAAAGGTGTAATTAATGGCAGATATTTTCAATCTAGCGAAAAATGTTTTTGTCTCCATTTCATGTTTAAAAAAAAAAGCATCTGAATAATCTTATCGTGATCAATGTTATGTATTGTTTCAGTGAAAATATTTGTTATTATATGACGATAAAATCAAAAGTATTTTCTTTTAATATATTTCGTTACATAGAATAATTTTATTTTAGTTCGATTAATTTTATCATAAATGGAAATTTTCATTTTTTTTATTTTTCTAAATAATTTAGCAAATTGCATTTAAAGATCTGCAATGTACCTATCTATTTTAAATAATTTGAAATGTAGTAATTCACATAATAGTTTTTGTGATATTTTATATATTAAAAAAATCTCTTTCTACAGGTTTAATGCATAATTTTTTTCTACATTAAAATATTTAAAAAATGTAAATTTCATTTAAAAATAATAATTATTATGCATTTTCATCATTTTCTGAGCAGACGTTTAAAAATTTGTAGTAGTTGACGATCCATTTATAAAACATATTCCCGTACCTTCCGCGCTGAAACTAATTTTGGAGGAAAGGGTGACGACTTTCTTGCACCCATCCTACACCCTACAAAATGAAACAAAAGAGAAAACAAATCTTTCCTAACCCTAATTATCGGTGTTCCATTAATAGTCTTAAAAATTCGAAGCTTTCTTGCTGACACTAAAGTGGAATTAAAAAACAAAAATAAATATTCATCAGCCTGTACTTTTAACTGTTACAGAACAACATTTTTGCATTCTAAGAATAGTTCCAACTTGTTCCCGCGCATGCGTTTAAGAAATTTTAGACCTAGACAAATATTTAAATCATCCATGATGCCAGTTTCATGCCTACCTTCTATAGAAGCGGACGTTGTGAGTGATTTCCATGTTTTTTTTTTTCGGTGTGATTTAAAAATTCTAAAAGTACGTATATAGTTAATTTTAATTGCTTTCGGAAATATTAATATTTAAATTCCAAAGGGAAAAAAATCAATCGCAGATGATGCTTAAGTTACGAACAATTTCTTCAAAACGTATTTTTTATATTAAAAAAATAAATCTGAATGATTTGTATAGTTTTTTTTATGTACTATTACAATAGAAGAAATGAATTATAAATATAATATCGACTGTTGCAATCACATCGCTTTGTGCTTGAAAATTGTCCCGTACTTGAATTTATTTACATCTAACAATTCTTCGTCATGCATGATGGCGTAACTAATATGCTGATACAGAAGTTTTAAATGGCAAGCGACGAAGACCTTTTGTTTGGAATGTATTTGAACTTAGAAAGGATAAAAACAATTTTTTGGGTGTGGAACGCACGAAATGCGTGACGTACATGAATCTGAGGTCAAGTATCAATTAAACAAATGCGGCTCGTTTTCATTTTCTGCCTGCAATGTGTGCAGATGTCAAAACATTTCTCAAAGCCTCAATTAAATAAATTTGCTCTGAAGGTGAACTTTTATTACGATTTTGATTGCTCTGTGACGTTTAAAACCTGATGAAAACAGTAAAATTTAACCTGCGGAACAGAGTGAAAGAAAAATGTTTTTCCTTTTTCTCCTTTAAAAAATAAATTCAGTATTTCGTATTATCTTTTCTTTTTTAAATCGAAAACAACATAATAAACAGAAAAGTCTTATTTTTTGTTTTATTACCAATTATATATTATTTTTTTCCTATTTACTTCGAATGGGGTTAGCTTTTAAAAAATTATAAGATTCAATCGTTTCAATCCGAAACACCATTAGCATGACAATATTTTATACTTAATTCCCTTACCTTTAAATTATTTTAAAGATTTTCTTAGAATTATCGAACATTAGTTATGCGTGTACAAAAAAATATATGAAATATCGCCGTAATTCCGTTGAGCTTAAAATCTTATAATTAAAACAGTGAAAAATATTAATACAAAATGTATCAAAAATATTTTGGAAAATTTGAATTCCAAGCATAAAAATGGCGTAGCTAAAAATTTATTTTTCGTATTTTAAAAGGGTGTAAAGGTTTTTTTTTTTCATCGAATGATGAAAAGTACTGTAAGCACTTTGTACTGTTATTTGAAATTACTGTAAAATACATTAACTTTTTAATTAAAAAAATCAAATCAAATTAAATTCTATCGAAGTAGTAATTGCTGACGAAATATTCTAGTTCTAGGTCCAATAGTTTGCCTTATAAAATGTTTTAAACGATTTTGTTTTGTAGTTGTCATGCATGTCACTGCTCATAGATAATATGCCAGTTTGTAAACACTATCCTTTAAATAAAAAATCAGCATATACATAAGAAAAATCAGCGTAAACTGGAGTTCCTAGAAAAGTTGATATTAATAGAAGAATTATCTTCGCTTGTTTACTAAATTTTACTATTAAAATTCCCCATTTATAATAAATTCTTTGTTAGCTATTAATTAAATAATTGTCTGAATTTTGTCATTTTTTATTATACTGTGCAGAACTGATATCATCTCCGCTTCTTAAGTTACCCTTTATTATTCTTTTTAACATGTGATTTAAAACTTCTAATTTGTATTTTTAAATGTTCAGCTTTGTTGTTTTATTATTATTTTGATATTCTTAAATTTATGCGAAATCTAAAATTTAATTAATTTTTTTAATTATCAGCATCTTTAATTTTTTTTTTCTTTACGAATTTATTATCATGAATCATACAAGTTGAAATGGACATATTTTTGTTTATTTGAAAAGAAAAAAAAAGGGGGAAGAAAAGTACTGCATAGCAATTACCGCATT
Organism: Argiope trifasciata; assembly: GCA_026543055.1. Lineage (NCBI taxonomy): Eukaryota > Metazoa > Arthropoda > Arachnida > Araneae > Araneidae > Argiope > Argiope trifasciata. Next base: position 651,995 of record JAPMOQ010061688.1, on the reverse strand, counting down.
TTCCAATATTCTCACCTAGTTGCACCGCGAGTGATTGAAAATAACACTTAACGGGTCCGCCTTAGGGAAATCCCATGACATCTAAGCATATCGTTTTCTGAATAGAAACGAATAAATATATTAATTTGGAGTGACGGGTTAAAAAAAGCTTTACCTAGTTTTCCCTCTTCATAAAAACCTATTTGTGTTCGACCCCGAGACCCGTCGAAATCGCTAAAACATCGAAACCGCTACACTCGTGGGAAAAATCAGAAATGAAAGCGGGAGCTTTTGAGAAGGAAGTCCTCCTCCCTCCCCTTTCCACCTCTCTCGCCACCTTTTTCTCTTCCCCCTCCCCTCCAGCCGTGTCCCAAAGGCAGGATGTAAACATTTCACAACGATGAATCCGCAGATGTCGATTCGGATGCGCTTTTTCAGATGTTTGTAAACTCGTCACATCGGATATTTGTGTTTGTGTGAAACAATAATCAATCTGATTGATAGCTATGAACATCGGATTGTTCTACAATTAGCTGGATATCGTCTGTTTTTGTGTGCCGACTGTGATTTACTCGTCGTTTGGAAAGTGTGTCGTCATCCAGGTCTCTTAACAGCGCGCTGAGAGCTACGTTCTCCTGCTGCACACCTCATCAATGGCGTAATTTAGCACCGCGGTGAGTAGCAGTTGTTGTGGAAGTGTCGATATTGGCCGCGGTGTTTTTTGAATGACTCGTGCTGCGTAGTTGTTTAATATTGGAACTGAATGTATCAGTCGATGATTTCTCTAGAATTCTTCAGTTTTCTGCTTGTTTTTCGATTTGTTTAAACGTAATTCGGCATGTTCGTAGTTGATGTGTTTTCAAAGATTTTTTTTTTCTATATAGAATTTATCTAACATAAATTGTTATTAGTTTATCTAGATGAAATGGTTATTTAATCACTGTTATCCAACAAATTTATCAAAATCACTTTGAGTTTTTTTAAACATTGAAACATTGTTAACTAAGCTTATTAAAATTGAAAAAATTGTAAATGCAGGTTTTAAAATTAAGAACTAAAAAAAACTTATGATTAAAAAATTGAGCAATTTCTTTTCTTTTCTAATGTGGAATTATATAGTTTACAATATATGTCACAGTTTCAAGTGTTATGAAATATTTTGGCATGTTTTTCACAGTATTTTAGATGGACCATAATGTATAATTATATATATAAATCACTCCTTTTCCTTGTTTACATATTCGGTTGATTATTGTTCTTGCAGAAAAAGTATTTTTAATGTTCAAAAATCTATTTATATATATCGTACCAAATGCATCTCACCCATATGTTAAAAAAAAAGAAGAAAAACCCACTTAAATATGTATTTGTGACTGAGTCAAATTATGTAAGAAATTAATTAAAATGTAAAGCTATTTAGAAAATTCAAAAGACTAAATTCAAGAACTTGGAATCTTTTTTTTTTAATTATTATTTTGTATGTAAATAAGTCTTTAATTGTGAGATATAATATTAATTTCATTTTAATGACTATTATTTTGATAAAATTTTTTAAAGGCATGAGTTCTTTAATTAATTTAATATGCTTTTTAATATGCATTGTTTAATATTTGTTTAATAAATAAGGTATTTTCATATGTAATCATTTAAATTACTATGAATGTCTTGTATATTTTAATATATTTGTAGATTTACATGTTTCATTTTATGAATATACTATAAATTAAATGAAGGTGAAGGCATATCCCCTTTGTTATATTTTTATTCGTTTATCTTAATATCATGCTTGCATCTTTGTAAAAAAGTTGGATTAAATATATTTTTAATTTTTTACAGTATTTATTTAAATAAAATGTGATTTCTACGGCATGTTTGCCTGTAAATGTCATCAGAAATATATACATATTAAAAGCTCTGAAATGCATATTGTATTTTAAATTATTTCACTCTGTACAGTAAGGAATTTTGAATGGAGTTTTATTTCTTCTTTATAAATGATGCCAAGCCCACTTCAAATATTTCTTTGAAATAAACTTTCTTAGGGTGTTGTATTTGTTATCTTTAAAAAAAAAAAAAAAAAAAAAAAAAAAAACCTACAGAAATTCTGTTGAAACATGTGGAAGAATGAGCATGTAAAAAGTCATAATTGAAGAATTTTTAACTTCAGGTATTGAATGTGGTGGCAGGTGAGACAATATAGGTTATGACAAATATTGCTGGTCCATTGAAAATATGCATTTTTTTATGTAGTTTTTGAAATAGTCTCATTGAATTGCTCACATCTTAAAAAATGATAAGATTTCTGATATTGAAGTTTATAAAGTCATTTTTACTGGCATTGAAGTTTATGAAATCATTTCTAATTGGATTTTTAAGATGAAAATTTTTTAATACAGATTATTAGACTTAGAACTGCCCAAATTATTACTGCTTACTATAAAATAGTTCTTTTAAGATCTAACTTTAAAAAAAATTAAAATACTAAAAAAAGCTGTAATGTTTTTCAAAAATTTCATTGTATATTTTGGCACAAAGACTTTTTATTTTGCAAAGACTTTGCAATTTTAAGAAATAAACTTTCCTTTTTTAATAATTTTTAATGAATAATTTTTTTCTAATTTTAAGTAATTTTAATGCATTTTTAAAAATAATTTTGCCATTTTTAGCTGTAGTGTTTTTCATGGTTTTATTTATTGAATTTTCATGCTTTATTCAATAATATTAAATTCATTTCTTTGTGAGCCTATTATTGCTGCTATATAATTAGGAGCAAATTAAAAAGCCATTTTAATGGAAATATATCTGGATTTAAGGTATAAATTAATTAATTATCTGTTTGTTTTTTTCTTCTGGTTAGTATACATGTACAGTTTGGTAACTATCGCAGTTCCTGTCCTGCAGTTTTAAACATATATCATTTGCTCATTTTAGCATTATCATACCTCATATCCATCTGTTATATTAGAGAGACTGTTGTAACCAATGATGGTGAACATAGTTTGTTTAAATTGTTGCAATAGCTGGATGTAGAACTGGGATTGGTGCTGGCCAAATCAGCACATACAATCACCAGAAAACTTTAATTTATAATCTATATTAAATATAGTTATTTAAAATATCGAATTATGAATAAATTATTCTTATAATCTGTATTATTTGTATGCTGTTGATGAATAATAGTTATAAAAGAGAATATTATTATGCATGTTTTGATATTTAATTCCTGAAATACAACTATTATACCTGTATCAGAGTACTGAATGCATATTTTGGATTTCCCTTTTTTCCCCCCCTTAATCAATTTGACCTTGAAACCAGAATTTTTCATAGAATCACAATTGTAGTCGCAAAATCAGGCATCAAATTGCATTTATGTAAGTTAGGAATTTTGAGTTATTGTGTTCGCATGCTTTGAAAAGTATAGACTGATGGATAATCAACTTCTTGGTTGGTTCAAATTTGATGCGTGTCTATCCATATCGTATAAAAGCTCATATTCAGGCAAATAAATCTCCTCTAATTGGATTTCATTCACAATTTTATAAAAATCTACAACTTTGAAGTAAAGATCATATACCAGTACTATCGATTCAGCTTAAAACATTTATAAGTTTACGCTTTCAACTGTATTTAATTTCGAGAAAAGTTTTTTTTAGATTCGAGAATCTGAAATTTGGAGATTCAGCAAGTTTGAAATATTTTGATGGTTATATTATTTTCTGTATAATTCATTTACAAAAAAGGAAAAAACTAAACTGGGCTTGAGTTTGATTGTAAACTGGCTGATTTATGATGCAAGAAAATATTCTAAATTCATCTTATTTTTTTTAAAAAAATTGGATTTTAAAAAAATGAGATGAATTTTTCTTAAAAATATGTTTATGTATAAATGAATAAAATAGGAATTCAACTTATAAGATAATTTAAAATAATATGTTACTGATATTGAGAAAAATTCCGACTTCCTCTTTCAAAAGGGGGGAAAACACACACACACACCTTGCAGAACATGCAACATTAATTTTGCTGAAGTAGCATGTCATAAAATTTAATCTTTAATATTTATAAAAGATATAAATTATTAGTATGAATTATCAAATTTATTGTCTTATGGTTTAATATATTGAGAAAAATCAATTTAGTATCTTATTTTTAGTTAGATTCAATTTTAATTAGTTTTAACTATTTTAAAAGATGTCTGAAAGCTATCAATTAATCATTATTTGCCATTTTTTCATCCTTTAGATAATCCTGTTGCAGAGCAAAAATCAACTTTACCTCCTGGTGTTACAGAAAATGATGTAAGTCTTTTCAAAAACGTTCAGGAAACTGCATTGAAAGTAAGTATATTAATATAATATAACAGTTTATTTTAAGCTGAATCAAGTGAGTTCAGTTAATATTAATTTGATTCATAAATATCTTCTTTTTTAAGGTTATGGGACATGGTTCTATTCCTCCAGAGCCACAAGGTCGAAGTCCTGGTGCTATTGAGTTTGGAAAATATTCAATTGAGACTTGGTACTCATCACCATATCCTCAAGAATATGCTAGGTAATTTCTTGTAAATATGAGTTTACAAAAAATATATTTAAAAAAGTATGAAGAGAATACTGAACATTCTAATTAAATTGCATTAATTATAAAATTATTACATATAAGTGATCACTTTTACTTGTGACATATTCCAAAGTTAAAAATATCCCCAAACCTTTTAATGTGCATTATTATTAAAAAAGAAAATTCTTGATTTGTTATCAGAAGAATCAGCCTGTGTTTTTAATGTCTAAAGTAATTGATTTATCCAGGTACAAATAAAGTTAAACATAAATAGAAATTATTCACAGAATTCTAAACTTCTCTTTCTATTTACATTTCTTAATGCTGGATTTTAACAAAGGCCTATGAGCTGAGAGCTTGTAATTTATATTATTTTATATCTATTCTGATTCATTATATTCTCACTTCAAGACTCGATAGAAGTTTGTGTTAATATTTTCGCCCAGCATTTATAAAAATAATTATTTTGTAATTATCAATGTATCATTTTCTGTTAATAGATGCTTCCAATTTGGTTTTTATGATTAGTTTTGATTTGAATGTTCTGGGACATAATACATAAAAAAGATTTCAAACAGCTTCAAAGAAACAATGGTTAGCAAGAAAGAAATCTACAATGAATTGTAAAACAAAATCTAAAGGCATTTAATTAGATCTAAGTTATAATTAACAGCATAATAGTCAGCTTAGACATCTCCAACTTTTATTTAAATATCCATATCCAAAACACTCAATTTGAACTTCTCTAATACTTATTATTATTCCAAGTCATTAGAATTTTTTTTGTACATTTTGCTCTAAAAATAGATATTTATTAAATATAATATTATTGATAGAATCTCTGTTAGTAAAGATTTGTATATTAATTGAAATCTCTCTAAATGGAGGTTTAATTAGTTTCTGTTTAGACTTTGACTCACTTTTTCATTCTGCTTTTTAAAATATTATGAAATTTATTATTCATTTTTAACATTTTTAGGGTTTTTTTCAAATATGTATAATATTTTAAAATGTAAAAAACTTTACAATTGATGTTATAACTTGATAATTGATGTTATTGAATCCTTCATAAAAAGTTTTTGAAATAAATTTCATTTTAAATAACAGTGAAAAAGACATAGTTGACCTATATATCTATTTTGTTAATATTACTTCAACTGTTTCGGTTTTCAAAGAAATAATTTATCCTTAATAAATTAGGGTAATTAAAAAATGGAGGAATTTTGAAGGGTATTGATATAAACTTGAATGAATTAACGAATTATTAGTATGTACAAGTAGTAATTGTGTTGTAATATTTTTTGTGAAGATTTCTAGGCAAAGAAAGATTTAAATATTCCTTTAATTTTAAGATAATCTGAATTGTGCATCCAGGTTTGTTTAATAATTAATTTTCCTTCATAATGATTTTACATAATTTGTTTTTCTGTTTTTATACCTATGAAAATAATATTGTTGATATATCTTGTACCCTTTTTTTTTTGTTATTGTTATTATCCTTTTTCACGCACATACATAACAAAATTTCTTTTTTAAATGCTTTTTCTTAATTATAAATTAGACTTTTCTTATAATGAACTCAGTTGATAGCATTTTACTTTCTATGTATTTTTTAATGAATGTTTTTGCATTTCTTAAATATGAAAATTTTAAAACTATTTTCAGGTTGCCAAAATTGTTTCTGTGTGAATTCTGTTTGAAGTATATGAAGAGTAAGAACATACTTTCCAGACACATGGTACATAATTCATAATAACTGTTATATTATTTTGAAAGTTTCGAATATTAAATTAAAACTTTAAACAACAATTTCAAAATGCTTTTTGTAAATTTATTTAAATTTAAAATGTGTAAGTTATTTATTAATGCTCTAAAAGCATATTTTCTTTTAAATTATTAATATTCAATCTAAATTGCAGTTACTTAGCAATAAATCAGATCCTGATTAGCTATCTATTGCTGCTTTAGTAGCTGGTTAGTTGTGATACTTCGTTCCTATAATTTTTTTCTTGAAAATTTGTTATTTTTCTAGCGGAAATGCAATTGGTCTCATCCACCTGGAACAGAGATTTATCGTAAAGATGACCTGTCCGTTTTTGAAGTGGATGGAAATGTGAATAAGCTGTATTGTCAAAATGTTTGTCTGCTTGCTAAATTGTTTTTAGACCACAAAACTCTGTACTATGATGTTGAGCCATTTCTTTTCTATGTATTGACCAAAAATGATGAAACAGGTTGTCATTTTGTTGGATACTTTTCAAAGGTAATTATTATTTTTAAATATTGACTGTAAAATTTTAAAAAATTTGATTTATCAAATTTATATTTAGAAATTATGTAGAAATTAATTTTACAATTTTGCCATTTAGAAATTGAGCTTAAAATTGAAGAGCTAAAACATCCAGGTCTGAGGTATCTTTCCTCTTTCTCCAAGTAAATAGTAATAAAAAGTAGTGAATTTAGCAATAAATGCTTTTTTGACATTTATTACTTAATTCACTTTTTTTTTAACTAATACATTTTTCTTTGTTGTTGAAAGAATGTTTTCAGACGTTTGAATTTGATTATAAGGAATGTTATTAGTTTTCTGTATTTTATTTTTTTGTCTGTTCTTTATGATACAGTTGGTTGTATGGTTTTTTTTTAATGCAATTGGAAGGTACATCTATTTCTTTTTTTATATTTCTCTAATATACTGTGCTGATATTCTAAAAATCTGAATTTATAAATGCAAGTGAAAAAATCTTTTTGACATTGCAAGCTTCCTTGAATTGTGAATGTTACATATTGCACATTTTAATTGTTTTATTTCATTTGAAGTTATAATTTAATTTTTCGTGAGAATACCAGGCCAACAAAAAGAATTTTCTGTTTTTAACAGAGTTCTTAATATATATTCGTTTATGAAACACTAGACGCCTTTGGCAACCAGCTTATTCACCATGAGTAATGCATTCTAAAATTTTCAATTAAATCACATATTCATTAGCCAAAATTTAAGAAATAGTTAAAGTTAAAAGATTTAGTTATTAGTAGTTAAAGAGTCGGTAACTTTATTCAGAAAAACTATTTGAGTTTAATGCTCGAATAATTTATCAATTATGCTTCCAAAATATTAAAAATGTTTTTTTCGGTGATATTGGTAAAATGTTAAATAAGTTTTTTAAAGAAAGAAAAAAAGGGAAAAAATTATTGAATTAATGATACAGATATTGCAAACGATTATAGAAATATGCCTTTAAGTCGGGATTTCAGTGCATATTCTTCACACACACACACACATAGAATCACATAAATTAGGTTTACTGTAAATAAAGATAATTTATGGAATTAATGATATAGATATTGCAAACGATCATAGAAACCTTTGCTTTGTATTTATTTTTTTAGAAAATATCACATTTATATATATTTTTTATTTTATCCAGTCACTTGCTAAAAGTTGTGAATTGAAAAGTATTTTTAGATTTGATTTACAATGATAGTTCTTTTTTATTCGAACTTCCGGCATTCTTTTATTTTATCCAGTCACGTGATAAAAACATGGTTAAAATATTTTTTAAAAAATTTGTTAAAAATAGAAGCTTGAGTTATACATTAAAACACTGATACCATTAGAAAGCTAATTTTTTAATCTTTAAATTGATGTTAAAATCATGTTTGTCCGATAATATTTTCGGAAGTTATAGCGGAAAAACGTTGAAATTTCACTTAAATTTTAATTAACTCAAATTATAATTAAAAATTCGAAAAAAGGGCTCTGAGGTGCATATTCCCAACCTCCAAGGTATACATGTACCAAATTTGGTAGCTGTAGGTCTAACGGTCTGGCCTGTAGAGCGCCAACACACACACGCACATTGAGCTTTTTTATAAGTATAGATTAGAAGGAATATTTGCTGTTTTAACAATGTTATCAATGAAAGTCATTTTCTATTTGTCCAATCTTTTTATTCTCAAGTAATATTGGAGTCTGCAGGGTTTCAGAAGCTTGATGCAGAGTTATTGCTGCTGTTCTGATCATGCATTTCTAAATATCTTAATAAAGTTGATCATTTGTGTGATTTGCTCTGAGCTCTCAACCCACACACATGCATAGTTACTCAGATTGATCAATCTTTATGAAGACAGTTAATGCTCTTCCTTCTGAATTTGAACTCGGAATTCAGACACTTGTGAATAAATCCATTGATATTGGAATTTTTGTGGGAGATAAAGCTGGAGCATAGCAATTTTAAATAAGGGTTTATGATATTCTGGCACATATTTGCAATGAAAATTTTACATATTTTTAAAGGTTCTTTCATAAGACTGCTAAAATATTTCTTTATCAATTTGATGCGCTTTTAATTTTTAAATATTTTTTTTGTCAGTGATTGATTATAAAGCTGCTGTTTAGCTAAAGTTTTGTTAATTCATAATTGAAATTGAAATATTTTATTTTTCTTGACATTCAAAAAAAATTTATGTTTGGTTTTAGGAGAAACTTTGTCAGCAGAGATATAATGTTTCTTGTATTATGACTATGCCACAATATCAGAGACAAGGATATGGTCGATTTTTAATCGATTTCAGTGAGTATTATTTTAAAATTTTTATTACTCTTCATTGATGCAGATTTTTTAAAAAAAATAATGATCATATTTCTATAATCTAATATGCAAATTATCCCTTTTTTTTTAAAAAAAAAAAAAAAAGTCACTATTCAATTCATGCAATACCACATACATTTTAGATTAAGGAATTTTAATTAATTTGTAACTGATTTTTAAAAATGGGGTAAAAAGAAGAGAAATTGAATTCCATTGTTCAGATTTATTATATTAATAAAAATATAATTTTTTTACTAATACTTAAATTTATAATTTAATTTTTTTTTGTCAATTAAAAAAATAAATTGATTGAATTTTTATTTTGTAAAATAGGTTTGGAAATAAGCTCGTAACATAAAATTTTGTTTGTAATCCATATTATTTATTTATGTATAGCCTTGAAATTTTTAAAATGGCTTGTAATGAAATACATGTAATATGATATATGAAAGGTATATTTAAATTCTGAAAATAACCCCCCCCCCCCCATGAAATTTTGAAAGCTGTAAGTGCAACAACATAGATTTACAAGCATGTGAAATATTTTATTTCATTTTTCTTTTTTAGGATTTTAAGTTGTATTAATCAGTTGTATATCATTTTATATCATCTTTTATTGTTATGATTAGTTTGTTTAATTTTTAATTGTAATATGTTTTTATATAAATCTATAGGTTACCTACTATCTAGAAAGGAAGGTTTACCTGGGACCCCAGAGAAACCTTTATCAGATTTAGGAAGGATCAGTTATGTTTCTTATTGGAAGAGTGTTTTACTAGAATATATTCATGCATGGTATAAAAAGGAGAGCAACCATCAGATTAATATCAAAAGTAAGATATTAGTTTAATTTCTGATTTATATTAATATTTAATTATAAAGTTTTATATAATTTATGAAATCAAATAATATGTATTGTGAATTTATAATATAATTTATTAGAGTTAACATATATTTTTGTTTATACACTTTCAGATATTGCTCAAGAAACAGGAATAAGTGCTTTAGATATTATAAGCACGATGAAGGAATTGAATATGATACAAGTGAATGAGGAAAATAAGTAAGTAGTTTACTATATGACCCAAAACATATACTAGATATTTTTCATTTTTTATTTTTACCTGATATGATATTAATTTGTTTTGAAATGAAAATTGTGGGCAGATTTGCTTACATCTATTATTTTATTGTTGAATTAAAAAAATCTGATATAAGTATTAAAAATATTCAACAATTGAATTTAAAAACATATTTTTCTTCCTAAAAATGCTCTAAAATGCAATAGTCACCAAGATTTCAAAAATAAAATAAAAGTGGGTATGGTTTACTTAGAATTAGATATGCAGGTGTTGATTAATATTTATGCAGTGCTTCATGCCCATAAGCTGGTACAACCAATAATTTGTTTACAAATTACTAATTTTCAGTGTAATGTTATGTCACCATATTACCATAAAAAGTAAATTGTTTTTTGAAAATTTTATCATTAAGCTAATCATAAAACTTTTCATTATTATTCCAAAACTGCATGAGTTCTTGGTATAGATCAATTTTTATAAAGTAGTATTATTGGTGCGAGGAAGCTGCCGTCAGAAAATTATGGAATAGTAAAAAAGCAATTTGATTCAGTCTAACATAATTCTGGAATCAAATTAAGTTCACTTATTCCATATACCTTAAGACTGCTTTTGGGAAAACAGCTACCTAAACATGGCTCGTGAAGCTCATCAGCACTAACTCTGATTTTGTCTTCTACTGGTAGAAATCCTCTGACCATTTGGGGTATGACGCTGTAGTAAAATAATTTTAGGGACAATTGGAGTATTGATGGAAAGCTTATTTGAAAGAAGGAAATCCTAACTTGTCACTGGTCACTAGTACAACAATTGTACTGGCCTGTAAAGAAAAACTAACCATCTCTATTTTGAGTATGAAGCTTTTATATGTTATAAGTATAAAATGTTTAAAATATAAAATGTGGATGGTTGAGTTGTCATTTAATATTTTTCTACTTCCTTTTACAATTTAGAATTTTTTCTCTCATTAATCATCTATAAAAACATTAGGAATATTGTACATATTATACTTTTTTCAATATCAATAAATTGTTATTGAAAAAGAAATAATAAATCAGTAATGTTAAACCCTTTATTTACTGAATTATGTTGCCATCAATTTTTCAACTTCATTTTTGCACCAGTCGTTAAGTTTCCTTGCAAAATAATCCCAAGGAACCCAAGAAAAAAAATGTAATTAACAGAAATATCTTAATTTGTTTAATTATTAATTAACTATCTTTAATTCCTACTTTTAGCTTGTATTAATTTCATGTTATTCGGGTTACATTCCCCGTGTTCTTTAGAATACCATCGGCAAAAATAGTGTTTTAGTAACGATATAAGCTAGATTTAAATGGTACTTTTAAGTATTGTCAGTAAATAAAGGGTTAAATTGATCTCAAAGGTAGGCAATTAATAATATTTAAACGATAAGCTTAACTTTGTGGAGGATTCAATAGTACCTGTGGATATTTACAGTTCCCAATTTACTTAGCAACATTTCTCATTTGCTTGTCAGTAACATGTAAATATTCAGAAGTACCTATTTAACATACACTTTAATGTGATAACACTTTTTTCAAATAATATTTTATTTTTGTAGCCGAATTAAAAGATTAGTTAATTATTTTTTTAATTATATGTATTTAATGTTTTTCATTATAGGGTGATAATATCTCTTAGCAAGAAAGTATTGGAAGAGCACATGACTAAAGTTTTAGCGAACAAACATAAGCGTATTGAATTGGACCCTGAATGTTTGCGATGGATACCATTAATAACAAATCATATATACTCAGATAAGGTTTGTGTCATTTGAAATTTATTACGAATTCCGAAATCCTATTTAGACTGATTTCTCTCATTTTTATCATATATAAATTCAGATTCTAGTTTTGATATCATGGCAGCTATATTTTGATTGTCTACAATATAGATTACATTTATTATATTTCAATTTTTCTAACAAAAACCTGCTTTTACTAAGAGTTGGAACATGTCAACAGAATGGATTTTCTTTTAAAATTAATAGATATATAATGATTAGGCTGTGTAAGAATAGTTTGGTTATTATAATTTCCAATCTGTTTAAAAGTTTTTACTTAAAAGAATTAACTACTTTTAATAAAATCTGTGTTTGTATGTGTTGGTGCACTATAGACCAGATTGTTTGCCATACAACTTTTAAGTTGGATACATATATAAATTAAAAGTATGTAACGGATTTTTTTAAAATTATAAATTTAGCAGAAAATATTTTTTTTTCATTCTTTTCTGAGATAACTTCCAAAATTACTATTCCACATAATAAATTTTACACTATTTCAGAATTTTTGAAAAAAAAAATTCTTTTTAATGACGCAAATTTAAAAGTTGTGTGAATTTTGGCATTTTTTAAAATTTATTTTCGCCTAATTTCCAACAGTGGATTATATTTTTGCCTTGAAGTTCAAGCCATTTTCATTGTTTCATCAGTTAGTAATCACATTATTTTCTTCCAACTCTAAAAGTTAAAGAATAAGAATTCTGTTAGCTATCTGTGTAATTTATGAGATGGACAGGATGTCATGAGATTAGTCATATCGTTAGGAAGTTTTATGTGCATTATGAATTTAGAATATGTAAGACAAAGTAACAAATCTTTTGAATGTCTGGCAATTTTGCAATATCATGAATATGAAGTTATATCTAGATGATTAACTGAAAGTAAAGATAGCCAATATTCCTAATGAAACAGCTGGTTGTCAAAGACAAATAACATTAAATAAATAAAATGAGATAAATGTTTTGTCTAGTTGTAACATTAATATTTAAAATGATGAAATTGTTCAATAATCATTTTTCTTATTTACAGAATGAAGATGATTCTGATAATTCTTCAAACAGTGAGACTCCTTCTCCTACTGCTGATAGAATTACAAAATCTGCTTCTGCGAAACCAGATAACAATTCTGAAAAAGAAAACAACTTTGAACAAACTTTTCAAAAATCAGAAAAATGCCATAAGTATAAGAAAAGAAGTGAGAAAATGCAGGAGAGTTTGAGTAGTGCTGATGAGAACTCTTTACAAAATCATCTTCAGAAGCGACGCAGATCTCCAAATCGAATTCTGGACACACCGAAGAAGGAAGATAAGTTGTCAGTGAAAAATTCACCTGATAAATCTTCTGAAAAAAGCACACCTGAAAAATCACCTACAAAAATTGTGAAAAAGCATAAATCAAAGAAGAAGAATATATTTGAAACCAAAGTTTTCAAAAACAAGAAAAGTAAGTCATCTGTTATTTATTTTCTAATATAGGTTTAATTCTGTTAGTGTTTTAATCATCAAGAATTTTTAGTTACTTTTAAACATTTTGTATGAATAAAATATTGCTAATGTTAAAAACTATAATGAGGAAGGGCATACATGACTTGATAAACTCAGTTTTATATTACTAATTTATTTGCATTGAAATTATTCTACATTATTGTTAGTTTTCTCACATTTCTTTATTGGATGGACAAATTGACCTAATTGTAGGAAGTGCAAAAAATTATCCGTTATTAGTCTATTTCTTAAATTTGTAAAGAATTGATTATCTAAACACTTTTTATATTATAATTTGCTTTTTGTTTTATCTGTAAATAATTTTTAAAATTTATTGCAAGCCAAAACATGCAAAATTTACTAAAAGCACTTTTTACATGGGTATCTACATCCACGTTTGATTAAATTTCATATCACACTATATTTTGTCAAGATCATTATAACTTTATATGAAGTAATAAATTTGTTTATTACTATTGTAGTTTATTTATTTCTTTACTATTAGTTACAATATTATCAATATCTTCATTTTTTAAGTGTTAATTTTTTGTTTTGTTTATTTTCAGATAAGTATAAAAATAATCTTCTGAAGAAAGTAAACAAAATGAAAAAGTTAGGACGCAAAAAGAAACTCTCCAAAGAGGTTAAACGTTTGGCTAAAATACTTACTTCAAATCCTGAACTAATAGCTTCTGCGTCTAATAGAAAGTTTTTAAAATTGAAAAAGAAAAATAAGAAAGAATCTAAACCACCGGAATATGGCATGAGGTTGCGACACCAGAAATTTACATTGTCTGAAACGGAGATAGCATGCCAGCAATCATCAATGGAAATTTGTGACATGGAAACGCCAAAATTGGATGAAGAGAACAAAGCAGTTTTAGATGCTTCTCTATCCGAAGAGAAGAAAAATGTTGCCAGTTCTTCATTGGTTATAGAAAATGGTAATGTACTGTCTCCCGAACTTCCAACTGGACATTCAGAAGACTTGAGTGGTGGAACAGTTGCAGAGCCACCATCACTTCATGATCACAGTACTCCGAAAATTGATGATGATTTTGAAGTGCACAATTTGCGATCTCTTCCAAGGCGAGCCAAAAGGCCTGCACCTCCATCACCTATTAAGAAACCTCCAAAGAAAAGGGGCCGTCCAAGAGTAATGCTTATTCTTTATCATTTACTCATTTTTCTTATAGTTTTTTAAAGTTTCATTATGATTGATGTATTAACGAATGTTGTGTTTGTTTTCTTGGTTGGTTGAGTTGGAACATTACATTCTTTTTGTTACTGCAGTTTTTCTCAAGCTGAAAAATTTTGAATCCTTAGTAGTCAACAAAAAATGATTTAATTCAAATGTTACTTGGAGATTTAAATGAGTTACTCTTTGGTTATGATAGAAATTAACTCTAAAATTAATTAAAACTCTTAGATATGTATATTTCTGTTTTTTGTATTATAGCTATCATATAGAAAAATGTAAATCATGAATAATATAATAATTGATTAATGATAATGCAAACCTTTTTATGAGTTAAAAAGGATTGAATCTATGGAATCTGATTGGTGGGGGGGGGGACAGGAAAGTTAAATTTGATTAATTCTTGTTGAAATGATCCACTATTCAATTTTTAAACATAAAGCATATTCATATACACAATTGAGTCATATTATTATGACCACTTATCTAACTGCCAGAATAATCACTTGGAGCTAAAAGGCAGTTAAATCACAAGATGTGTACAGTGTGTTTGTAACTTGGTGACAAGCATTTTTGACTATGAAAACATCTTGGCATCATGTGACTTGTGAAGATTCTGAGGTAAATGTCTTTCTGTTTGATTTATTGAGATACTGACATAGATTTTCACAGGAATTGAAATCTGGGGAATTTAAAGGCCAAGGTAGTAAATGGAATTGTCTCTCATATTCTTTGAACCTTAGAATTTTGGACGTTTGAAGCATCCTTTCATTTGCTGTATACCTATTACCATGTAAGGAAGTATCTGATAGGTAATAATGGATAAGTTTGCATAGCTATTGAGAGTACCTTCCATTGGAATTCGTAGGTTCAAAATATTTGTCTGATAATCGTATTGCTTCCTCAAACTTGTTAGCACCTGACAATGGTTTCTTACTCTTCTTGGCAAATAGACTAGTACCCATTGATCTTATGCAATAGAAAATGAGATTGATCTGAAAAGGCAACCTTTTTTCACTGTCCCAAGCTCCACATTTAAACCATATTATAAATACATGCTTATCAGCATGGATGTTGAAATCAAATGTCTGCTGCAAAAGCTAATATGCTATAAAGTAGTTTTAATCATAATTTTCTGTACATCATTGATTTTTGTGTGTGTGTGTATTAATGACAGCACATCAACCATTCTTAACCAGCTGTTGCAAGTGATGAAGAAAAACTAGTTTTGCAGAATTGTTCTGATAATTTAAAATTCAAGTTGTTTAGCTTGCCTTTAGAATTGTAAATCCAAAACATATATATTTTAATATATAGATATGTATAATCATTATTTATGATTGTCATTTGATTGGTCGAACAATGCAATTAATCAATGTTGGTTGACATTCTTTTAATGAAAAGATTGTATTAGATTGTTGCTTGAGTAAAACATTAGGATAGATGCAAGCTGCTTGAACAAAATATGACATACAAAGCAAAATTATTGTGTTGTATTAATGATTATTTTATTTGCAATAAAGTATTACTGTAAGTTGACGTAATTTTTAAAAATAAAGGAAATAATTTTAACGTTAATAAAAGATATAAGTGAGGCATAGAAAAGGTTATGAATTTGTTTCTCTCCAAACATTTTAAAATTGTGTATTGTTATTAGATATAGAAAATAGTATTGGAGACTCATAGTTAAAAAAAAAAGGGTTCCAGTTTTTATACATGTATTGCCACAACCCAGGTTTATGCTTAGAGATTCTAATTAGATGAACCCTTCTTTGCTGTTACTTAACTGTAGTATAAAAAAGATATCTGATTAGTAGATCTAATTAAGTGTATCTAATTAATATATAATATAATTTAAAATTTAAAATTCAGGTTTGAAATTTGCTACTTTCTTTACTTTAATATAAACTGTTATAAGAAATTTTTTAAAACTTTTTTTTTTAAATCAGAATAATTAGCTTGCAAGCCTTGTGAAAGAGATTAACTTTTCTTGAAGTGATATAATTGCAATATTTTTATAAGAATTCAATTTTGTTTTAAATTTCTCTTTAATTAGAAACATGGATATGTATTAAGTATGGTAGTTGTGATATTTTAAAATTTGTGTCCGTTAACCCAATTATGCCTACTGTTCCATTTTTGGAACACTACTCCAAATCATTGTTTATTACATTATTTTACCTAAAATATAGAAATTTCATGCAAAAATTGCAATTTTTTAACCTTAGGCATAAATGGGTTAATAGATATTTTACATATTACATTTTTTGAATGAATGATACAAGGAAAAAAATTGTTTATATACTTGATAATAAATAGATACACAAGATAGAAATTGCATTTTATGTTTTAATTGTACAATACGATGAAACTAATGCTAATTTTTTATTTATTAATTTTTTAGCTTTCAGAAACAACTGCTCGTCCCATGGAAGTTGATAGTTCAACTGATATTACTAATGGAAAAGAGGAAGAAGCAATTTCAGAAAATATGAATTCAGAAGCAGTACTTCCTACTAATGATGTAATCATGAGTCCCAAAAATGATTCAACAAATGCTAATGAAACAAATGAAAATGAATCATCCAGTTTAGAGAATTTACAACATACTTCTGAACAACTTGACAAAACTGATGATCAAGATCAAACATCAACTCTTGACAATCATGATGCAAATTATATTACTGAATCTAAATTGAATGATGGCATTTCTAATGAAGCATCTCCCCAATTAATGGATCTGAAACAGAATGGTGATAAGAATGTTGAAAGTAATGTAGGTACGCAGATTGAATCTAATGAAGACACTGTCTGTCTTGAAAGTAATAAGGATTCTGATGCAAATAATATCTCTGATACTCAAAAGAATCTACCATCCGAAAATTCAGACCAACATAGAAACTCGGATGGATATCCTGAAATGCAAAATGAACTCAATAAAGAAAGTAGTCAAGATTTGGATTCAAATGATGCCAATGAAACAATTGAAGCAGTGTTGAGTATTGAAAATAATTTAAATTCTAAACAAGTTGAAGTGATAGAAATGACTTCAGAGAATATTGAAAATACTTCAGATAATGATCAAAGTTTTGAAGCTGAAAATTCCAATAAATTGTGTGATGCTATTCCTGAGAATTGTGTTGCATCATCTAATTGCAATGATCTAGTTCAAAGTCCACAACAGACATCTAATGATTTTTCAAATTGCTCTAGTGATGTAAAATTATTGGTATCTTCAATGTGTGATCATGTTGATGATTATGCCAACAGTGCTCCAGTATCTTCATGCTCTGAACCTCCCTTGTTTGATTCTATAGTAAACACCAACTCCAGTGTCTTAGTTCCTGAAGAAAAAGAAATCTTTTCTAATAATTCAAATGAAACAACTTGCGAAGATAATAGTTTAAATTTGCAGTCAAACAATTTTGAGGTTTGTATGCCATCAAACAATTTTAATAACAACTGCAATTCATCATCAAACTATCTTTCACATCCAGAAGAAAATATAAATCAGTTACCTCTTACTCCACAAACTCCTATTTCTGACCATGGACATAATCAACATTCTGCTCACATGACTGGTACCTCAGGAGATGAATGTCATAGTTCAAGTGAAGGTGAGCTTACTAATGGTGAAAGTATGCTTTCTCCACCATCTGTTAATAAGCCTAGGTTATGTCCTTACAAAGGGGAGAAAATGTATTCATATGAAGAAGAAATGCATACAGAATATGAATCTAGATCCCCTAGGGATGATCATGGAACAGAAAACAATCAGTGTTATACCCGTCCACCATCTGTATCTACTCCAGTCTTGTTAAGAAAGAACACTCCAACACCTGACATGTCTCATCTTGGTGTATATACACCAGATTCATCTACAAACAGTGGTTTTAACTCTAATGACATGGACGTAAATCATTTAAATCTAGAGTCCCCCTCATCTTTAAATAGTAATGAAATGCCTCAACCAAGTTCTGTGGAACCATCGCCTCCAACATCTACTCCACCTCAATCTTATATTGAACCCATGCATATGTCAAGGAACTATTGTACATCTGAAAATGAAAGGTCACATAATGTATCTATCACAGCCAGCATAAACTCACATCATCCAGTTAAAACAACTAACTGTACATCATCTGTTTCAAATCATTCTAATACTTCTTCCCATGCTCATCATCCATTACAGCAATCACAGATCAATCATATACATCACCAGCAGCAAGCTGAGCCATCTTATAATCAGCATCCAGCATCAGCCGCTCTATCCAACATGGTTAATAATAACTCTGTTGGCACTCTTATTCTTGGCCAGGGACCAAATGTTCCTCCTGCTAACAACTACCTTAACACTGTTAACCTCGGAATGTCTTCCGCTACTCCAGGGTCTAATCCCATTGGTGGTCCTTACATGGTGGGTGTGCCAATAACATCTGTGATCCAGTCTCAGTCATCATCCATGTCTCATCAACAGCCTGCAAATCAAGCTAGTCATGGCTCTATGCAAAGGCTGAGCCACATTTCAATGCCAATCACTACTTCATCTTGTGCTGTTTCATCTCAGACATTTCATCTACAGACTCCCAGTTATAGTTACAGCAATGCTACTCCAAATCAAAGCACTAGCTGTAGTTTAGCAAAACTACAGCAACTGACCAATGGCATAGTTGAAATCTCGCCTAATCAAATTGCAGGTTATCCATCAATGACTCCACCTCCATCCTACAATTCACCTACACATCAGTCGAACCTGACACCTCCTCCACAAATGCAACGTCCCATTGCACCTGCTCTCCCAAACATACAGCCTCAGCCTCCTCTATCTACTAATCAGGTACATGGCTATGCAAATTACAATCGTTATCATCCACGTCCTGCTGTACAAAGGACATCAAACATTGCCATCTCACCAAACATCGTTGCTAGTTATCAAACTCTAAATGGTGTTGGGTATCGCATGCCACAAGCTACTCCCCTTGGTGGAAGTACAACCTTATTAAATACCACTGGGTATATTACAAATGCAGGGTTTATAAACTCCCCATCACCAGCTATGCCCATGGGGGTGGTTAATATGCATCCTCAAGGCCAGTACCAAGATGCGATTCAGCAAGTAAGACCCCAAAGCACAATGTATGCTTATAGCTATCATATTAATGGTGGTTTACCACCACAAGCTCTAATGAGACGGTGATACTTGCTGATACAAAACTTTTATCTGCAAGTGACAATTTCTAATTGCGATTATAAAACTTCATCGTGAATGGATCAAAGCGTGTACAGTAAAAGGAATCTCAGATTGAGCAAGTTTTAATACTGATCAATATCTAGGCAATACCTCAAAAATATGCAAGTTTAAATCGATTTCTATTTTCCAATATACTTTTAGTTAGAATAATGTATTTTGCAAGGAAAACGTGATGTGTACATAAATGTTAATATTGTTTTTCTGCTTGATGTGTACATATTTATATTTCTGTATACAGTTCTCATATTCCCATTGTATTATAAATACATCCATACTATTTGTTATATTTGTATATAACTTTGTTAGACACAATTGGATGCATTTGTGAAGTTACCATTTCAGACATGGTAATGGTACATTTGTGAATTTTTTCATATTAAACATCATATTAAAATGTTTGTGTAACATATAGGTAGGAATTTAATATTCTGTTGATATAACTATTAAAAAAATTGGCCAATATCTTTTTTGGATTATTATTTATGTATTAGTTATTGCTGTTTATATGCAAGCTGCTATGAATTAGTTCTGGTACTCTTTCCATACATTTTTTTTCCCCCATAAACAAATCTGTTGGGCCTTTCAAAAATTGTAGTAGAATTAGAAGGTTAAGTTTTGTTACTTTTGATTCAATTATATACTTTATTAAAATGGGAAATTTTATAATTGGGATTAATTCTATTTTTTACACATCCTGGTATTCATAGCATATACAACTTTATATTGTATTATACTAAATCTGTCTAAATACTGTTTTGTCATAGATTGTTATGCTGTACAATTTGTTTTGCTGCATTCTCTAGTTTATTAAACTCTCCGGGTATGACATATTTTTGTAAAGAACTGTATTTTTAAAACAAACTTAATATTTATTCATTTTAAATATCAGTATCCATCAAAGATGTAAAAAGAAATTGGAAAACTGTAGGTTTATACATTCCATCCGGTAATATGGTAATTAATAGTAGGCGAGTAAGAATGTTGCTAGTTTACCTAATGTGCAGGCTTAAATATAGATTTATAAATATTAGTAATTTATCAGAATTAGCTGGAAAAAAAATTAAAAAGTATAAAATAAAGTTACCAATGTATTGTAAAATATTTTCAATTTATCATTATTTGATTCAGTATAAAGTGAAAAGTATATGATATGCTGTATTTGAGATTGAGTTTTTAAAGCAGTAAGATTCTCAACTAATTCAATGTATTGTATTCATCAGTATGTATCGCATTTTATATGAAAATATTTTTCAGGATTAAAAATTCATTATACCATAGTTATAAATTTATTTTTATTTTGCTGCCAAAAAATGAAGTCCTGCAACAAAAGTGTAAAATCCATAATTATTTTAATAAATATTGAGCATAATATTTCTGAAATTCATGCTAAAAATTGTTTTGTAAAAGCATTACTATAAATTTCATTTGAAACAAACTTTTCTAAAAATGAATTTTAAATTTGAATAGTTGTTGAATCCTGTCAAGAATATAAATTGTTGAGCATAAAAATAAATAGATAGAAACTGTACTTTTTTAACCCTAAACAAACTGTCTTATAATAAACTGATTATTATTAAAATTAAAGCTATTTCTGTAATTAATGGAATAATATAAGAAGCATTTATTTTTGTTTTTATTCTGTCAGTTTTCTAATGATAATTCTATATATTCTATCTGTAACAAAAATCTATACTGTTGGAATATTTACACTTGAGTGTTTGTACTGAAATTAATTCATAATACATATATTTTGTTGCGATATTCTCATTTTTTAAAATTTAATATAGGGGGTCATGTAAATGTTTTCATACTTTTAGCAGTTTTACAGTTCTGATTTTTGCTTGAAATCTTATTTTTACGAGAACTTCAAAGTGAAACTTTTCTAAATACTTAAATTGTTTTACATCTACATCATTTATAAAGATTATTGCAACTGCATCAATTGCTTTTGATAAAATTGTCAGCCATTTTCATTTGTTTAAAGCTTAAATTTTTTCCTGAAATTAATCATTTGTCAGTGCATATTTTTGTCATTTTTAATTTATATTCATGTAATTTATGTTATCATGACCATTGCTGACATTAAAATTCAAATGTTTTTTTTTACTACTGACTTAAACGTTTTTATTTATCAATGTTTGTTAATATTAGTTTCCTATAGGTGATGTGACATTGGAAGCTTTATGTGAAGTTGAACCCCTTTAATCAGTAACATTGTAAAAGCATTTCTAAAGATTTAATTAAAAGCTTTAAAAATAAATTGGTCCTGTTTCTTTTTATTATTATTATTTATTTATCTAAATATTGAATGTTTCGTAATGCACCAATAAGCTTTTAAGTGATAGTTATTTATGGTTTAAATATTTATATTTAAAAATATACTGGTTTTGTATTTTTTTTAAGCCTTATTAAATTTTCTCACTAATGAAGAAAAGAGGAACAAATTGTTTGAATGGCACTTAAAAAATTCATTACCTTATGATTAATTCAAAAAAGTTAGCTATACATTTAGGTATCTTCAATTTGTTTGCTAATAAAAATTTCCATTCAAGATGTCTCTTTAAATCTTTGACTTATTTACAAATGTAACTATAAACAGAAGCTACTGCTAAAGGTTAATTAATAAAATATGTAAAATTAAGTATATGAGTTGTTAAGTATAATATAATAATATAGTACAATTTCATAATTCAGTATTGCATTTGAAGTGACAGGATTGCCACATTACCAAGAAAACTGGGAAAATACAGAAAATTTAAAAAGGTGGTTCAAGGTGGATTTACTATCGACAAGGATATTATTCTTGAAGGATATTCTTCAAGGTATTTAATTTATCTAAAAACTGTATGTCATTAACTTTTATAGAGATGTTTCAAATGATGAGTATGCTAAATAAGCATGTGCCAGGTATTGAAAAGCAGGAAAAAGTTCAGTAAAAAGAATAAGAAAAAAAAAAAAAGTTTATCAAACAAATAACAACACTGCAAATGAATTTTGTATAAAATGGGGGAGGGGGAAGAGAATGAAACTGAAGACTGAAAATATCTGCAGAAATTGATGCCCAAATGTATGAAATGGCAATAAATAAATAAAATTAAATGTATATATATATATATCGCTTTTTTTCATTAATCATTAAATGATTTGTATCATGATGGCAAAAACGTTATGTTTTATTTCACCTAAGTCCTTAAATTTGT
>JAPMOQ010061688.1:552634-628834 GCA_026543055.1 Argiope trifasciata | reverse complement strand
ACAATATAATATTTAGTTTGTATTAAGAAAAAGTAATTGAGATGTTATGTTTTCGAAATTATTCAAATTTCTACTCTACATTAGATGAAGAGTGATGGTAGGTGAGCAACAGTAATTTTTAGAATTTTATTCAAAGCCAATGGTTACGACATTCATAAACAATTTTAAATTTGTTAATAAAATATTCAAATTATTCATTTTTTCCAAAGAACTAAGAGCAAAAACTAAATGTTAAGTAGCTATCAGAAGTCAGTCACGATTATCTATATTTTCCTGAATAAAAATTTAATGGCTCCTTAAGACTACTTTTACTATGTTTAAGGATATTTGGAATATAATGTTTTAATATACTTTTAAAAATTAATTTCATAAAATTGCAGCAAAAATACTCATTTAAATATAGATTAAAACTCCGCCTTTGTAAAAAAATTAATCAAAAAAAAAAAAAAAAATTAAAACTTCAATGAAAAATATACACTTTGACATTTTTAAGTTATTTATCATGAATATTTTTTTTTAAAGATTGAACATCATTCATATTTTCATCACAACTATAGTAAGACATAATAATATTATCTCCAACAGCTGGTTTTGTTAGAATTCTGATATTTACAAACTATGCAGAGAGAAAAGAGGAGAATGAGAATTCTCCCATGTCAATATTTGTCTTTTATTGACAGAATTTTCAAGGCAAAACCAATAATTTAATTGTTATGAAATGTGTCAAAATGTGGAAAAAATGCATAACAGCCACTTTATTAGTTTGCTATCGAGTTGATTTATGAAATCCTTCCTCTAAATTTGCATCTGAGTATCTTATTGGATTAGAAAATCAGAATGCCTATTTTTGATCTCTAAATAACAGACTATTAATCTGAGTGCAAAAATATAGAATGAAAAACATTATATATTATTAAAAAATATACAATGAATTGTTGAATATTATTATAGTTTAAAAATGAATATTTTAAAAGCTTAAAATTAGAAAATATTTAATTTCTTTAAAAAATTGCACCTGAATATTTTATGGAATTAGAAAATCAGAATGGCGATTTTTGTGAATAAATTTTGACCATTTTGATAAGTCCCCATGATGAGTAAAATGTATTAATTCCATTTGAAGAGATATCTATACTTATAATAAAGCTCAATGTGTGTGTGTGTGTGCGTGTGTTGGCGCTCTACAGGCCAGACCGTTGGACCTACAGCTACCAAATTTGGTACATGCATACCTTGGAGGTTCGGAATGTGTACCTCGGAGCCCTTTTTTCGAATTTTTAATTAGAATTTGAATTAATTAAAATTTAAGCGAAATTTCAATGTTTTTCCGTTATAACTTCCGAAAATATCATTGGACAAACATGATTTTTACATCAATTTAAAGATAAAAAAATTAGCTGTCTAACGATATCAGTTTTTTTAATTTATAACGTAAGCTTCTATTTTTAACGAATTTTTAAAGAAATATTTTAACCATGTTTTTATCACGTGACTGGATAAAATAAAAGAATGCCGGAAGTTCAAATAAAAAAAATTATCATCGCAAAATAAATCTACAGAAATGCAACTGTCAGCACGTGACAGGATAAAATAAAATAAATATAAAATGTGATATTTTCTTTAAAAAATAAATGCAAATGATTCTATGATCTTTTGCAATATCTGTATCATTAATTCCATAAATTATCTTTATTTAAAGTAAACCTGATTGAATTTAGACAGGATATGCATTGAAATCCCGACTTAATGGCATATTTCTATAATCGTTTGCAATATTTGTATCATTAATAAAATACTTTTTTCCCTTTCTCGCTTTCTTTGAAAAAAAAAACAACATATTTCATATTTTGGCAACATCATCGAAAAAAACATTTTTAATATTTTGGAAGCATAACCGATAGTTAAAACTGATTGATTTATAAAATTAAAGAATATTATTAGGAAAAGGTGTTCTTTTAGAACTTTTCGTCCATCATCTTAAAGAAAATATTGCTTTCAGGCCAATCAATTCCCGGAATTACTTCTAGGCTAATGAATATGTGATTTAATTGAAAATTTTAGAACGCATTACTCATGGCGAACCAGCTGGTCGCCAAAGGCGGCTAGTATTAAATAAAAGGAAATACTTACTAGAAATTTCAGAAAGATATCTGTATTAGTTATCAATAGGTTATAATCTTTATTACTTTACAGTGTTTCAGAGTGATATCTTTGTTATTGAAATATGATTGCAAAGGTTTTTAATACAATTTGATGTATAAAAATAAAGGACCAATCATTTATTCTGAAATTTCACTTTTTAAAATCATAATATGTTAATTTTAAAAATTGATTTATTTATTGAATCAGTAAATAAAAATTCTTTTCAGAGTCACAACAAAGGCTATTCAGATTACCCTGGGTGTTTTAGCAGCTGAATTATCAGTATCAATGCAATTTTAGAAGAATTTTTGTTTAAAGTTGGTGCAAATGCCATTCCTTTTAACAGTTACAAGAAAATCTCTTAAGTATATATGTGCCAAATTCTGTTATTCCAGATTATTGAATATTTTCAATTCTTCTCAAAAAGCATGAAAATTACATTAGTAACATGGTGAGGTTTACAAAGTATCAACAAACACAGATTTATAAGTTTTAATACAATAGAAATATGCAAAAATTTATAATGAACATTTTTGATGAAAAATAAAATATATATTTTCATTTAAAAGTTTGATAATGATTGATATGAAAGATAAACAATGCAGTAGAAAGCCAAAATGTTTTGAGGTAACAGAATATATAGTAACAAGATGATATATTAATACAAATCCTTACACATTTATTACATAAGAAAATGAAGAGATGTTAAAGAAATGATCAGAAAACAGTTGCAAATTACTTACAATTCTCATCAAATAGTGTGAAGACTACATCAATAACATGATCACTTAAATCTAAATGGGCCACTGTTTTAGCTACATGTTTCAAAGTTGCTGTTAAAAGAAAAATGACACAATTATAAAATTGCTACTTATATTATTCAAAAAAAGAAATATTTTCCCTTAAAACAGAGAACTAAGCTTTATTAATATCCAGTAAAAGAAAAATGTGTTTGATTAAATAAGCACCTTTGTCCATGCACACATATGTAAACCTGCATATTTTCTAATCTTAGGTTATTTTCTGCTTTATAATAATGCACAATTTTTATTTAACAATTATATACATTGTACACTTAAATGTACATTTTAAAGGAATTTTAACATTTGTTTCTGTATTTTCATAATACAGATGCCTTTTTTGTTTTGATAAAAACAACAACAAAAAAAAAAGGATAGTATAAAAACAGGGGGAAAGCTATCATTACCAAAAATTTAAGTCAACTTTTATAAGATTAACAATCAAGATCTTTTGATATTTTTTCTGATAAAACTACAACAAAAATTGATGACAGTGCAATGCATGTTCTAAATAAGTTTTTAAAATTCTTTTTCTTAATAGAATAAGATAAGAGCATTCATAAATGTTCAGGCTATAAAAAAATGTCTTATTACTTTTAACTTCTAAAATTAAGTAAATTATAATTATAATTATTATTTTCAATGTTTAAAGTATATAATTTCTTTTTAAAAAATGCTTGTATGAGAAACGAAAATTATACAGCAAAATCCCTTTCATATTCGTTCAAAAGATCGGACAAAACAATATGTTAAGAAAACTGATGATCGAATGTGTTAAGTTCTTCACGGCAATAAAATTAAAAATGGCTCGATAACATTTATTTCATCTATCCACTACATTTCATGTGTGTTTTTAGAACAATTTTTCTCATCTCTGAAGTATCTATTTCTTTTGTGCACATTATTTTTCATCGCTCAGAGCTGATCTGCGCAGTCTTTAAGAAAATATAAAGAGTCGAATATAAGAGTTACCAGGTGCAATTGAAATAAATTATTCGCTATTTAGAACACTAAATACAAAAGAAGTTCCAATGTTTTTCGAGTTGCGACAAGCTCGGCATATTTCACTCTTTCGAAATAACCATTCCAATCTTTCAATACAATGCCTAATCTTGAAAAAACATTAACTGTTAACAAGGATTAAACTCCCATATCCCTTCACAAATGTGTCTCTTCTGTCGTTTTTTTTTTATTGATATATCCAGTAAACAAATATTTATGACATCGATTCAGCGCATTTATCGAATGCAGAAACAGCAGCAACAACAAAAATCTTTGCACTTCTTGAGAAAATTAAATATTTTTAAGGACCTCCCTTCCAAAACTAAGCACTTTTAAGGTGCTTAAAAATGGTTTTCAAACTTAAACCCTTTTTAAACCCCCTAAACCTACACAGCATTTAAAAAAAGTTCATGGCATAATCAACTAAGTATATCAAATCAGTATATTAATTTTTTACGTTTAAAAAAAATGAAAATTACGCTAATCCATAACTTTATGTATATTATGTTCAATAATCAATATCCTATTGTATGCATTTTAAAAAACAAATATATTCGTACCTTGGTCTATCGACGCTCCAGCAATGTGATAAAATGTTAAAGCTGTATCTACATCATTGATATCATTCAGGAAGTGAAAAAATAATAAGTAATCATCAAGACTTATACCCTGTAAAATAATATATTGCAAATATAAGATTTTTTTTCTCAGCATAGTTCATTCACAACTAAATAAATAATTATAACTGTTAATTTATCTATTAAAAACATCCATACCCTTGAATTTTTAAATATTTTTTTTACTCGCTTCAGCATTTTCACATGCTTTTTCTCAGATAAACCAGCATATGTCAAAAGTAAATCAGCAAAATCAACTTCACGAATAAACCCATCTACATTAGGTCTCTTTCGCTGAAACTATGGAAGGAAACAATTATTTTGATGTGAAAAATATAATATTCAGTTTAAATAATGTTGAGCAATGATGACACAAGTAATAATATCAATAGACTCTAAACTACATGTATCAATTATTTACTATAGTATTAATGAACTACCAAACAGTGTGATGATAAACATTTGTTCTAATTGTTACGAAACTTTTTCCATTTTATATATTAACACAGAAGACTTTCAAAAATATGATTAAAAATACAGACAGAGATACAAGCTAAATGTATTTTATGCAGTTAGGCTGTCTGTGAAAAATCCAGCAACCTATTTATGAGTAAGATATTTATATTTACAATATTAAGCTTAATTTTGTACTTTTACCATTTTGTTAACAAATGTCTCACTAATAAGGATATAATTATGTCTAAACAAGGATAAAATACAATAATGTGGAATCTGTCACATTAATTGAAATTCTCAATCATATTAATTGAAACATGAGATGAATAAAATAAAAATTCTAGAATTATTTCATTATTTTATAATTCAATATCTATTTCCTCACAGACTTATGATCATAAGTAAGAAAGTGACTCTTGACTTTTATATTCAAGAAAATTTAGAAGGATTTTAAGATATAAATAGCTTATAGTAGAAATACATGACAAAGTATAACAACTGTGGTTCATATGAGATTATAGTTATTACATGCTAATAACAAATAGCTTTTTCCAGAAATAATATGATCGATAATTCTAATTAATTGTATTAGGTTCATAATTAATGGAAATTTTGATACTACACATATCTTTATAAAATGTCATCACACAGTTTGGCCAAACCAAAATTATTAATTACAGATAATTTCGACATCTATACTAATATATAAATGTGAAAGTTTGGATGGATGATAATTTGTTACTAAATCACGCCAGAACAGAATTGGATGAAATTTAGCACAAAGATAGATTATAGTCAGGAATAGAACACAGACTACTTTTTATTCCGGTTCATTGAGTGGTTAATCTTTTATTAAAAAAAAAACTAACTTTCGTGCCAAAAAGCTGAGGCCAAATCTCACCAAAGATAAGTAAGGCTCCAGATTTTTTCCCAACAGAGTTGACATTAGGCTTAGAAGAATTTCGGCCGATTATTTCAATTTTCTTTGCGTTTGATGCATTTAAAATCAAATGTTGTTAGTTAATCGATCTTTTGAATTCATTCTGAAATACTTTTCAATTAGAAGAAAACAGAATAAAGGAAATAAAAAATTTCTAACCTGCATTGCATTACCACAACTGTAATAGGAAAATCTGAAATATGCGTTACATCAACTGGCATTGAAAGTTCGTGTGTGATCGTTGTTACATCAACTGTGTTTGTGCATGATGACAACTGTGTGTTCATTTAAATTAAAAGTTTAAAAATAATGTGCACAATACTGTTATAGCTATCCTATCTCAATCTTGACCAATAAATAAAATGGATTTGACATGATTTTACAGAAATACGGACTTGATTATTTTGGGTATACAATGTAAATAAATTGTTTTTACATTAGTTGTGTGTTTTTGTTATTAAATTGCATTTATGTTATATATTTTTCGTATATGCTTTTATTTTTAAATGTATCATTTTTAGGTTAAGTTTAATTTTTTTTTATTCGTTATTAATTGATAGATTTCATACATATACATCAAAATTTCTACATGAACAGAATCGCGGGTAATAATTAGTAGATAAATAAATATACATTTTTAAACAACATACTTCCAGTGTCAAAATTTCAGTTTGGAGCTGACGTTGAAATTCCAAAAATTTCTCAATAGTTAATTTTTTATCCAAATTTGGACCAAAAAAGTATGTTGATAATGCACTTCCCATAAACTTGTAAATGCTCCCAGTGTTTGAATGGTCTCTATGTCGCATACCTACACTTGTTTGACTTCTGATGATAGTTTGAACCTATAATGAGTAGAAAAATGCTTTAAATAAACCATTCAAATTAGTGATGATTTACAGATTTGTCAGTTAACTATGGTATATCTATACAATCATATCATATTTATAAGTTATAATATTAGATTATAAAGCCCTAATGGATAGCAATATAAATATCAACAGAAATGGATTGATTGATTTTAGAATTTTTGTTTGATAATATATTATTTAATAAATTAAAGAGTTCAGAAAATAATTGAAACATAATTTTAAAAACATTAAAATACTACGTTAGGTAATTTTTTTTAAAACTGATACTATTTAGAGCAGAGTTTCCCAAACTTTTTTGTGTCGTAGACCCCTTGCCATGTTTTTCCGTATTGAATAGACCCCCTACTTACCTGATATTGATTTCCTGTAAATTTCTAACTGTAGTGAAGTTTACTGTTAAAAACTTAGAGTAAAAACACATGTTAATTTATACATTTATTAATTGAATTTAAATTTATACTACTCAAAATAAAATTTCGTATCTGTTATGTAAAATCTATGTAACATGAAATAAACTAACATAAGCAAAAAGTCAATATTTTTAATGAGAAGGATGAGCCTGATGCTTTAGCTTAATAAGCTTACAACTTACACAATTTTATAAACGTATATAAAAAATTTTTTACTTCATAGGTACTTTTATGAATAATGTAAATGTTTTGATATTATAACATAGTATGATGTGAGTAAATAGGTACTATCAGTGTATGTGTTGAGATTTACTATCGTGGATCCCCATTTTCATTTCATGGACCCCCAAATTTTTTTTCGCTGACGTAGACCCCTGGCAGGTTGTCATAGACCCCTTGGGGTCGATATAGACCACTTTGGGAATCACTGATTTAGAGTTACCTATAGCTCCATTTAATAATTGAAATAACACCAAATGTGGTATGGAGACTAACAATGCCATGGAAAGAAGGATTTCACTAAAAAGATTTCAAATATTAACGAAAAAATGTATTTATGGTGCTGTAAATTACCAAACTGAGAATTTGTGTAAAATATGGTATCAAAGCAAAATGCAATTTTTTTTTTCACATATGGCAATAGTACCAGTAATTTAGGCTACAGAAAAAAGTAGAGAGCTCTGAAAAAACATTTGAAGTGAGTTAGCTCTGATTAATATGTGATTCACATTATATATGTTTGAGAATCAAATTACTAAGGAATTAATTATATTACCTTAATTAATGCAATGCATCTACAGCTCTTTATGAGAGAGCCTCATTCTCCATCTAAATGCATGAGACTTTTGGTTGAGAGATTATTTGCATTCAAAAATTTATGATGATGGAATTATAAATGAGTATCTTTAAGTACTACATATTGCAGGCAGTGCAGAATATTCCTTAAAATATATTGTGCACTGCCCTAGGAAATGTTAAACAGAGAATGCACTGAGTAATCTCCGAGAATGGCAGCATATTGAATGTGATTTATTAACAAGTAGAAAAAGTGAATAAAGTTTAAGATTTCACTGTAATTTTGTATGTATTATTTTGTCATCTGACCGTGGTTCAAAATTGCGAGGTCCGTCCCAAAATAGTCCTCGTGTTGCTTTAAATGGGACGTTAATATAACTAAACTAAACTAAACTTCTTCTTCTTCTTTCCTTTGTAACACAAGAGGGAGGTAACAAATACCTCCATTGATGATTTTCAGAAAAAAAAATCTTCTTTATTACTTCCTACTTTTTTGATTTGCAGTGCAAATCCTACTTCCTACCACCATTTTGGATGTTAGACTGAACTAGAGGTGGTTTTGAATGATGTCAAAATAATAATAATCACTCTGTATTTTAAAAGCGAAGCAATTTGTATCCTATTCAGAAATTAAAAATTCACCGACACAAATTTTTCAACTGTAGTTTTCTGTGCTCAGTTCCCAAGGCCATGCTCTAATTTAACAAATTTTTCCAAAGAATAAAACTTGAAAGTTATTTGTGCAATAAGACATGATTTGTTATACAAACTAAAAAGTATCTAACAGTCCAAAGAGAAATCTGATTTGACTATTCATACAGAATTTTGCAAAATGAATAAAATATGCATTTCGAATAATTTCTTTGCTTTAATGCCAAAATTCTAAAGCAATGCAGAATTTGGCACTTCAAATGATAACCATGCATTTGCTTAGATTTAAATTACTAAATGTTGCTACATTTTTTTTTTTTTTTTTTTTTTACAATGCTGAAATGATTTTTTCGAGCATATAGTACCTTAAGTCATAAGGTACACATAAAAATGAGTCAACACAAAAATCCTTTAAATAAAAGTTACAAAGATTCTTATCCTTCATCAGGCCTTATGATTACATATACATTTTAACTTCTCATATTTATTCTAAAAAGATAATCTTCTTTTTTTATAATCTAAAATTAATAATGAGGATAAGAATAAAATAATAGTTTCATACACATATCTTTCATGATTTTCCTAAAATTATATTTAAATAATCTGACATACTTATTCTCAAAAACATATTATTTTGGTTAAAAAAAGTGTCCCTGTTCCATCCCTATTGAAACCTATATGTCTAGGATCATCAGAAATTCTTTAGAAACTTTATATTATATATTATTTTAACAAAATTATGCCTCAATGTTTTACAAACTACAGTCATATGTTGAAATGAAAATAAATTTATTTATTAGTTTACAAAAGTTGCAATTTGTAAAACAAATTTCAAAATTAAATTATTATATAATAAGAACATATTAAATTATTATATAATAAGGACATAAAGTCTAAATATTAGAAACAATTAAACCAGGAATGTCAATGTTAATTGCTATTTTAGTTATAGCACAGATCAAAGCTTATTTTTAAATAGAGAAGAGTACCATTTAAAACCCTATTATGACAAATGCAAACAAATTTTATTCTTAAATCTATGTTGCGAAAATTCTTGTATCATTTTATATAATAATGTATTTGAAGTTACTAGCTAAGTTACTAAAATACTGAAGTTACTAGCTAAGTTTGAAGTTACTAATATTTCCAGGGTGAAAAGTTTATAATGCGATAATTTATAATTATATTTTACTATCTTACTTTATCAAATTCTTCATAATCAACATTTCCATCTCCATTCAAATCGAACATTCGAAATGCAATTTCAAAATGTCTTTTTGAAGCTAAAAAGGATGCACAATTTTTTTAGATAAAAATAATTACTATAGCCAAAGAAAAAAATATAAATGCAGATAATTGCAATACAAGATGTAGATAAAAGGTTATATTTTTCATTTCAATTCTGTTTTTAGAAAACAAAAATGCCCCACTTATGTATCTATCAAGAGGAAATATTAGAAGGATGGGGTAAGAGGAATACCATTATACAAATATTTAAATGTCTTATTAAATAAAGATAATAACAAATTCCTAAATAACATAGAAATTCTTATATAATAAAAGAAATTTAAAAAAATGTCCAATGTTATTAAAAAAAATGACAAACCAAAACAATTGCTTAACTATTTCAAGCAATATAATTATAATCACACTGATCTTAATTACAAAGTATTATCAAAATTCTTTAATATTTTTTTTTTAGTTTCATAAATTTTAATCATAAACTGATTATTCATTTCTATTTGAGTCAAGTTTAGATAAAAAGCATACTCACTAATAATTAAAAAATCAAATCAAGAAGACTTATAACTGTTTTCTGTTTCAACTAAGATTTTGTAATGTATAAATTATTAGTATTATTTAAAAAATTATCTGAATTAAAAAAATTATTTAAAAGCAATTAAAATTTTAAGAAAAAATTCTTATTTATTTTTATCACTGAAATTGCTTTTTTTCATGACAATAACAGGAAATTACTAGTTAATTTTCGCATTCATTATAATTGAAAGCCCTAAAATGCTGAAAATCATTATTATTATTTTTTAAAGATATTTTATGTTTATAAAAGCATAACAATGGAAAGAAAAATAGCGAAATGTTTGTAACAAATATCATTTGTTTCTTGCAAACTTTAATTTTATAAGGACATTTTAACACAATAATTTAGAAAGTATAGTACAAAATTCCTTAATAATTTTTGATATCCAAGCAGATTTTCAAATTAACCCTTTTGTTCCTATCATACCAATTAATAATGACAATAATAAGTAAAAACAAAACTAGTATATCATGAGGAACTTAACATAATAAGTCAGAGATAAAGCAGAGAATGATTAATATTTCTTAAAATAATTGTATATTTATAGTTTTAATGAACTATATAAACTAACAAATATGAAATAAGAAATTCTGATGCATCCTTTTTCTAAGTGTTAAGGTAAATGAGTACAAAGCAAACTTGCTAGACACTTAAATAATAAGTATAAATTTATCAAAATGACAATTCTAGTCAGTTTTGTAACTTCCTTAAATAAATGTTTTGAATTTTTAATATTAACAGAATAGATATATTTTGTTCAAACTTAGTTTCAAGATAGTAAATAAACTTGTTGTTTGAAAACCTCAAATATATTACTATTAGGAATAACATCATATACATTTGATACAATTATAAAACGTAATTAAAAACTTCTTAATGCATACATAAAAATAAATTTTACAATGTAAAAAATATATCTAACCTGATAAAATTGTTAGAAGAAACATATATTCTGAAAATCCAATCAATCCAGAAGCTCCAAGTTTATAAAATATGCTTTCTTTATTTGGAGTCAACACAGTTTTATTTGCATCCTGATGAAAAGAAAGAACCATCTTTAACCAGCCAAAATAAAACTAAATAAATTTGTTTAGAGAAAATGAATTTGTACAATGTATTTTATGTATTTATCAATATTTTTTTTAAAAAAAAGCTTTTCAAATTATTAACTGCCAAAAGCATGATACATTACAAATTTTAAAATAATAATACAGAGAATGAATTTTAATTTTATTTGTTGGCAGACTTAAAAATATTTTTATTATGTGATTTAGAAATTAGATCCGGTTTAATTGCAGCTTCTTTTCTTTTTAAAAAAAATTATAGTAACATTTCCTTTAATGCATTAAAAATTAAAAGCAACAGATGACTTTTTCAGAACAAAGATTTCCCCATAATTTTATCTATTTTGATTTTAATGTATCTATAAATATGTAAGAAAAGGTTTTGAATTAAAATAATCCTACCTAGTAATACTTGTCTAAAAAAAATAAGGGAAATATTTTTAGATTATCACAATTATTTGTAATTTGAGGCACTTAAAAAAGATATCAGTTTTATCTTTTAAATAATTATTTTCCATAAGATTGAAATACAAGTAAGATTCTCTAGAATTCTTGATTCCTTATATTCTTGACCACAATACCTTGAAATAAAAACCACAAATATATAAAAGGACACAAATGAAATACAGTTCAAAAATTACTTTTAAATCACTAACATAATATTTCTATTTTTAATAATAAATATACTTGCACTACAAAGTTTTTTTAAGGGATATACTTTATATTATTTACTTTTAAGGGATATAATACTACTACTAAATATTTTTCAAAATACTATTCACCAGTCATTTATTAAGAAATATTTCATTGTAATATATTAATTACAATAATTAACACATGCTAAAATATTAATAGAAGAGTAAATATTCTTATTTTTAAAAATACAATTTTCAAATGTTTATGCTAAAAACAGAAATAATTTAAAATGTTAGAAAAGTATTTCCAAATCTTTAAATGCTTTGTCTTTTTTAAAAGGATTATAGATAACTCTACAAGGAAACTAGCTTTGAATAATAAATATTTCAAAATATTTTTGGCTTGTAGAATCATTATTGATGACATTTTTTGTTTCTAAATCGATTAATATAAAACAATCATGATAAGAAAACCAATGAACCACACAACATATACATATTTGTGGAGGAATTGTCGGGAAAGGTAAATATAAGCATTTAAATATGCATGCAGACACATCAAAACAAAACCTACAGCAGTTTGCACTTCTATGTCTAGCTTACACCCAGGAACATGTAAAGCATCAGCCTGGAAAAATGAAATTCAGAAGCATATTCAATACACTGAAAGCCATAAAAGCAGTCTTAATAGAAAGAGAAATAAAGGACAGATAGAAAGAGAAAGAATAAATAGGTAGTAAAGGATTTACTTTATCAATGTTTTATGTATAATATTCAAAAAAAATCTTTTTAAAAAATCTCTATAAATACATATTTATAAAAAGCTTACAGTATTATTACTTCTAAACAGAGAATTAACTATAATGATTTTAGCAAAGAAAAAGTATTTAATATTATTTTAAAATAGTTTTATAATTTTACAACTTTGTGAATAAACAAATTTTTTACAAATATGCTCTTAAATTAAAAAATAAAAAGTTTTAGTTTATATTAAATCCAATATTTTGTGAAATTAATGCAATTGACATTAGCAAACATTTAGCAAGGAAAAAAGTTTTTATAAAAATAAAATCAAGATACCTTCAGTTCAACTCGCTTATATTGATCAAGTCCCAATCCTAAAGGAGTAGATAAAAGCTATTTTTAATAGAGATATTTTATTTAGAAAAATATTAACATATGTAATAATAAGAATATCATCATAGAAAAATATGTTATGCACAACAGAATGAATTAAACCAAAAAATTAAATAAGAATGATTATATAAATTTTATTACCGATATGTGTGAAATTTACAATAAATATATATCATGCCTAAACTAAACAAAGTGACATGACAGCTCATGAGTAGATATGGGCCAACAGTGCCCATATCTACTTTCTTGATCAAGGGCCTTGGGGTGCAAGGCAAATGTCCCACTTAAGTGGTCAATCTAATGCAGAATCCCCCCCCCCCCCCTTTCCGTGTTGAATTCCCAAAATGCTTGGCCCTCAATTTATCAAACCATAGAAGAGATGAAAGATTGAGTTGACCTTGCCCACCCCAGGGACGTTTGGAGTGAAGTGATTCCCACTATGCCAACTGGGAAATATATACATCATGAATAAGTCAGAGTACTTATATTAATTTTAGTTTTATTGAGAAATATTTAATTATGGCTACTTTAAGGAGATATGCATTTAATTATAATATTGAATTGAATATTTTACAAATCTTAATAAATTTTCAAACTGTTATGGATACAAATTGAGAATATTCAAAATAAGCTATGGGCTACTTTAAATTTTCTTAAGAATTTGTATCCCCCCCCCCTCTTTTCTTTTTACCATAGAGTCAGAAAGAAAAAGAAACATACTTCTAAATAAATATTTTATTTCATACATAACTTCTTTTTCAGTCAAATATTGATGCATTGTATTCTTAATAATTTTTAAGTAAGACAATATTCTCAGTCTGTTTTTGATTTTAAAAAAGTTTTACCGAAATTTGAGACACAACTCATTTTAAATGTTTTAACAATAAAGCTAATTTTATTTGAACTTCTCTGTCAAAATCTAAACATTTACCTTCAGGTTGCTTGACACCAGGTGTAAGTGATCGCAAGAAGTCTTCTGGAGTCATGAAGATTTCTGAATCACCCTGCTCATTATATACTTTGAGTGTAGCAAAATACCGAAATATTTTGTCAGGAGTGGAATATGCCCGTATTCGATTTTCATATTCTATAATCTGGAATAACAGCATGTAAACTAGTTTAGAATATTAGTGAATAAGCTAGCTTAAAATAATAGAAAATAAACTAGGTTAGAAAAAAAAAAGAACAATGCACAAATATTAAATGCATTCTTCATTATGTATTGATGAAGAATGAAAGAACAATAGAATAAAACATTTAAATAACTGTTAATTATTTTTCATTAATAAAAAATATTAATATCATAAAGAGTTGTAAAATTATGTAACATTAAAAAAGCAATGCTGTTCAATTTCTACTCCTGATTCAAACAACTTTAAGCCGGCATAAATAAACGTATAAAAAATACCAGACACATGGGGGAGGGGGGGGGGGCATTATTTGAAAAAGTGATGATTTTCAGTACAAGAAGATTGATTGAATCTTTCTTGACTTTTTTTTGAAATTTTAGATACTTAAAAATTAAGCTAACATTTGGAATTTTTCTGTGATAATTTATGAAAATATTACAGCAAAAAACTGTTTTACAAATATTCTCAAAAGTTACTTTTTTTCATTAATAATGTTTTAACCTATAAATCAAGCTTCTAGTTTTAATGATTTTTTTTAAAAATATTGTAGCTATATTTTCCAACAATTCATTTCTTACAAAATGAAAGTAGAATTTAACCTGCAAGAGCAATTAAGAATGTGTGCCAATAATTGCCATCACTTTGATAAAAACTCAAATTGAATAATTAAATTAACTCTTATTGCAAACTAAACTGAGGAAAAGGTGATATTCAGCAAGTATTTAAAAAGAAGTGTAATGTTAAGAACAAATATAAAATGTGATATTTTCCACATAATTCCATGACAACTGATTGCAAATCAGAGAGATATATAGAGCAATGCAGAAATAATTGTAAGGCTTCTGCAATAAAATGAGTTACATGACTATTGAAGTTATATATTTGGCTGAGAAGTTATAAAGACAGCAAGGCACATAAGTACTTAATTGAAAAATTTTGAACACATTACAACTGGCAAACCAGCTAGTTGCCAAAGGCAGCAAGTATTCAATAAAGAAAGTTAAAAACAACAGGAAAAAGCTACCAAAGGATATAACTATGTGCATTTGGTTAATAAATAAATGTAATTAAATTTTATTTAAATTTAGTACCTCACATTCATTTCAGATTTTAATATATACTTTTTGTGAAGATAATTTTTTTTTTTTTTCATTTACCTAACTATGAAGTTTGTAAACATTTTCTGAAATGAGTCTGTTTCATGAAGAATTAAAGGTTTTTTGCTTGCCATTGTTATTTATCATTGGTTAACCCTATTTTATTTAACTTCCTTTTCTTAAAAAAGTATTTGTCAGGCAAGATAATTTTTGCAGAAATATTTCCATTCAAATGAAGAGTTGAGTAAATATAGGGAAATAAGTTAGTAAAAAAAAAAACAACGTAATTTTCTATATAAGTTGAATCCTTGAGCTGCAATTTATTTTCAGTCAGCTCAGGTAAACAATTTAAATTTCTTAGTATTAAAAGGAGAGATTGATACAGAAACTTGTAGTTTTTTTAAAATAAATATTTTTTTTTAAACCATCAACCCTGAATTACTGTATATGCATGATATCAGCAGTTCAAGGTGCTTACAATTTAGAGTGGCTTATATATTTGTTTTATAAAGAAAACTTTTCCTACTAGAAAAAAAGAATGGAAGCTAAATAGTCTTCATTTATACTTATAATAAAGCTCAATGTATGTGTGTGTTAACACTCTGGAGACCAGACTATTGACCTACAACTACTAATATATACATTGAGAGACGTAAATGTGCATCTCGGACCAATGTTTTTGCATTAATTAAAAATTAAGTGAAATTTCAACATTTTCTAATGTAGCTTTTGAAATTATTATAGCACTTAATTGATTTTTACATCATATTAAACATAAAAAATTATCTTTTTAATGATATTAATATTTTAATTATCGAGTGACACTTTTATTTTTAATGAACTTAAAAAAATAATTTAATCATATTTTTCAACAATAAAAATAAAATTTAAACTGCACACACATTA
This sequence comes from Argiope trifasciata, assembly GCA_026543055.1. Classification (NCBI taxonomy): domain Eukaryota; kingdom Metazoa; phylum Arthropoda; class Arachnida; order Araneae; family Araneidae; genus Argiope; species Argiope trifasciata. Next base: position 612,361 of record JAPMOQ010061688.1, on the reverse strand, counting down.
AGAGCAAAAGGAAAAAAAATATCATCTATCACTATGCTGCCATCATATTGACAAAAACTTAAATTAAAAAAATAAATAAACTATCATTGCAAATTAAACATGTAAAAAAATTAATTTTCAGCACCTGTCTGTATGATATGAAAGAAATATGAAATATGTTTCTTCTAAAAAGAAAATGCACAGAAAAGTTTTTATGACTTTTATAGTACTATTAATTAAAAAATCAGCTTTATTTAAGACAAATATGGATTAATATACATATTTTCAATTCAAGGTCCAATGACTAATTTGTAAAGCTTTAATAATAGAAATACATCTACACAGAGGGTCTAAATTAAGTTAATAATTACATAGTATGTAACATGAGCCTAAAAATGCTTTGATAAATGAAGAATTATACTTTTATCTAGATCCTCAGTTCTGGGAATTATATTTAACAATATATTTCAGATACTAATATTTTATATAAAGAGAAACTTCAATCAACTGCGAGTCTCTAAAACTGAATGATTTATAAATATCACTACATAATAAAAATGGGCAATTTTAAACTACTTTATCAATCATTCCCAAAAATGATTAGTGTCCAGATTTCTCAAGACCTAGATAGAAGCCTTCATTTATTTATTCGAAAGTTAAAGTGACAAGAATATATCATATAGTATAATTCCTTAGAGCTAAAAGATGTATAAAATTTAGAAATTTTTTTTAAAACTATGTTTATAGACTGAAAATAAAATGAAATATAGTAATTTTCATCATGTAAATGCTTTTGAAAGAAAAACTAAAAACTGAATTTTATAATGAATCTAAGAAATTTTTATTTAATAACTTTCTAAATATTACATAAATTATTGAAATTATTCTGTTGAACACATAATAATTCTCTTTTCAGTAATTATATTTAAAAAATTGCTTGGTTTCTGTAAAAAAATGTGTTTTATATCAATTTGCAGCTTAATCATTTCAACTTTAATTTAAAGGAGCTAACAGATAATTAGATAGATATATAGCACATTAAGGGCTTAAGGCCTTAATAATTGCATGAGTGAATTATATATTTATCAAAATTTGAACCTTAAATATATTGATGTAGTAGCTGTTAAAAGATAAGTTATATAAAGTATTTAATTGACAATGACATTAAATAAAATAACTGAAAATTTTAAAGAGCATGAAGATTAGTTGGCAAACCATTGGTCGCCAAAGGTGGCTAGCATTTAATAATACTAAAATAATTTTTTTCCTTCTTGTACACACAGCAAATAGAAGGTGTAAAATCAGTAATATTGAGGTAACTGATTAAAATTTGACACATGGCCTTTATCCCAAATCCGCAGATTTCTATCAAATTTTGAGTAAAATCTGTTTAGAAGAAGTGTGTCTGTCTAAATTTATGTTTATGCGATAACTACAAAACAAAGAGAACTAGAGAAATAAAATTCAGTAGAGAGATTTCAGTACATAGTGTAGACACCTTTCAAATTTTGAGCAAAATTCAGCAGTGGGTTTACTGTCTTTCTGTCAGCACTTTCAGAAAAATGTAAATACTACAATTTAAAAACGCATTGACTGAAATATATCAGATTAAGTATGGGATTAAGCAGCAGTTTTTCAATCAAATCTTTGTTTCATTTAATTGAGAAAAACATCTCTAATGCACAAATCTGATTTTTGGGTACATTTAATTGCAAGCCAGGGATTAATTACCTAAAAAAATGTCAAGGATGACATAATAAACATATAAAATGCTAAATTTTAACTAAAAGTTCTTATTTCATAACTATTGAATTTACTATCCAACGAATACATTTATTTTTTATTGCTAGAACAGTGTTTCAGCATTGTCTAAACGGAAGCATATATGGAAAATACAGGAAACAAAATCTATATTTAGTATGAAACAAAGTGTTTATATGTTTAAAAGAGAAAAACTTGGAAATACTAAACCAACATTGCAGATATTTGTAGCATCTTAACAGGCATTTATTGGGGAAGATTTTAGTGTATTGAAGTTCATGGATAACTTTATGTAGAGCTCTCTAGAGATATATTCAAACAAAATATTTTTGTCATTGTACCAGGAGAAACACAGCCAATATAGTTTACAAAGAAATATTATGAGCAAGCTGAATTTTATTTTCATATCTGATTATACAGAGTTGATAAATAAGAGTGGAACAGATGGGTACAATGACTTGTTTGTATATTTTTAAATTTTAAAACAGTTTTGATATTGTATATTTTGAATGAATTATTGTGTCTATGAACATTTTTGCCTTTTAAACAGTCTAAATATTTCAGAATGTATTGTAAAAAGTTGTGTTATAGTTATTTTGGATTATTTCTAAATATATTTTTATGTCTGCCGGATGTTGCGCGGCATGCACGTCGTATCAGGTGGAGGCTGGACTTCAGTTTAAAGCTAATGTTTCCTCCAGGATGTTATGCCATGGGCAACACTGCAAGTAATAACTAAGGAAGAATAATTCAAATTAATGTCATTACTTTAAAAAGAGAATATTAATTATTTTGCTTAATTTGGCATGTTTCTAGTTCAAAAAGAAATGATAAATCAAAATTGTAAAGCATTGTAAAATATTGTAAAACATATTTTCAAAGAGAGAGAGAGAGAGAGAGAGAAAACTCATTTCATTTTTATGAAGCCAGAATATTTACAATCAATGTAGAACCTAGCGGAAACTGTATTACAATTAATGTAAAAATTATGATTTTATAAAATATTAGCAATATTAAATGAATGGTACTTATTGTTTATTTGACCTGCTTTGTTTTTAGTAAATGAAGGACTAATGTAAAAATATTCAAAATAAATATATTTTTCTCATATAAAGTAATTACTTTTTCAGAAGAACTAATAGATTTAAAAAAGAAATTAAGAAAGAATATAAATAATATATAACAAAGCAAAAACTGTATACTTCATAAGATTATTTCAAAAAGAAGGTTAAAAAAATAAATAGGCTTCTCATGGGTTGGGAGAAGAGAAAGACAAATATGAGGAGTTTTAAATTTGATTTAGGAATATAATTAGCAAATCTCTCTCTTGAAAGGACATTAAATTATTTAAAAATAAATTAGAGGAGGTTACTTTTACCTTTCTATCACGGAAACCAGGACGATCCTTCTTTTTACTCTTTCCTTCTTGTTTTTCTTCTTGAACTTCTTGATCTGAATCACTATCCTCATTCTTCTTAGATTTTTTCTTATTTTCGGCTAAAGCAGAAGCAGCCTCAATGGAAGGTGGAACATCAGACCAAAATTTGCTGATTTTAAAGTCTTTAACTCTAAAATATATTTTGCAAGATTATACCAGACGATTCAAAAGTCTGTTAACGTTTGAAAATTCAATAAATAATGGCATAATGCAGTAAAGAGGTAAACATTAACTCACATGCTTGAAATGACAGTTTTTCTTGGGGAAAAAAAGTGCAATAAATGAGGGAAGATAACAATTGATTGTCTAGTTTATTATAGGTCAAAGAAACACATTTTATACTCTGTGGGTCTTTCAATTCCCACAGCTGCAGAATCTGAAACTATCGAAAATCCTAGAATTGTAATGGAAACCCCATTACATAATAAGAAAATCATGGTGTAGAGTGAATTTACCATATCTGTCATGAGTAGACCCTTCTTCCTAGAGGAAATGTGTAATTCTGCTTTTCTAACAGTCAGCATGACATGCTGAATTGCTACTTTCTTCATGCTGAGCGTCCCAGTTCCCTATATCTCAATTTGTACCATCACTGGTTATGGGATTTCTGGAAGTCTACTGTAATTATCTGACCTCTTTAACCCCTTAAGCGGTTTGCCCGTACATTGTACGTGCTACCCAAAATTGGCCTCAACTGGTTTGCCCGTACGGCGTACGGGCATCGATATTTTCTCCTTTCCTTCTCTGGTTTGCCCGTATTTTTCATTATAGTAAAGATACTATTTAGTATTAATATTTTTTAATAGATGGCGTGACTTGTCCATGTAACTGAAATGCTTTTCATTAGGGTTTTTTCTTTGTAGCTGGAATATTTCTTTGAAATTTTTGTTCTACTGTATTCAACGCTTGTGAATTAAAAACCTTTTTTTTTTCTTATGGAAGTTATGGATGGAATAAACGAAAGTACTTTCTGGTTAGATGATGAACTACATTCTAATACAGATACAGATATTTCTTCTAATTATTTGGATTATTCCTCAGATGATTCGTGCAGTGAGCTCAGCTCTGATGAAGAATAGAGTTCTGCAGCAATTTTTACCGAGATTGATGTGAAAAGCCAACCTGTTCCGTGTCCTCAATTTAAATTTACTAGTATTCCTTCTGTTGACACGATTCAATTTGACGACACTTCTGATGTTCTACAATTTTAGGAAACATTCATTGATTCTTCTCTCATGAGTAAAATTGTGGAAGAAAAAATATGCCTTTTTGGAAGCATTTCTGGTAAAAAAATTGACCGCTTAAAGGGTTAAAGATGCTAAAAAATATCCAATGACAAAATCTCTTCATGCCTATAGATATACTGTAGAATTCTGTTCAAATCAATGGAAAAAAAAAGAGAAAAAAAATGACCCTCTCCCAAACACAAATCTTAACTTGTAATCATTCTATATTTTAAGTAGATGGGTAAATCTCGATATGAAGTCTGTTCACCTTTTGCAGAAATGACGTTTTCAACGCGTTTTGGCATTAACTTTACTAGTGGAGTGGATGTTCTTCACTTCATCATCGTGGAATCACAATTGTATAGTACTTTTTATCATTTGTTCTGTTGTCATACAATTCATCTCAGCTAAATGATTCTCAAGAATATGCCATAAGCTCTCAATGGGATGTAAGTCTGTTGAATTATCAGGTCCATCAAGCACTTTTATTCCATTTTCTTGCATCAAATTAGGGCAAATTTCGAAATGTGACAAATTGCCCTTTCATGTTTAAATAAGTGCATGAATGAAACAATCCTACAGTGCAATATTATGTGTGTTTGACATAGAGTCGACATTTGCATTTTAAGAGAATTAAGCTTCCTGTGTTATTTGTTGTGAAAAAACGAAAAATCTGTTAATAAATCGTTTTTAGTCTTATAGATATAATTTGGCCAGAGAGTTTTATCTTTAACTAAACTCAATTCATATCCATGCACAAATAAATATATTTCATCACTGAAAATTACCTTCTTCCAATTGTTAACAGTCTATGATCAATATTTTTTAGCTCATGCTAAACGTTTTATCATTATTTTCTGAGAAATTGTTTTTTCCTCGTATTGCTGTCTTACAGCCAACTTTTAGAACGCTTTCCATACAGTTGAGGTACTAATTTCAACACCATAATCTAATTAATCTCTTCGAAAAATGGTTCCTATTTTTACGAATTCATTTTGTTATATCTAATTAGAATTTTTTAAATTCTTGAACTTGTTTTCTGTTTTTAACCACACTCTCCTCTTCTTTTTGGTAAAGGAAAATGGATAGGAAAAGCCATGATCCGGAATCATTTCAAGGTTCTGGATCAATGAAACACTTGATTTTCTCCCATTAACTGGTGTAATTATATCTCTCACAGTCACAAAAGTATATTAGTTAAAAGAGTGATTATTTTAGAATGCACCCTTAGAATAATATCTATCTTTGAACAATTAAAAGTAACACATGTTACACAGAATACCAAATTATAAACATCAGCTGCCATGCTGACAATGGAACTGCTGATATAACACTAAACTAAAAACTGTCAAAATGATATAGACTGATCAATTGTAAATTACAATGTTCTAGCTGTCTCACTATCTATGGAGATGTAATGGGTTTGAGGTGGTTCGGAACTTTGCAGATGTCATTTGTCTCAATTAATTTGGATAGTATAGAGCAGTACTGTTCACAACATTGTCTCTGAACTATAAGTATTGTTGAATCAATGACTGAATTACTGAGCCTTTACTAAAAATCATTTACGATAATATTAAGTTTTGCTATCAAATAAAGTAACATCTGTTGGCCATTTTTTGCACTTTTTTTAAAATATAGTTTTAATAAAACTTTATGTTATTTCAAGTAGATGTGTCTACTACATTTTTCTATAAAAAATTGAATTTTCAAACATTATTTCACTTTTACCAGGTATAGTTATGTAATTTTGTTTGATCAATGAATAAAATGGATAATAGTAATAATACACTTTAATTCTGTTGAATTAAGTTAATTTCTGTTAAGATTCTGTTGAATTTATATTAAACCATCTTGAATTTAACAAATAAAAATAACACATTAGGGACTTTTGGAACTGAAATTGAAAATCACACTTTCCAAAAGTATATGCAATATGTTTGTAACTTTTTAAAATTTATTCTAAATTCATTCTGTTTGTTATTTTTTTACTTTAACACTTTAAAAACTTTATTTATATCTGAAGTATAGAGGTTATTTTTATTATGACTCATTAAGTAAAAGATAATAATGCTAAGTAAAAACCAAAAAAAGCATAACAGATATAGAATGAACATTTTATTTTGAAATAAAATGAGAACTATCATGGATAGATAATTTAAACCTTAATCTCATGATTAAGACAACATTCAAGTTTTCAGTTATCCTACAAAGTTTTATATAGCAAAATGATATTCGATTTCATTTAATCGAATTTCAACAGTTCCACATGAATGCTATCTCTAAATAGATCTATAATCTGAATAATGAACTGAAGATCTTCTGCTAAGCCTCTACAACTTTCAAATTTCATTTTAGTTTTACTTGTATAGTAAGATGTGAAATTTTTATTGCTTGCTATGAAATTAAAAAACTGATATCAAGTAGGAATGAAAATCTAAAGAAAGAATGCCACTAAGGCAGTATATAGAAGAAAACCTGTTTTAGTTGTTGATTTAATCCCATTTCATTTAGCTATGCTTTTGAATTTAGACAAACCGTGGAATTTTCAATCAGTTAAAGTGATTTTAGAATATACACTCATGGTAGGTTGAATTTGGATCCTATATGTGGAAGCAAGTTACATTTTCATATGAAACTTATCCTTCAGAAACTTAACTTTAAGAAAGGTAGTAGAAGAAATAACTTCTAACAATCAGTTCAACTGCAGTATTCATAGCTGAATAGTAGAATTGACTCCAGTTCTTGAATAATGATGGTTAAAAGTAAATGACAATTTTTTTTCTATTTTTTCTTTTAATATATATAAATATAATAATACCTATATACAATTAATATATATAAAATTTTTTTAAAGAAAAATATAAAAAGATCTGAACCAAAAATTATTTATCAAGATTTCCAATATTTTATAGTTTAATATAAAATCTATTTAAATCAGAAAATAATTTGAGACCACATCTAAAAAACAGTATAAAAGAAACACAAATTTTCATAAAATGAATATGGATACAAAATTTGCTTAAGTTTCCACCATTTAGAAATATTCTCAAATTTCTTTAAAGACAATACTTATTACATTTTTTCGAATTTGAAGTTATCACAAACATTACATATTTTCATATTTAATAGATAAAACATTTTTAAACAGACAAAATATCTATAAATAAATCTGCACAAATTTTGTCAGTAAATTGCATGCAAACTAAACATTTCAAGAATTTTTAACTTTTTATATAGTTAATCCTCAATAACAAAATGCAGATAATTTTAAGGCTTCTCAGGTAGAAATGAACATGTTTTACTTTATTTTTTATTTTTCTTGGACCCTAAAACAATTGCATCTTATGAATATTCTCTTTATTGAATTATGATCTATCTATCTATATATATAATATTAAAAGTAAAACAAAAATTTATTTACAATCTCCAATCCATCAGGCATGAAGCTAAAACAAGAATTAAAAATGCTTGGTATAGTATAGCACCCATAGGCATGCCTTTGCTTCGGCGATGAGCAAAGTTTTTAACACCTCTCGTATGTGTATAATTTTTCCAATTATTTGTAGATGATGCATTTCCAATAAGGCAGTTACTGCTTCCAGGCAGAATAATTCTTTGTACATTAAATAGCTTTATATGCTTGAAAAGAATTCTTGATATAAGCATGTTGTACACCTAAAAACATTGAAAAGATACTAAGTTTCATGAGCAGCAAGTAAATTCACTAGTAAAATTAATAATATAAAAGTACAAAATTGGAATCATCATGAGAACTTTTCAAATACCTAAAATATAATTTCATCTAAAAGCTATGTGATGTGTAAAGTTCCATATTTTAAAAAATTAGTTTCATATTCTTTATTTTGCTTTTAAAAACTGGACTAATTTACAAGGACTTTATTCCAGAAACAGAATTGTTTTAACCATCCAAAATCATAAAAATGACATGATATGCGAGTCGCAGCGATTATTAGGAAAACTTTCTCAAAGATAGCAATTTTTATAGATTAAAACACAATGCCAAATGCGTAATTAAGCACACTTGTTGAAAAATAGAATCTTACTTGTTAGGAAAGGTCTTGATATAGCTTTTTTTTCATCTGTTATGGGAAATTTAATATACAGAGGGTATTAGAGAGGCAAATAAATACGAATCAAATACATTTAAGTTCTAAGTCAATCACAGAAAACTCCGGTAAATAATATCTAAATAAATCAAAACATTGCCATGCTTTATAATCAGTTTCCTTTTTTTTTTTTCCATTGTGATAATTCACATTTCAGATTAGTAATTTTTTTAAATTTTAATTAGAAATAAATAAAATAATCTTATTTTATTTAAGGCACTAAGAAAAATTGGCTTTATATTTATGCAAGAAAAAATGAACAATTTATAAATTTCTGCTTTTTAATTTTATTTTCCAAAAAATCCTATTTTAACTTTAACTGCATGCAATTATAAAGCATGTTCCTAATCAAAACATTGAAGTTGTAAGCCGATTGTTCCGGTAGATTTTAACTAATTTTACTTTTCATAAGTGCTTTTATATTTTAATATAAATTTTGTAAGAAGAAATGTTTACGATAAATTTAAGAAGTATTCTAAAAGTATGTTCTTACTCTTCCATGAATACTTCTCTTGGCATTTCCAGTATTTCACGTATGTTTCAAATAAATTCTTTGATTGTGACTATTTGTTAAAAATATGAACACTCCTTAATAAATATGTTTCATTTTTTATTCAGGTACTAAATAATAAAGATATGTTGTTTGATGTGTTACATAGAATTAATAATTAATTTCCCCCCTTTTTTTCAGATCTTATTAATAGAAATAATGCATGTCCTGTCCGAACATTTTGTGACAAACCATCACATATTGTTCAGATGCGTGGTTTAGAATATGAAACAAAGGAAAAAGACATTATTGAGGTTGGAACATCATTGTATATAGTCAAAATTAGAGCTCCTTATAGGAAGTTTCTCTTTGTGTTGCTATACTTAACATTTGAAATATTTATTATAATTTATTAAAATTATATTTTTTAAATCAAAATTAAACATTTTTTTGTGACTAATTTAGTATTCCCTTACAGTTCTTTAAACCATTGGGTATAACTCCTAAATCTGTTCATCTAAAATGTGACGGCTCTGGTCGTGTTTCAGGACTCTGTGAAGTTACTTTTGCTACACATGCTGAGGCTGTTGTTGCAATGCGAAAGAAGAATGCATTCATGGGTAAGAATAATAATTTTTGCTAATATATATATATATATATTGTTTTAAATTGGAAGGTTGTTGATGGTCTTCATACAGTCTTTCAAATTCACAGTCTTTTCAAAAATATTTAATATTTGATTGATTCACTTATTTTTATAAATTTTTAAATAATTATTTATTTATACTTGGAAAATGATTTATTATTAAGTTTCTTCGTATCTATTTATGATGAAAATGAAGTGTGTGTGTTGTTGTTATTTTTATCAAGATATATTTTGGTAAATAGGAGTGTGTACTTTAAAAATACTTTGATTTAGAATTTTAATTAACTATGGAACACAAATCCATGGAACGATGTTACTACTGGAAAGTAATTTTAAATAATTAAGAATTAATTACGTTTTCAGTAATACTGCAATAGCTGTGTAATTTGCACCCAAATTTTATTCAATTTTTAAAAATATTTTTAATTTCTAAAATTGTTTTGTACTTTTGCATTGAAATTGCATATGTTTTCATTTATAAGATAAATACTTAATTTGTTTACTGCTATTGTTTTTTCCTTTATTTAAAAAAAGGATTGAAAATTCTACTGCATATTCTTTGGTTAAATCATATAATTTCATGAAATTTCTTTCAAAATGTAAGTAAATGTCTTGAAAATGTTAAATATATTAAAAAATACATGTCCTAAATTATTATGAGTTTTTTTTTTATTCTTTTAATGAGCATTTTATAACGTAGTTAACATATTGTTGGATATAAAATATACTGTATTAATATTTGAATAAATTGCATCTTCTCCTTGAGAATAAAAGATTATGGTTGGCTATAATAAGTGCAGTTATGTTTTAGATGATGTAAACAGTTCATGTGACTTGCTGTTGAGACCTTTATGTACACAATGTATTGAACAAGTACAAAGAGTATTATAATATCAGGTTTTGATTTGAAATATAAAAATAATTTTTCAAGGAAACCATCATTTAAATTAATTGTCTTAAAGCATCAAATTATGCTTAAAATATTTAATTTAAATGAAATTTGATCATTTTTGCTTACATACAAAGTAGACATCAAAAGCAATTTGTACGCAATAAAGAATATAAAGATTATTTTTCTTGAAATATCAGGTAAATATAGTTCTTTGCATTCACTTTTTTTTAGCCACATAACATTTATGGCCTTCATCCCTATCATTATTATTATTTAAATTAGTCGATAACTAGCTCATGTCTATACTTAAGGCATTAAGTCTGTAGTTTAGGCTCTGCTGAACAACAACTCTACTTGGCAATATAGAAAGCAAATATACTGTGATGATGTGTACTAAAGCATATGTTTACTAACATTATATTCCAAAAACCATTCGAAGGTATTAAATAGTTAACAATCATACTTCATAAAAAAAAAATCAAATTTCAAATATCCCCATCCTTTTTTTATATCTGGCAAGTTTGTTATTATTTAATTCTAAAAGTGAGAAACAAAGAAATTTCCTATAATTTCTTTGTTTCTCACTTTAGTCAATTTCTCATGTTTTGGTGCCATTAAAATGCTGTTCTACAAATCAGTGCTTGTTTTTTAATGTACTTGTTATTCATTATAATTTTTTTGTTACAGTTTTCATAAAATGATTCTTTATTAACGGTCCATTCCATATATTTAATATATTGATACTTTGTTGGGTTATATTATGTTTACTTAATAGAGTAAGGATGAGAGAAATATGTGAATTTTGACTCTGCTAGAGACAATTTTGTGAAAATAAATTTATTCATAAGATACAATATCCTGAGATAATCATATATATTTCATAAAAGTTAGCACATTAAAACTTATAGTTTAAATAAAAATAATAACAGTTTAAACTAGAAGTTGTATTAATTATGAAGAAACTAATAAAACATCTTTAAAATTTACTAATAATATTCTTTAAAATTTTTGTTTCCATTTCAAGTAAATTGTTCTCTTAATTTTAATTTGCTCTTTGAAACTTGACTTATCAGGATTTATTAAATTAATTAATCAATTTAATATTTGTATTTTTAAATTTAAAGTATATCTTTTATTTTATTTTTTGAAATTGGGTAATGATTATTAGATCCATAATTTCATATTTGTAATTGGTTAAAAAATATCTGTATTATTGATCATTCAATTTTTTTAAAGCCTTATAGCTTAAATTCATCTTGTTTCTGTCTAACTAAATTATTTCAGTTTTGATTAGAGCATTGAACATTTTGCTACAAGTCATATTTTGCTATAAAAATCATATCTGTGATTTCTGAGAAATTATTTCCTATATATAATTTTTGAATAAGCTTATAACAAATTTGCTATATTTTTGACAGGTTATATTTTGTATAAAATAGATTTGAATAAATGACTGATTTTTATATGTATGCAAATTTTCTTGATAAGTGATGAATTATATGTTTAAGAAATCTTTTATTAAGGGTTATGATGTTACAGAATTTATTCTTACACTTGTTTAAAACCCATATATAGGATTTTAGTATGTTTTAAAACTGTTGGCATATTTAAAAGATTTTAATTTTAAACACTATCTTTTTACATTATTTTTATACATTGTAATTTGAATCAAAAGTATATAATTCTGGTGGTGGTGGTTCTAATGTCACTTGGTCATACCAAGCACGAATGAGCGGAGCTCTTTCGAATTAAGGCAGAGGTGTGCGCCTTTCATTGTTAACGAGCACCGTGAAGGTGAAAGTACGACTTTGCTCGAACACACATGACACAACCCTTTTTAGGGGCAGTTGAACTCATTCATCCATCCGCAAATCAGAATTTAGATCCAAATCAGAGACCGGCTCATCCCTGATTCAGTACCCCCAGAGTTATCGTTTTTGTTATGGGGACTTTGCAGTCACGACCTATTTAACGTGCCCCAACTGCCATTAGCTAACTTTGGCTGAGATGAGGACAGAACCCGGTAACGAGACTGATGCTCTACCAACCAGGCTACTGCGGCCCATATAATTCTGAAAGGCAAAACTTTTTTTTTTGTTAAAAAGAAAGTATTTCTTTCTCTATATAAGCTGCCCTTAAGCTAATAAAATATTTCTATGGTTTCTGTTTGTTGCAGAGTTCATCAAAAATCATATAATTTGAAGAGGCTATTTATTCATAAAGAAAAGCTTGCTTTTTAAAACTCTCAGTCAGTGGTACTCATTATTAGTACTCATGGATCTACTTAATATATTTATTTTATTGCTCTCAAATTTTTTTTTTTTTTTACTGAAAAACTTTTTTTATCATCACAATTAAGATGTCTCGTTTTCCTTCATTTTTAATGCTATGCTCAGTGTGGCACTGTCAATTAAAAATCCAAAATTGTTTAATATTAATTGTTTAATGTTTAATTGTTTGTGATAGATTTCAAATGTATTCTAATTATTTTACTGAATTCTTCTATTATGCCAAGGTAATCAAGTTAATTTGTCCTTATGATAAATGTTTTGCCTGTTTAATTTAAGAATTCATTGCATATTTTGTTAAAAGTATTCCCATTGTGCAATGTGTGGCTAAAGTGTACAGTTCCATTCATCACTAGATTACAATGGCATTTGAATTGACTGAAGTGGATAAATTATGTTCTTTGATATTTATTTAATAGTTTGTCACACTAAGTTTAATTTGTATAATTTATGAAGATGTCCTCTTTTAATAATGCAACTTATTGGTTTTCTTGTTTGTTTTTGTTTCATTAGGTAATAGATTTATACGATTAACATTGAAATCTTTTGACATTGAGGGAGAAAAGCAAAAAGCTGGTAGCATAGATGATAATCAACCATCTAAAAATATAATTAGTAAGTATTTTTTATGTGTTGGCTTGGGTATTAATTATAAATATTAAAATTTATTTTAATATTATAAAAGTTAATGATTTGTTGTTAAGTATTTCGGAGTTACGTTATATCTTGATAGGATGCTTTTCAGATTTAATAGTTTTCTGTCTAAATATTAGAATACTAAAATGTTTCAGTTGTAGCATTCATATGATGCTTTTAAATACTTATTCTAGTTCACCCAGTTAAACATTCCAATCCACTTCTGAAGTAAAAAGCATACATTGAAAGAAATATTACATTTTGTGTATGTGAATAAAATGCACCATATATGGATTTTGTAGATTAATTTGATACTCTCAATGATTATAAAATGGATATTTTAATTTATTTTCATATAATTTATAAAATAGTTTTACAATTTTTAATTGGTAAATTTTTATTTTTAGATGATTTGAACATTGCATCAGATGTTCAAGCAACATATCCTCTTGGTCATACAGTTAAAATGAAAAACGCACCTCAAAGAATTACTGATCTAGCAATTTATGAGGTATATAAAGCATAAATATGTATGTTTTAGTTTCATTTCATAGTTTGAATTTTACATAATGACAATGTAAATTTGATGCTCATTTAAAGTTGTAACCTTTTTGATATTTTTGAAAATTAAAATGTGAATTAGGATTTCTTTAAAGCATTTTTTTTTCTCCTTTTTTTAAATTTAGTTTTCATACGAATTCTGAAAGTTTATTTTCAGAGTAGCATCAACCAATAGCATTAAAAAAAAACTATTTTGAATAAATGTCAGGATATAGCCAAATATGTTTATTTATTAATTAAATACAGTAATATAATCATAAATTAAAAGAGAAATACAAAAATAAATTTATGAAACAGGTATTTCTGATTGGTTAATGAATACTGAAATATTTTGAGAGGAGATAAATTTTACAAGAGGGATAGTAAGTAAAGTAGGACAATCTGGAGGGAAAGATATTACATATTAAAAAATCATGCAAAGTCTTTATATTTTTATGAAAGTTTGCCTATCTTTCTAAAAATCCATCTCTCTCTATATATCCTTTATAATGCAATATTTATTTCCTGCATTAGACATTTGCTTAATGTTTGTTTCTTATATTTGTGCCTCACTAGTTCATCTTTGGTGAGCAGCTGGCTTTCTGGATATATTGGTTATATTTAATTTCAATTAATTTGTTTTAATAATAATTTCATCCTACTGTGAAATTGTCAGACTTTTAAAATATATTACTTTCAGTTATCTTATTGTTTTACCCATTTTGTACATATTTTTTCTAATGAAGATCACACGTGACATAATTAAAAATTATTATATGTTAGTGCTTTGGAAGCTAGACACTCGTGACTTACAGCTATCCAATTTGGCACCTTGGGAGATAGGAACACATGCCTTGGAGTAGTTTTTGAAATTTTTATTAATTTAAATAAATTAAAAAATTGGCTGATTTTTGGTGAATTTCTGTGATGATCCAAAAATGTAATTGCCCAAATGAATGCTTCAAAATTAATTTTCTTTCAAGACCTTTTAATTATATTATTCCAGTAGATGTGGGAATATGCAATAAATTTTGGAAATTATATATATATATGTACATGTGGTGACATCTTAATAAGCCAGTAACAGCCACCAGACATGAGTGTACGTTTTTGTCGAATGAATGTTACTGGACTTCAAACCCAAACATTGCTGGATCAATTCCACCACACGCACTGTCCGATTTCCAACAGTATACAACATTATTACCTTGAAATTTGAATCATTTTCACAATTTCATCAAATATTTGACTACATAATTTTTCTCTATGTTGAAAACTAAAGAAGGATTCTGTTTAATATCTATGTACAGGACAAATGAAAAAAATGAAGTTACAAAATCACTAAATTTAATAGTATATAAACTGTACATAGTAAAACTATGATGGCATGAACTGGTCACCATTAGAAAATGAACAGATTGTACATTAAATTATTAAAATAGCATGGCTTTAATATCTGTTAATTTAATGAAACTATGGGCATTTAACCGTTTTTTAATATATAAAATGATTATCTAAACATTTAAACTGAAATTAATTATAACCAATATCTATGGTTAACCAGCTGATCATCAATAGCAACTAGTAACTTATATATTAAAAGAATAAATGATGGACATTTATTGCAGTTTTTTTGGCCAGTTGGTAGCTTTCCTGTATCAGTAAAAGCACTTTATAATGAAAGTGGAATTAGGACAGGAGAGTTTGAAGTGCAATTTTTGTCACATAATGATGCTGTTAGAGCTATGACAAAAAATAATACTTATTTAAGTAAGTATTAAATTGTATTTTCTATGTATTATTATGTCATGAAAAATTATAAAAATGTAAACTTTGTAATAGATTCATCTCGTGTTAAATATTGCAACCTGCTTATGCCTTAAACCTGAATATGTAAATTTTCACTTTTATAATTTGGTCAGCTGTTTGATTTGTGTATATTCCTTTGCTGTCTGAAGTTTTGTTAGTAACTTCTATAAACAGGATTGTGTATCTTGAATTGAAATATCTAGTTCTTGCCATTCATAAAGTTTACAGATCTATCAGGATGTGCTAGTAAATGACTTAGCAAGCTTTTAAATTGCATCCTCGAAATTTTTTGAAATTTGCATATTTATGTTTTGGGTATAAAGGGAGACTATGTAATTTAAACAGTATTCATTGTAAGATAAAAGATGTAGTAAATTTTAAAATCCAAATAAATCAACAAAATTTCGTTAATGAAACGAATTAGTCATATGATCTTTGCATAAAAAATAATGCTGTAAATAAAATTTATTCATATTTTGTCTTCGAATTTATTATTGTAACTTAAATGTCAGTATTCATCTTTATATTTTGAATTTTATTTTATTTTCACAGGAAATAACTTTATTGAACTTTCCCTGCAGAAGTAAAAAGTGGAAGGTATAAAAACTTTTAAATTACTCTTAATTATGTATTTTTTCTTTCTTCCTTTGCTTATACAATTATACTGAAAATTGTAGGAAATACTAGAATTTAACATGAGTAAGTTAATTCAAAGAGGATGATCTAAATATTTTGTTGAATTTACTTTGGAGTATTTAGTTATTATTATGTCTTTCCCTCACCTTATTCAGAATATTCTTTTGTATATTTCTAGATTATCATTGCCTTTTTACTATTGTTATACAGTGAATGCACCATGTTATTTGTTGATATTCAAATTTTGTTATTAGTTAGAAGTGTTTAATCTTCAGATACTTTTCTGAGGTTCAGGATCCAGTATTTTATAAAAATGTATAATTTGTAATTGTATTCATTTATTTATTTTGCAGATAGAAATATATGTAAATGAAGAGGAAACCATTGTTGCATATGATTTATTTTACATATGTATGTACAGTATGTTGTCATCTATCAAAGAAACAATATGTTGATATAAAATAAATATCATATTATTCAATAGTGTTCTGTTTTATCAAATTACACAATTGCTTTACGTATAAAACTATCTTATATAATACTCGGCTTGATTTTAAATATTTACTATAAAATTATTTGATGATTGAAACTCAGTCAACTAATATTTCTATACTCTTGCTCTGTGACCATCTTATTTTTAAAGAATATTTTTACAAGATTTTAAAGTTTAGAATTTTAGTATAATTTCAAATATCACATATAATACTGTTTTACGTTAAAATGCTTCAAACATGTTAACTGTTAAAAATTACAGTTTAATTTTTTATTATATATGGCACTTAATAATGTTAATTAATCCTGTTATAAAATGATTGCATCTTCAATGTGCTACTTTTTGCTTGAAAGCTTCTAAAAACTTTTCATAATGTATCTTTTCTGTAAGCTTTGGATCAAAGTAATCACAAATATAAAAAAAGGCATCTTCTGTTAGATGTATTTTATGAAGAGCGAGGATTCTGCGAAACTCAGAAATTTTAATATTACCCGAATGTTCTTTGTCTGCTTTACGGAAAGCATACCACAAATCCCTGTAGTTTTTCAAAACTTTCTCTCTGTTTGACAAAAGAACTTTATACAAGCCAACAGCTTCTTCATCTTTAAATGCAGCCTGAAAGATGCATAAAATTTTAAAATGAGAGGGGAACATCCAAAATATGCCTGCACAGCGATTCAAATTTGTATTAATACCATATTTTATTTTTAACACAGTAATGCATACTATACAAGTTTGTTTGCTAAATCATTGTTTTGTTGAAAGGTATCAAGCAATTAATATGGAATGCATTTTTTAAAGGTAAGCTTTTCACATGAATTTATCTGAATTCATCTGCTGGATGTTAATAAAAAAATATATTATTAATTAGAAATGGAAGTGATAACTTTACAAAAAAAAGTGTGTTTTTTTTTTTAAATTTAATTTTAACATTGATAAAAGCAAATGATTGAAAACTGATGGGACGAATTTGAATTTCATCATAACATTAAAAACATAGTCACAACTTGTTATAAATTAAATTAAAAAAATTGTATAATTAAAGTATTAAATAACTTTTTTGACATTAAAATAATGAAAAAAACTTTTTGGGAGAAGATACAATTATCAATTTCATAGGTAAATGTTAACAATTGCACCAGTTGTGCAATTGTTAACATTTATCAATACCTTTGCACAAATACTTTCTATTTTTACCCTTTCTTCTGATTGA
Organism: Argiope trifasciata; assembly: GCA_026543055.1. Lineage (NCBI taxonomy): Eukaryota > Metazoa > Arthropoda > Arachnida > Araneae > Araneidae > Argiope > Argiope trifasciata. Next base: position 594,184 of record JAPMOQ010061688.1, on the reverse strand, counting down.
ATAGAGTTTTGGTGATACACTGAGCCTTATAAGAACATTTTTAACAATGCTTCGTAGTTCTATTTATATCTGGAATTAAGGATCGTAAAACCATCAAATTCAATGGCATAGTCTGAAATTTTAAATAATTCTTTTCAATTTTGTTTCAGATATTTTTTTACAATTGATTATTGCCTGCTGTCATTAAATAATAAGATCGATTCAAATTATTATTCATATTTAAGGACATTTAAATGTGCATTTTGCTGCTGTAATTTTTATTTTCTGTATCTATATTCATAAATTGCGATGAAATTAAATGGTACTTTGAGTAGGTGCTATTGGTATCATAAAATTAAGAGTAAATTTTAAAAATAAATTAAGGCAAATTACAATTGAAACCATAATATTTATTATTTAATTACATTATTTATTTTTATATTAAAAGGAATCAACAAGTTAAAAAATATTTAATAAAATTCTTCATATAAATTTACTGAAAGGCCTTGTTAAAAAATAAATAAAAAATAATTTAAATAATAATTTTTAAAAAAAAATTATAATATATTTTTATAAATAGAATTATTTACTGAAATCTATTTGTAGTTTGACTTGAGTCTTTGTTTTCTAGATTATCTAAGGTAAATTAGTTTAGTACATCATATTCTACTTTCTAATAATGGGATTCAGAATAATTTTAATTCATTCACACATTTAACATTATGAATATGGAAATTCAAAAAAAATAAAATAAAAATGCATAAAATACAAAAAAAAAAGTATTTTCTCTGTATCAGTAATTACAAGATTAACTTGATATAAAATAATTAATTTTATTTTAATTTAACCACAATCAAATGCATTTGAAATTCACTAAATTCAGTAAAATAATTTTTATAAATCTGTTGTAGCAGGTGCATATTTTGGCAATTATTACATCAATAACAAAATTAATTTTTTTTGCATACCTAATTAATATTTTCTTTTAAAAAAATCATCAACTAAACTCAAGTTAAGCATATACTTTGTGTATGTGTGTGGGGGGAGGGACATTCAAGTTCCAAGCAATAATTTTTTTAATAATAACAGTTATTATTTCCTTTATATGTATATAGATTTAAAAAAAATAGTTTTGTATTAACTTACTTTGGAGTTGTGAATTGTTTTCCTCGAATTTGTTTCAGATGAATCCAATGCCAAAACAGTTTTTTTCAAAAATATCCAATAATTGACTGAGATATTTTTTCTGATATTATATTCCGTGTCTAACAAATGCAACACTTCATCATTTACAGGAACACCTGTTTTTGGTAAAATATCTGAAACAAAGTCACCAAAAATTATTTTTTGTTAGATGAATATTTTATATAAAAGGTACAAATAAAATTTAAAAAATAATATTAAGACAGGCCTTTTCAATGGAATGTAATTACTTATAAAGTCATCCCATGGTATAGTATTGATGTTATCAGGATCTTTTGCCTTACAACGTCTTAAAATATCTTTCCATCTTGCTTTAATAGAATCTACAAAATGTTTTACATCTTGGCAGCTATATCCAGTATTTGTTGAATCATTTTTCTTCCTATTTCCATTTTCCTATTGATGAATAAATTCACAGTTTGTAATTTTTACTGAAACATAAGATTTGAAATCTATGAACATGAAAAAATATTAACACATTAAATTAATTTAGTGATTACTCAAACTGCATAAAACTCAATTCTTTATGTCATCTGAAGTATTTCTCCACTTGGTACTCTGTGCCCATTTCTTATAATTTAGTAGTTACTTACTGGCCCACAATTAAAATGGGCACCGCATATTTAAAAGTATAAAAAATTTTCTGTGGAGGGGGAGAAGGATGGAAAAGAAATATGGAAAAAAAGCATGTTCATATAAAACATTTAATTTTTATAATTAGTTTAGGTAGTAATAACTCATGTTAATATTCCCTATTAAATCATTATTAATAATAAAATAATACAAACAAAAGTTATCATATATTGTAACTAGTGATGAAGGAAATGTCTTTTACTTTATTAAAATAGATTAATTTTAGCTAAATAAAAAATTATTTTGAATAAAAATTCACATTTTTTGTTATATTTATTACTAAGCATTTTTGATTATTTAATATAATGCAAGTTATTTTTACATTTTAATAAGAATTCTTAATATATAATAAAGATAAATATGTGCTTGAGCATGGAATCTCTGTGTTACTATTTTGTAGGCTAGATTGTTCGACACGGAATTACCAAATATGGTGCATAAATATGCAGCTTAAAGGTTTTTTTTTTTTGAAATTTTTGTTATAATTTTCATCAAAATTTTTTGCGTGTGTTTTTCAGTGACAACTTCCTAAAATGCAGCAATACAAAAATAATTTTTGCATTATCTAAAATTTTTTTTTTAATTTTGCAACTGACACCAATTATTGACCTGTATGATTTTTTTTTTCCACATTTAATCAATTAAAAAGTATTTTAAGGATTTCCTTCCACAAGAATTTTGAATGAATAAAATATATCATTGAATACCAAAGTTATTGATAAAAGTAACTTTTAAAGTTGTAGATATTTCTTCAGTTTTGTTTTTACAATCCGAATTACTATCTTATCCTGAGCACATTAATGGTACAGTAGATTTCAGAGAAGTGAGTGATATACTTAATTCGAGAGACACTGTAAAATATTTAATTTTGTGAAATTCTAACTATTCAGAAGTTTTCTAATTCTGATTAAGGTGAAAAAAATTCCAAAATTAGTGTTGTTTTTAGTTAAGCTACACTGTAAAAAAAGGCTAGAGTATATATATATATATATATATATATATATATATGAATTTAAGGGGAGCTGACAAAAAAAAAATAAGAGAAATGTATAGTAAAATGATTAAAATGGCATAAGATATCTAAAATAATATGAAATCTATATTTACAAAAATCCAAAGCTTTAAACATTTTGCTGAAAAAGACATAGAAATCAAGTTAAAAATTTTGGAAATAATTAATCTTGGTGAATCTGCAGGTCGTCAAAGAATGGTATTATTTCAATAAATATAACATGTTTTTTAAAAGGATAGACAGTCTAGATCAATATGCACACATATCATATTTATGAGCATAAATATATTAGCTAACAGGAAAATTTATTTTTCAGTTTTCATTTAGGTTGAATGTAGTTTCCCAATCAGTACATTAAAATTTAGTCATTTTGATCATAAAAAGCTCTGATATATATATATATATATTAATGTACTGAAAAGTAGAAAATACTTTATCAAGTGATGCATATAATATATAGTTATTGATTAAAATGCTAATAGCAATGCAACAAAGCAATTAGGTCACATCACAAGAAAGAAAAATTTTATATTCAATTAAATTTCAATTTCATTTAAATTTAAATTTCAAATTTCAATTAAAATATTTTGTAAAATAAATAACATTAATAAAAACATGTTTTAAAAACTGTTATTTTATTATAAAATATATAAAAAAATATTGCACTAAATTTTACTAAAAATGTAACACAATTTCAATCTTGCATATTTAATTGTAATGTAAATTGGGTTGTTTATATGACACCTAATACATGAATACATTTATAGATAAGAACAATTACTATAATATGTAATATATATCAATATATGTAATTATATATAATTATATATATATAATTCATAATAATATATAGTAATTACATATATTATTATGAATTATATATAATTACTATAATATGTAATATATATATGTAATCTATAATATGTATCAATAGTTAATAAGATTTTTTTCAAATAAAAATATTCTAGAATAAGATCAAATCATTAAAACAAATAACTTACATGTCTTTTTAGCTTATTAGAGTTGGCACTTGATAATGAATGAACTGTAACATTGCCAACATTCAGTGACCTAAACTGTTTGTACTGCTCACTTGTTAATACACTGCAGCCTTGACCTTGAATAGTTAAATTGGATTCACTTTTTCCTCTATTTGATTCGTCATTCAAGAGACTTTGTTTTTCCCATGAATGTTTTGTAACTGCAGATTTAGGCCTGACAGTTGATTTATAAGAACATATGCTGGCAGTTGAAACAGAGCTAGCTGTTTTAGGTCGTTCCTTCAAAGAATTAGCTGAATTAAATGATTTTTTTGATGACTGTGAAGAAGGATGGCTACTTAAATGAGATACAATGCTTGCTTTATCACTTTCAGAATGATTACTATAATCTTGAATAAAATCATTTAAAAATATTTCATATTTCAATAGCCCAATCTCATTGAGAGGTAGTAAATTCCATAGCATGTTAATCTGAAATTTAAAAAAAATGCATATAGTATTACATTATATATATAATCAATAAGCAGTATATACAAAAGGAGATCGTCTCAAAAATGTAGCACTCTTTGAAAGAAGTCACTGTACTCTTCAAAATAACTTCAAAAACTAGTCACCCCTCCTACCTCCTTTTTAATATTATTTGGTCATTTTTCTTTGCAAATAATTATCTAATGGATCAAAATGAAATAATAATAATAAAAATGAGGTGTGTGTGGTGTAAGTGATCAAAATTCACTAACTGTTCAAAACTATATGATATACTGAAAAGTGAATAGCATTTTGTTCTCCTTAAAACAATTTTCAGATCAAATGAACTCAGCTTTTTTAGCTTGGATTTGTCTGTTGGCCAAGATATGTCTTTTTTTCCCTCTCCTTCACAATCAAATCTCACCTTTGCTTTCAATCATTTTTTCTTTCTGTTTTATATATATTTTTTACCCCACTTCAATTTTGTTTTGATGTCTTAATAGAAAGAGTCATCTTATTTAATGCTTTAAGTTTCTTTTGTTAAAAATCATATTTAAAAAACTTTCAATTATCTAAAATAATATCGAAGTAATTACAGATAAGAATTTTATCTTATTTAGAGACACTTTATTTATATTAGTTTGTATTTCAGCTATATTCTTTTGAGAAATGTCACCAACTGTACTTATTTCAGAACTAACAACCTGTTACCACTTTTATTAGGGCTATTCTAAGTGAATGAAAACTATCCAAAACTAACAAATTTTACTCTATCATATAAGAATTTTATAAACTAACATTTAATTATTCTTATTATATATATAAGTTGACTTACAAATTCTATTATATCTGTTTCATTTAAAAGTGATTCAAAGGATTGGGTGAAGTAAGTGTTAAAACACTATAAAAATAATAAATTTTTAATAAACAAAAAATAATTTAAAGTACAACTTCAATAATTTTAAATCAATATTGTGTTAATATAAATCATTGTCACATTTAACGAGTACTTATTAAAAACTTATCAATCAAAGAGCCAATTTCCCAGTCTCAGTTACTGATTCGATTTTGACAATTTTTATTTCATAAGGAAGCTTATCACCTTTAAATAGTAACCTCATGCAGCTTTAAATAGTTACCCACTTGCCTCAAATTTCAAGAGAAATCTCAACAATATTACTTCTAAAGCTGCATGAGGGCTAGACATCATTATCTTTGATTTGAGGGCAGATGATGAAAGAATAATTATCAATAAATTCTCCAAATTTCCATTTCATTTTAAAATGAAGATTGTTGCAATATGAACTAGAGATATTTAAAACAATACAACAAAGTAAAGATGCTTTTCCCTCTAAGAGGATCCTTTCATGAAACATGAAATATTAATAATGAAAGCAATATCTGTTTTTTTTTGGACTAAAAATTCATAAACTTTCCAATGAAAACTGAGCTTTTGAATTTCATTAAAGGGTATTAGAGTTTTAATAAAATATCTCTCATATAAATTGATGACTAGAATCATGAATATGGATAAGAAAAGTACCTGTTCTTCAGTCATTCTGAAAACATACTTATTTAGTAATTTTGTTAAAACTTCTTTTCTTGCAATCCCAACATTGCAGTAGTCATAGTTCTTAAATTCTTCAAGGAAACATTCTTTCTGAGCTTTCACTGCTGCTTTTACATTCTTCAATAACGCTTGATTATTCATCTTCTTTACAACTGAATCCTGAGCATCAGTTAATTTTTTCACACATAATGCCCACTTTTCTTCATCCTAGTAAGAAATTGAAGATTGAAAGTCATAGAAAAATTGTATGAATTAAAGGCCCACATTAATGTAATCAAAGAATTACACAAGTTTTTTTTTATTTAAATGATTATTTATACTTTGAAAAACAGATATTTCAATATCAATATTCAGTACTTCATATGGACTCTTCTTATAAAAACTTATGAGATCACTGTAGAAAATTTTGTTACAGTATTTTGGAAAACTCTGCAATAATTCATGGAATTGAGAATCACTTAAGGGAAAGCAGAAACTATCTAAAATCTTCTTCAGATCATCCAGATGCATGACACCAGTTTCTTCAGCATCAAATGCATTTATTGCCTAAAAATTTAAAACAGATAATTGATTGTCTTTTCCTATAATTATATTTATAAATATTTTAAAATTATTGAATGTTTATGAATTTCATATCATTGCATTTTATTTTTATAAACTGCATATCAAATATAGTTACATTAAAATTTTATATGCCTCATATTTTTTTTCTTCAAATTTTTAAGACAATTAATACATTTTTAATGGATAAAAGGGAGATATGAAAATAATAATAATGCAGCAGTTAAAATAATATACATTAAATAAATATTGTTCCAAAAACATTCAGATTAGTGCATAAATAAATAAATGGCTTTTAAAAAAGGCTATATTTGTAAAAAATAGAGACCAGAATAAACTTTAGTTCAATAAAATGAGATAGAGTTTTTTATAAATAAAAATCAGAAAAATAAGCTTGATGAAAATTCACTTTCTTTAAAATATTCTTAGGAAATTTAAAATTGTTTGATTTCATGTGGTTTTTAACAACTATGCATCAAAATATTCCATCTAATCTTACCTTTTCAATATTCTTTAAGTTTTTATTGAAACGTTTCTTAAACTCTTTTTTTAACTTTTCTCCAGATAGATAAGCATTAGGATTTTCCAGCTGCATTTCTTCACTTTCATGATGTTTTGTAGTCCCTTTACTAGTCTCCTTCAAAAAGAAAAGCGATAAATAAGCTCCTTTGAAAAAAAAAAAAAAAAAAAAAAAAAATTCAACATAAATAAAATTTAGAATAAATGAATGTAACTATTTGTATAAAATGAATTTACTTTGATTAGTCACTATTTTTAATCTGATACATATACAGTTCAACAATTTTTTTCTATTTTATTCGCAATATTTAAAATAATGTGATCGAGATTGTATTCTAATTGCATTTCTTAATCATGGAACAAATTTTCATTAGTAAATCAATTTATATTATATTTGTAGGTAGTAAATGTTTTTATTTTAATATAATTTATATATTAAAAATCAATATTGGGGTGAAAGTATAATAATAGTTTAGAAAGTTTATGTTTAAAATTGTATGTGAAATCCTATTTTATATATTTAGTCTTGTGACAAATTAATAAATTTAAAACCAATTTAAGAAGTTAAAAAATATTACTTACAGTCAAAGCAGTATTAAGCATGGATAAAAATTTTTCACAGTCTATAACATTGGAATGTGCAGGATCAAGTACAAACATAAGGGCACGGAATTCTTCTTCACTTATAGGGAATGTTAGATATAAATTGATTGTTCTTCTGAGTTCTGATCTGGTAATAACCTTCTTATTCTATAAAAAATAATGAGTTGTGAATTAGTAGTAATCATGAAATCTAAGTTGACTATAAAAAACAGAGTATAATGATCTCTTTTAATTTATATTAATGAAAACCTTTATTTACCTGTCAAAATTAAGTTAAAGAATTTGATTTCTTTACAAAAATTTCACTAATCTCTCTTTCTCTCTATATATATATATGATAACTATTGCAGTTAAAACATAATGAAAATTCTGAGATTCTGAATATTCTTGTAAATGAGAACCTGCATTAGGATGCCTTAAATATTATTTAAAACATATAAGATAGAAAGTGTGTAAAACTTTAGGACACATATGATAAATTTAATAAAAAAGTAACAATTTTTAAACATGTTTTTAATATACAAAATATTTTTAGTGAAATTTATATATCAGATTAACATACAAGTTTTTCTTTCTTATGATATTGTTTATGATCTTTTTCTTTGTAGTATTGTTATGAATTTTTAAATACATTATTATTTATTGATAAAAAAGTATTTTCTACTTTCCAGAATGCTAAACAAACTTTTAAAAATTTAATTATTATTTTTATTTAATTTTTAATACACTTATTAATTTATAGATATAAATTTTGTAATTAGTTTTTTATATACATTAATTTGATATATGCCTTTCATACAGGATCAAAATTTACTTAAAATTTAAAATCAACAGAAATAAATGAAAAACGGATTATAAGATTCCAGTTTTAAAAATATGAAGATAAACAATCTAAAGCATGTAATAATTTGTATTATTCCAAACAATAAAATAACAACAACAACAAAAATTCTAATTAATGTAATTCATATTATAGTACAATTGGACATATACATGCAATAAGGAGGCAATCATAATCAGAAGGTTTTTTTATTCATTGTCGTAAACTATACCAAATGTTTGTTGTTGCAAAATTGGCTTATTCCTACTTCTTGCAAACATACTTATGGTTCAATAATTAATTTTTGGAAGATGCAGTATTAGACATTTTTCACAGTGTTTTTTAAAAGCTGTTATTTTTCAAAACAATTATTATGGTGATGGTTACTAATTGAATAATTATATTCCACTTGGAATTTTTCATGAATTAAAAATAAAAATATAAGCAATGTATAAAAACAAGTATAACTTTTATACCTTTGCTTGTGACTGCATTGTAAAAGATTTTTCAAAAAAATTGTCAGGTTCTTGTACATTTTGCTTGAGTTTTTCAAAAGTGGATTTGCAAACATGCCAAGTATAAGACCTATGAAACCATTTATGTTATATTCAACAAATCAACAAACAAATGTCAAATTTTATAATCAAGAGCTAAAAAAATATTTAAAATATAATTACCCTGAAGCATGTGAAATTTGGCTTTGGCACTCAGCACCATCAATGGTGCATACACTTTTTAAAAAGTCATACCATCTAATTCTATTAGTAGTTGGTGAAATATTAAAGCTGAAAAGTATTTCAAATAATATTTAATTACAAATTTATTTAGATTTTGCAGAAAAAAAATTAAAATATATAACTGAGGATAACTGTATTTTTATCATTTAAACTTAAAGAAAAACTACATGAATAATCTTAGGATTGAGCATAACAATGAACGGTAAACATAATAACAAAAACCATCCTGGTATAATCATTACATTATTATTCTGTAATATAATAATTACAGATGAAGGTATGAAATATATATAATGCATATTTCCCTACATTATGTGATCAAAGAAAGAATTCAATTAAATAAACCAATTTTCATTTTAAAAGCAGTTTCATTACATTGAATAAAGATAACCACTTTCAAATTTATTAAATGGTATAAAATTTTTCAGGATCATATTTAATATAATCTAAACATGCATAAACACACACTTCATGACTCTTGCTCTGTTACCAACTTGACTATAAGTTTTTAATTTTTATTTAATTTCTTTAGATAATAAATTGAATTAAAAAATTCATTTAGTGATAAATAATAAGTTTTTAATTTACATGATACAAAATAAAATGATAAAAGTAACCCCATGAAAATAATTTAGGAGTAAAATATTATTTCCATTGAATAATTACCTCATTAAAATTTGTTTGAAAAGTTGAGATGACATTGGCATAACAAAATAATTCAATACTTGATGGAAAACTGACAAAGAAACAGTGCCACTAGAATTAACATCTTTAATTTGAAAAGTGCGTAGTAAATCTGGAAAAGACTTTTCTATCTAAAAACAAATAAAGAAGAAATTTATTATATTTAGAAATGGAAACATGAAGTCATGAATTTTACAAATTAACATGATTGATTATTTACCTTTTTCTTGAAAGTTTCTTTTATATTGTTGAAAACCTGGCCTTGAACATTTGGATCATCTCTACCAAGTTTTGCATATCTTTTCATAACCTGTTCTTCTCTATTGGATAAAAATTAATCAGAAAAGTATTATATATAAGTTTTTAAAAAATGCATTTAATATCATTGATAAAAATTATAGTGAGGAAACTGTTTAAAAAAAAAAAAAAAAAGGATATATTTTTTTTTAGCATTTTGTATTTATGTTAATATTTCTGAGAAATATCACAAATTTTGAGCTTCTATCAGGATGATTTTCACCAAGCAATATATTAAAAGTGTAACACACACACAAAAAAGAAAATGTTAAAATTAAATGTTTACATTTCAAATAAAATCTCCTGCATGTAGAGTAGCAAAGCATGGTTAATCAAATTTGTACAGTTTTAATGAGACAATAAATTAAACAAAATTATAAAAATAGTTTTTTTTAACCTTTAATTAAAAAAAAGAGTGCAAAGAATATATTATAGCTAAAATTATTTAGTTTATATTAAAACGTTTTTAAGGGAACAGTAAAAAATGTAATCAAAAATTAATAATCATAATTAAGAAATAAATTATTGCAAACATTTGCTTTGAGTTATCCATGATAACAAATATGCATGTGAAATGTATTTGAAAAAAAAATGAAAGAACTAAAAAATTCTTATGTAATTTTTTAAAAATTCACTCAAAATAATAATAATAATCTAGGGGAGAAAACACCTCATACCAAGAATAGAAATTTTTGTAAAATAAAAACTAGCTATGGGAATCAAAATTATATTGAAGTGATAAATTTAAAGAGTGAACTAAAAACCTTGCAAATATAATATTAATTTTGATAGTAAAAGAATATTTCATTTTATTGTTTTATTATATTAAACTGTTAAAAATTAATGCTAAAAGTGTTAAAATGATTTTGATTGAATAGATAGAGAAAATATAATTACTATTATCATTTGACATACCTAGAATAAGCAACATTAAATGATGGAGTGCATGTATGGACTTTAACTTGAGCACTTCTTGGCACAAGTCTTTTATAAGATTCAGATCGTGTCCCCAATTTCAATAAAAAGTCTTTATAATTCAGAACACCTCTACCAACAGGGTCATACAAATACCATAATCTGAAATTATGGCAGATAATTATTCATTTTAATAAAGCTTGAATAGAATAATAAAGAATCAGAAAAAAAGTGTTATACACATATAAAAAAATTAAATTAAGTTAATAGAAAAAAATTATAAAAAATAAAATAAAAAACAATTAAAAAGAAACTAAAACTTACAATCATGCACATTTTCTGCTTTAATCATCAGTAGTTTTGCCATAATTCTAGATAAAACATACCAAAGAAAACTAAAATGCACTGAAAATAAAAATAAAAGAATAGGAATAGGCACATTTAGATAAATGAAACAAACAAACAAAAAAACTTACTGAATACTTATAAAGCCCATATCAAGAAAAAATTCAATTTTTATGTGCATTTCACAATTTTTTTCACATTCTTAAGATAATTGTTAGCAGTTAAAAGAAAAATTCATTTTATTTATTTAATTAGTATTGCTGCATAAAATAATCCAAGAAATGAATTGAAATAAGCAATGCATATAGATCTGAATAAAACATAAAACCAAGATAATACAAAAAATTACCTATTGAACTGGTCATCAGTCAAATGAAAGCAAAAATTCTCCAACACATTCCGGAATTCATGCTTTTGTATCAAACCATCTTGATTTAAATCATATAGCCACATAGAACGAATAAAATTCTTTAAGTCTTTGCTTATCTGAAAGAAATAAGAAATTGCCTTATTTTTAATTAAATTTTAAAAAGATAACAGATATCTTAAGTCATCACTTTACAAGATTTTGGAACAATTATCATAATTATACAAATTTTTTGTTGATGTTTAACTATAATCTAATTACAATAGATTAAAGAAAAGAGTTCTTACTTTTTTTTATCTCTTACCTTGTGATGAATTTATTTATTGAGAAATTTTAAGAATTTAATCAAATGTAATGAATATGTAATCGTCATTATCTATAATTTACAATAAAACTATTTAAAAAAATCCAATGTTACCGTATTTAATAATCAGTCAGCTGAGATATTTATTTCAAAAGCTACATATCAATGCAACAGGGTAAATAAAAATTGAAGGCATCAAATTGCATTGTTTAATAAGTAAAGAATATTTGATTCACAGTTTTCTGTTATTAAAAAATTCAATCATATGCATGACAATTACAATCTTATCATAAATACCTTTTGTTTCATTTTTACTTCAAGTTCTTCAACATTTAAATCCATCTTGTTAAAACTAAGAGAAAGATTAAAATTTTTAAAAAATCATCATTATATTCAAAATAATCTATTCATTTTAAAATGCATTATACAAAGAGATTTGGAGTGAAAAGAGAGAGAGAAAGTGATTGCAATATATAATTCTTGAAAATGAAAGAAGGAAAATTACGTCTTTAATTATTAATGTTCAAAAATTTTGTTAGGTAATGTACTATAATGTAATAAAATAGTCAAAAGAAAACAACATTACTTAAATGCAAGCAGAAATGATTATAAAAATTTACTTATCTAACTCATAGCAATTTATGACATTTAAATAAATTAATAAATGCTCATAAAATCAGTAATAATACTAGAATAAATAATTGGATTTCAAAAATATACATAAAAAAGAATTTATTGAAGGCATTCAAATAATATTTCACTAAAGAACTACAAAGAATATTTTCATGCATGATTAAAAAATCATACAGTCACAAGTTTTTTATTTACACAGAAAATTCTTCCAAAACTATTATCAAATATTATAAAAGCAGTAAAGAGGGGGAGAAATTTAAACAAAGAAATATATTTAACAATTAAAAAAACAAACATATAGATATATATACATGATAAATGTTTATATATATATATATATATATATATATATATATATATAGAGAGAGAGAGAGAGAGAGATAGATAGATAGATAGATAGATAGATAGATAGATAGAAAAGTAACTATAATTTACTTATGAACTGTTACAAAATTTCGGTATGAATATTATTTTTGTAAATATTTAAAAAATAACAAAAGTTTAAATTTTTAAAAGGAAGCCACTAAACATTTAAAAAAATGTATTTATACTATTTCTGGCATAATATTTCCTTAATATGATAATTTCAGTATACAATAGGTATTTAGTATTCTACAAAGAATATTCTACAAATCATCAATGAACAATAATATTTACATAATTCACCAGTTTAGTTATTTGTAAAATTTTATTTGTTGATTCACAAAAGGAATAAGACCAAACTTTCATAAGTAATTGATATTAAAATTTTCTTTATTTTATTAGATGAAACATCAAAATCGAGAAACTCACTCATTTTCTTTATCTTCAAAAAAATTATTTATTTCTTCTCTTTTATTTGTGAGCCTTATTAAAAACAATTTATAACTAATAAAACCATTTTCATCCAAATCATCCTGAAAAAAAAATTAGAAATTAAAAACACCATTCTTCTTACTTTTTTCAATATGCAAATTATATAATATTATTTCATAATAAAAATATTAAAGTAAAAAAATATAGAAAAAACAAGCAAAGCATACAAAAAAAATGCAAAAGGGATACATTAAAAAATCTATATAAATAAAATCATTTTAATTGATATAATCAGATAAAAAATTATAACATGAAAAATGCAATCATAATACTACAGAAGATAATTTTCAATTAATTCTAAGACTTTAGAACATAAAATATCTAAAAATACATTTAATATAATAAAAAACAAAATAGAAGCTTTTCATTATAATGATCACAGACTAATTAGATTTCATTTCTTCAAAATTAAATATTGAAACATAAGAAATATGTCTATGTTACAATAATGAACAAACCTTTCTTAATAGCTGATTAAACTCCTTTTCAGATAATGGATGGCAAAATACATTTAATACATTATGCAAGTTTCCAGGTAATATTTTCCCATTTTTTTGCTTATCAAAACTCTTCAGTGCCTAAAATAATAAAATATTTATGTTGAAATCAATTTATTCACGTTTAATTTTTAAATAAATATGTCATTAATGAAATATAATTAATAAAATATTCAAAATTATGTTTTACCTGAATTACTGCATAAAGTCTGCAGCTCAATTTATCTGATACTATAATTCTGATATTGGTATGTGCAATATCTTGTTGAGAATAATGCGTAAAAGAAGACACACTTGAAATTTCTGTATGTGAAAAGATAAGGGAAAATGAAATCCAATCACAATATAGAAATATTTCTATAAAAAAGTTATCAAAATATATTTAAATACATCATACCTGTGCTTGAATCAATTGATTTTGAACTTTTATGGTCATTTTTCATTTCTACTTTATTATTTTTAAATCCTGACATTTCTTTAAAATCTTCATATTCTTCTGAAGTAAGTACCATATTTAGTACTAAAATATAAATAAGAAACATCTAAAATCAATTTTTAACAAAAAATTTGAACAAAATGCAGAGCCATAAGTTATTTACCTTACAAATATAGTTTTTTAAAGTTTTACTAAACATACAGTTTCAAATTGCAGATATATATATTTTGTAAACAGATTTATTATGAAAATGGTAAAAATGCTTTAATTTATTTTCTTTTTTTAAATGTGATTCAGCTTTTTTTCAAATTATGCATAGTTTTAGTTTCTATCAAAGAGGTTATAGGAATAGATCAGGTTATATATTTTTATCAGAAATTCAAAAGTTAGTTTCTGTTTTAGCAATTTAAAATTAATGATAATATAATGCAACATAGAAAAAGTGTTTCTCATTCATAAAGAAAATTAATGAATTTCCATTTTATAATAAAAATAGTTAACAAATTAATGTATAAAAATTTCTAAGAAACATAATAAGCCAGTTATGATATATGGTGCAATTTAGTTATCATAATTTTTTTTTTAAATGCCTCATTTACTACCTAAAAATATAATAAAACTGATGCAATTTCTAATGAACTGCAAATATTATAGAGTCATACAGCTCAAAATATTATTATGTTAGAGATAATAGAAAAATTAATCTATATACAAAAGTCTGTTTATTATGTGAAAAGATTTCTTAGTCAATATGAAATTGATGTATCTATACCAGCTACATGCTATTGAACTACATAATTGTTTTAGAACTTAAAAAAAAAAATATTTTTAATAAAATGTAAAAATATTTTTGATTTTTTTCCCAAAGGCAATTTACACATCATTTCACGAAAACATATTTTTCCTTCTGACAGAGATATCTATGATTTTTTTAATAGAGTTGAAATTATATAGATATAAACACATATTCACCGTTGTAGATCTAGAATTATCTGTTGCTGATCTTACATAAAGTATTTAGAAACATACTGAATTATAATACAAATTTATTATTTGTTTAAAAGTATTAACGTAATTCCATTTTTACCTGTTTTATAAAAGAAAACTCAGAAAAGAAAAGTATGCTTTGCGAGACTCTTAAAACGAACTGAAGATGATACTGAAACGAAAAGAAACGAAACTAGGAAGTAAGCTGCGATGGAAACGGTGTACTACGCGCTCTAATTATTCTTTCATGTTGCTATGGTGATATTGTAAAGACGGTGACAGTGAACACTCGAAAGGCGCTTTTAGAAAATCGTGAGAAATGAAATTGTCTGTTTTATAGGAGCTCTCATTTGAACAGAAATATTTTGATGTTATTGTACAAATAAGATAATATGCAGTTAACTGTTCCGTTTTATTGAAATGAGCATCGTGTTTTGAAGCAATGCAAGATTTATTTTGAGCCACGGTCAGATGACGAAGATGATGCATGAGATGGCACCTCTTCTCTGAGCTTTGCACCACACTTGTAGCTGACCCCGAGTTTTAGATATACATCAAGCCCACATGTACGATGGATAATTAGGATAATCGGGTATCATCTTAGAGCATACTATTCTTTCAACTGAGTTTTACCACTAGGTTGTTGTGGCTCCTTTTCCTAAGTCGGTAATTAAATATCAATTACTTTTTTTACATGATTGTGACATCTGGTTGAATAATTTTATTTAATATATCATGCCTTTTGAGTTTTGCACAGAATTAAGAAATATTTAGTTATTGAGCTATATTATGCATTATGTATTTTTGGCAAAATAGTATGAGGTTGACGAAGCAGAAGATTCGAATATTTCACATTAAGGGGAGAGATTCAACATCGCATCGCAAAATATCCTTATAATGTGACATTAGATGAATAAAAAAGATTAAAAAAAATCTTTTACTGAATTTTGCAATTTAATAGAGCTCAAAACCAAACGAACTAAAATAAATAAATAAATACAAAGATATTACATCTCCTAAGAATGATCTGAATTCATCATATTTTCGATGTTTGTTTTCACACCACCTGTGATCGATATATTTTTCAGAGTAACATACTTTCTTGACTTAAATGAATGTAGTCAAGAATGGACTTTATAATTTGAGTTTCATATTTAGGTAAAGAGGAGCTGTCCTGTAAGCTGCATGTCCTGCTTCAAGCTTCCATATTACATCAGCATGAAATTATCTGATTACTATGAGCCACACTTAACTCTAATTGTAGGACTTATTATCTGATCATTACATTAGTATGATTAGTATTTATTACAATTACCTATTTATTTAAAATTTTACCAATTTTCTTTCTTTTCATTACCATTTCATTCAATATGTTATACTAAAATCACAAATTTTATCAAAATATCTGAATAGTTATTTTATTAATTTAGAATTAAATGTCCTGAATTAGGGAGGACTGTTGATTTTTCTATCATCAATAAGCGGATTGTCTTCATTCCTATATAAATTTTATTATTAAAAAAAATAATGAAAACGAAAAAGGAATTGTGCTTATTTATACAGCATTAACAGTTTTTTTCCTTCTCTCTCTCTCTCTCTCTCTTTTTGAAATTGTGAGAACATTTTCCCTATTTAGTCCTTCCCTTCAAACAGACACGAAACAAAAACAAATCCTGCATGAAACGTGAAGTTTATAAATAGAGAAGAAAATTTCGAAGGAAGATGGGGAAAAAAATGGGGTTTGGTAAATAATAAAAGTATTGGGAAGCATGAATATTAATTTCTTGATTACTATTTTTTCAGGGTTTCTTGCAATTATATAGTATAGCCATTTCATTTGAATTCATTAAAAATATGAGCACTATTTTCTTTAATTTCTGAAGGGCTTTTAAAAATAAAACTAGTTTTTATTCTAGTTATTCTAATTCCGGTTCTATTATTTCTATATCTTTCATTAAAGATAAAATTTGGATATAATATCATATAATCTTCTTTGATACGTAAATTACAAAATCAGATTTTTTTTTTCATTTCTTACTAGGAAGTTCATTTCCACACATTCCATTTTCTCAGCGTTTAATAAATCTAACATTCCATTAGAAAGCGAGTATTTAGAAATGTCAGCCCATTCTGAAAATAGCATTTTCTTATTTCAAAATTGTCAATTCTCTCAACTTTTTCTGTTAGAACGTTAATATAACTTAGTTATTATTTTTAATAAATTCTTTTACGGTGATTCACTCTGGAGTGTGAATAAGGTTTTCGAATCTATTTATTCATGAACTTCTGTTTATAGAACGTATGAAGTGTATAATGAATTTATGTACAAAAAATAGACTTGGATCAGATATGCTGAAAATATCAATAATAATTTTTTAATGTTTTTCATATTATAGGTATAAATAGTTTATGTATTGGTTAATTGTATTGATAATATCTGAAATTCTCTGTGATGTGAGATACAGTTGCAAAAGAGATTTCTTAAAAGCCCTCTGGTTTATGAATTTTTCTTAAAAATTCGCAGGAACTGACAAAATGTTAAAATAAAACGAATATTTAGAATATATTTGCTGGAATCAGAGTAAGTATTCTAATTATTCTATTACTACTATAACTATTTTAATGTCACATTTATACATGAATTTTTTAAAAATTTATTATGTATAAAGAGATAATCGTAATTGCCCAGTAGGCTCCTGACTTAGTCATGCTCTGGATGAATTTCATAAATCATTCGTTAATGAATTATTGCATTTACATGTATGCGGAAATTCCTTAACAGATTTGATTCGAAATTTGATTTTAATCTACATTTTAGATGCTAATCTGGTATACCCAGTTTTATTTAGTTCTTCATATTGTGCAATGATCGATTATGTTGCATTCAAACAGCTATCTAGACAAGTTCCTTCTGAAGGGATTTCCTTCAAAATTCAACGAAGATTCACAAATTTGATCTCAAGTCCACATATCAAACTTCATCTGTCGAACAAAGCGTTTTTGTGTCATCGAGAGAAGAGCAGATAATGTCGCAGACAGAACGATTCATCATTGAGTGCATCACGCTGTCTCTGAAGAGAGGGATGAATAGATAATATCAAAAGTGTATTTTTCGAACGCATATTGATACAACATGAGGAGATTCGTCAAAATTTGGAATTCGAATTCTTTGACAATTATAATGCTTTTTATATATTTTGTGTACGAGAATGTGGGAAATGTTAAAAATTAAAAGTTGAAATATAAAATTGTAACATTCTTTTTTCAATATTAAGTTTCTTCTTAAAATATCATATAATTCTTCGTAATTACTATCGCTTATACACTAACGTTTAAAAGAAGAGTCTCGAAAACCAACATACAGTTATCTATCGCCATAAATCAATAAAATACATAAATATATATGTCACTGCTGAAATGATAAAATCTCGTTTTTGGAGAGAGAAGTCAAGGTTACTCTGGAAATTATTCTTCTCTTCAATTCCATTATTGGTTAAAAAAAGTTTTCCGAAACAATCATTATTCTTTCACCAAGTTTAAATTAGTTTTTAGGTGCTATTCCGCAGAAATCGACCTTCCTCGTTTCTATCATTTTCGTTTAAAGATAGATAAATAACATCTTTTCATCCATAATTTTCAGATTTCAGCCACAAATTTTCCTAAAAACTTTGGCAATGGATTAGCTAAAGTAATTTGGTGCATTCCCGTCATCATATAGAAAATATTTAAAATTATTCAGAAATATTTCGGAATGTTGTATATGGGCATGCACAAAACATTCGACGCAAATTATATTTTGCTTAGGAAGAGACATCCATGATTAGAATAAAACAAAATGATGCACTATATTAAAATCAGAGATAGATGTTCTCCTTGATACTTTCTAGCATTATTGAAATTATGTGTGTCTGTGAACATGATAACTTAAAAACGCTTTGAGCTAGACCGATGAAATTTGGTATGTAGACTTAGTGCCACACTTGTAGATGTCTATTAAATTTATTCGAAATCTTTTTACAGAAGGTTTGTCTGTCTGGCTCTTCGAGTATTAGTGAATGCAAAAAGTACAAGCCTAAAAAAGCAAGAAAAATAAATTTAATATTTAAAATTTAGAACAATTATATATTTTTTAAATTAAACTTATCTATGGTTTGACCTTTCTTATTTTGCGTGCATGTAAATGTGGTAGCTAAGAAACTTAGCAAATGTCTGTTACGACATTTGGTAGCCAGTTTTAGCATCTAAACCAGTGATTCCCAAAGTGGTCTATATCGACCCCTAGGGGTCTATGACAACCTGCAAGGGGTCTATGTCAGCGAAAAAAAAATTTGGTCCATGAAATGAAAATGGAGGTCCACGATAGTAAATCTCAACACATACACTGATAGTACCTATTTACTCACATCATACTATCTTATAATATCAAAACATTTACATTATTCATAAAAGTACCTATGAAGTAAAAATTTTTTTATATACGTTTATAAAATTGTGTAAGCTGTAAGCTTATTTAAATAATTTTATTTTGCCCATAGATGATTGATACCATGTCCGAATCTAAAAAGAAATGTAGACAGTACAGTGTTGATTATTATGTTGTTGTACAGTGTTGATTATTATGACTCCTTTCCATCGTCATACCTAGTGGAAAAAGGGTTTAGCGCTGTTACTAATCTCTTAACGAATAAAAGAAACAGACTGGACATCATTAGCCGAGGGGATTTAAGATTAACTCTTACAAAATTGACGTCAAATGTTGATAATTTATTGTTAAAGCATCAGGCTCATCCTTCTCATTAAAAATATTGACTTTTTGCTATGTTAGTTTATTTTATGTTTATTTCATGTTACATAGATTTTACATAACAGATACGAAATTTTATTTTGAGTAGTATAAATTTAAATTCAATTAATAAATGTATAAATTAACATGTGTTTTACTTTAAGTTTTTAACAGTAAACTTCACCACAGTTAGAAATTTACAGGAAATCAATATCAGGTAAGTAGGGGGTCTATTCAATACGGAAAAACATGGCAAAGGGTCTACGACACAAAAAAGTTTGAGAAACTCTGATCTAAACCGTATATTATTATTCAAAATCATTGAATCAAATTTATCAAAGCGTTTCCATCTTTTGGTCTATACTTTCGTACATATAAAAATCCAATTATTCGAAAATGAAATGTGGTATGAGATCTCTTTACAAAAATCGTAGTCCTGTGCCAAATTTTACTTTTAATCGGCTAATATAAAACCGCCCAAAACGCATACTCAATCTTTTTCATTATAAGGCAAGATCCGCAATTCTGTGCTGAGGAGAAGAGAAATATCACTTTTATTACAGAATATATGAGAAAGGTTTTGAGAAAATCATTCCAGATAGTTTTTTTCAATAACTTTATTTATCAAATAGTGGTTTGTCTCTCAAATTTGGGAAAATATTGTATAAATGTAATTTTATCTTCTCGTATGTTAAACATGTGGTGATAAAGTATTGCAATTATGGAAAGATTCGAACTCGAGATTTAGATGAATCTCTATGTTTGAAACATCCCAGAGTTGTGGAAAACTTACTTTTGGAACGATGACTGTCTATAAGGATGTTAACTCAATAACGTTTTCAATTAGAGGGATGAAATTTTGCATATGAAATCAGATTTGTTGATTTTTATAAAATCCTCTCTCAGAAAATAGGTTCGTTTCACTGTCACTTTACAAGATAACTACAAAGCAGTGATAATTATATTATTAAAATTTGGTATATAAGTTTAGAAATTTTGGTCATATCAGTCAAAGGGATAACCGCCTGTTTCTCTGATCTTATTCATTCATTAAACGTGATAAATAAAAAACAAAATTACCTTAGATAGAGGAAATTTGGTATGTAATCCAAATTGGTATGCAAAGTTATTCTTGTTTCTAATGGCACTTGTCATTGACCAGTCCGCTTACTAAAGATCCATTGTGATTTAATCCGAATTGTGCCTCTATTGTTTATTTTCAGTAGCGACATCTAGGGCCAAGAGTACGACCTAGCTATTCAAGCATCACAACCCTTTTTACTGGGTGGACTTCATTCGCACATTTCATGCTCTCATCCAGATATCGTAATTTAGACCTGGATCAGTCGATCCCCTCTGAAACAGTACTCCCAGTGGTATTACTCTTGACTTGGAAGACTTTGTGACCACGACAGATTTATACACTCTCCAGTCAACACACATGCGGAGATTCTTCGTCCGGCAGGGTTCGAATTCATAACTTAAGGGATGCGAGTCCAACCCTTACCAACCATGCTATCTCGGCTAGGTATGTAAGGGGGCATGTTTGAATTGTGTGACACTGGAAAAGTTATTGTTAATCTCCTATCAGTAATATGTTAACCTAATTGGAAATATTTGGAAGAAAATGAATTTTTATCTTTTTTTTAGATATTCCAGCATGCAAATTAAAGAATACTTTCTTACTTATAGTATCTAATATTTAAATGTGCAATTTGGAACCATATCCAAAAGTTTCAAAGTTTCAAGGAACCAACCATATCTAAAAGGCTTTTTTTTTCGTAAATTTTAAAACATCTCTGCTAATTGACAACAAATGAAAACTTTCCTATTTCAGCAAAGAAATTTTCCAGATGATTCAATATGTGTTAACATGAAGATGTTTATAGGTTGGAATAGTATTTATAAATTGATTCACATCATACGCATGAATAATTAATTTGTCTAAACAATCTATATAGAAGACCGTATGACCTAGAGTGAGCAAATTTGAAATTTTGTTACTTCTTGTGAAATAGATGTAATGTTTAAAATCGTAATAAAATTTTAAATTGAAAATCAATAAAATTGTTCATGCTTTTTTCTTAATTAGCTCAGAGTATATTACCGTATAAAATAGTCCTTTTGTACCAATTAAAAATTTAAAAAAATCTTTTGTGTGATATTTTATTCCCATAAACTTTCAGTTTTAATAAAGTTTTGGAAAAGTTTCTCAATATATTTTGTAGTAGTCAATTTTGGTGGCCAGCTAATTTACAGGAATTAATGCTCGCTTAAAATTTTTCTTATTTTATGTAACTTGGTCTCGTAACAGCTTATTTAATAAAACATTTTAAAGTTAAAAATTTTGACTGTCATATAACTTATAATATTATAGAAGCCTTACGCCGGACTATTCATTGCACGAAGTATCTTTCCAAATCTCTCTCAGCTCCTATAAAATCTGAAATTAAAATTGAAATAGAAGTAATTAAGCTACAATCAAAGCAAAAACCTTTTTTTTTAAAGTTTTTTAACATGTGATTACAGAAATAAGAAGCTTTGAATATCACCATTTTAGTGCAATCAAAGTTTCATTATTTTAGGGTAACCAACCTTGAGGTAATTCTAGGCACTGATTGGAGTATTTTTAAAACGGCCAATGGAATGATTTGACTTATGTAATTTTATAATATAGTAAGATTCAAATTTTAATAATTACCTCAGTGTTAGTCGCAATAGAATGGACTTTTCTTATCATTAAGATGTTAGCTTTTCAAGAATATTTTAAAAATGTAACATAGGATTAAGGGTTTGCATAGAAATACGAAACTCGTAATTCATCTGAATATTTATTGACTCAAATTGCGTAATATAGAATTCTTTACTTCATTTAGATAGTCTTTTTTCTATTTGACATGCATAACCTATAATTAAAGGTATAGAAATCTGCTGTTGGGCAATATTCGAGTGTAAATATTGTGTAATAAACTATTTTTTATTGAAATAACACATAATGATTGGATTACAAATATAGATTTTTTAAAAATCAAAAAACTCTTTTCTCAGAAAATAATTTGCATGAAATTATTATGTTTTATGTTCAATTAATTTTTTTTAAAAATAAAAATTTTCTAGATTTGGCCTGCAGTTAGAGTTAATTTTTTAATTTGAATTTTTTCAGCAGATGGCAACACTTTTTTAAAAGCAAATTTTTATTCCTGCAAGCATAATGTGTTCTTGCAGATTAAATTTTATTTTTGTTTTTGGTCAAATACAGAATTAGAAAATATGCTTGAAGTCTTTTTAAAAACAACAAAAATATATGGCCCCCCCAAAAAGGAACTAGTATTGAAATAATAGCTTTTTGAATTTCAAAATGATATAAAAATCATTGTTGTAATGTAATATTTTTGCAAGTTATTGTTGAAAAATGCCAACATTTCTCTCACTTTTAAAATTAGAGTTCTAATTAAAACTCGTTGTGAGGTGCACATTTTCCACTCTCCATAATATATATGTGTCAAGTTCGGCCACTCTTGGTCAAACAATATAACCTTTAAAGCGCCAATACACACTAACACACATTCATCTTTGTTAAGATAGTTTTAGTTAATGAGTTTATATTCTCGTGAGTTAAGATGGTATGAAAACACAATCCTTTATAACCTATCTAATGAAGAAATTTTAAAAAGTAAACAAAAATTGACAAATCAAACTAAAAATCATATCATGACATGATATTTCGTCTAGAAGTTTGAATTTTCTTTATACTTTTTTCCCCTCATCATTTTCACATCTGTGTTTGATCGTCTGCTTTTCATTTATTTCTAGTTCGCAGTAATTTCATCTTCTTTTTCATGAACTGCTTCTTTAGTTTTCTATTACTTTTTACATGCATTGTCGATTTAAAATTACTTACTTCGCAATTTTTTAAAATGTAATAATATTTAAATAATCACTTTAATTCTTTAATGGCTCTCTGGACATTTAAGTTGAATAATTAATTCATTTAATAGAAGAAGGAAACAATTATTTCATTATTTTTAAAGTCTGCTCTAAAGCTAGTTTGAACAAAGCACCATTCATTAAAAAAATATTTATCTTAGGCACATAAAAGAAGAAAAAGGATTGTCATAAACCGAAAAAGATTATATGTGAACGTATCAAAATAAAATTATAAAAACATAAATAATATTATTTCAGTCTTTCAAAGAATTGTTTTTGTTATCATAAACACATCTTGGAATAGATTCTTCAAGTTGTATTTCACGAACCTGTAACGTTGCATACTGTTTACTTTTGATGTCATACCGAACAGTCCCTTCATAACACCTGCATCCTGTTTTAGTTAATACTTTAACAGAATAAAAAATATATTTTTCTATCTTCTGACCAAAAGCTACATAACGATCCACAACTACATTTTCGTGCTTTACGAATCTTGATACCAAGTCACTAATTTGACCTGACTTGGCCTCAATGATCTTATCTAGTTCGAGAGCATTATAAGACTCAGTTAAGCCTTTTAATTTTTCGTTTAAAAAGCTAAGAACTGAATTCACAGAGTTTATCACTCGTACATCATCTACTGGTTCTTGCTGAATTACTTGACACACACACCATGGTGCCATGATTCCTGCTTTATCGCATGTTCTATAAGGTGAAATTTCACTTAACAGACTGTCACCATAGGGGGTCATTGATTCCTTTTCCTTTTCTGTTAATTCTCTGTGGTGCTCTAACAAATGTACCATGGTTGCATGAACATCGAATAACGTCATCAATCGTTCTTGATTTTTCCTCAGGTTTTCAGAATATTGAGGATATCTGCGAAGGAACCAGGCTGGAAAATGTATAAACATAAATGGTAATCTTTCTTCAAATTTGCCAAGATAAGTATTCCGAATACTACCGAAGCGCACTCCGTGATCACTGAAGAAGAAAAGAACACTATCATTTAAAGCACCACTGTCCCAAAGATGCTGTAGAAGGTTAGAAGTAGGAGCATCAGCATATTTGGCATTGTTAAGGCTATCATGGGTAAGAGAAGAACTCATGACATAAGAAAAGTAAGGCCGAGGTCCCATTATTCGAATAAAATCCTTCAGGTAGTTGAACATAATGTCAGTTTCAGTCTGAGAGTTCAAGCACCATCCACCGCCTTTTTTCCACAGCTTAGATTGATGTATAGCCAAGGCCAAAGGTCGATAATAATAATCAGTTGGTTGATCGTGGAATCCTCTTTTTCCGTAATTGAAAGTTCCATATACTGGCATATCTTCTGTAAAGAATGTTCTATATCCTCTTTGAGCAAATAATTTCCAAATCAGAGTAACATTGTCGAAGAACATAGTGTTTTTTAAAGTTTCATTCCACACGTCTTCAGCATAGCGACCAGACAACAGGGTTATTAAATTTGGAAATGTATTGTCGCCAACTTTCATATAACCCTTCATTTCAAAAGGCGATAATTTTTCTTTAAGGAATAATAGAGTCTTATTGAAATGACGATAGAAATTTAATCTGGAAATCGAATCTATGGCAACAAGTATAACATTCAAGTGAGGTATGATATGCCTTCTTGATGATTTTAGATTTTCAACTTCTTTAATCAATCGTGGAATAGGAATATATTGTGTTAGATTATCTTTCCCAACTTTGCAGTCAATCACAACATAGTCTTCATCAAGAGGTTTGCCAAACACCAATTCTTTTTTCTTTCCTAAGACATAATCGTTTTCTCTGACGTTTCCGGGATCTTCGTATTTCCGACGAATACTTTGGTAAATGCATGAAACATTGCTTGGCTTTAGCTTATAAAATCGTTCTAATATAGTTTCATTAATAGAAATGGAGCCATTTTGTTGCGTGATAAGAAATAAAGGATTTCCAGAACATGGTTTCGGTTCTGCCATTGATATCAAATCCTTCACTGATGGATCAAAAGGGTCTAGATTTGGTATCATACAGCCTGGAGTGTCGATAATAAAAGCAGGGTTTCCAAAAGTTTCCATCTTGGTTCCTGATTTTTTCTGTGTCTTGGATGTGTATATATCATCCCAAAGATTTCTTATGTTGATCCGATTCCAAAATAAACCCAGTAGGAAAAGAAAGATAATTACTATGAAAGCAGGGCATAATTTTCGCCTGTATGTCCGAGACATAAGTTTGTTGGGAATATTTCATAAAGTGAAAATGAAGTATATCAAATCTGTAAGAAATGAAAGAAATCAAAATAAAATTTATTCGAAAGTTGCAATAAAAAGAGAATTTCATTGACTTTTCTTAATTTCAGTTTCTGGGACACCGATTTCACTTAAAAAAATCTTACAGTTTTAAAGCTGAAAATAAATTTGTAAAAAAGGATAATTAAAAGCATAGCATAAAATGTTAAAACCATATCCATAACATAAAATTTTTCGTAAACAACTTATTGCAACCTATAAGATTCTTGTATATATTATTTTATTGGAATGTTTTCGCACTACTTCAGATAAAAAATTATTATATTAATTTCTGTTCATTGATGTTGTAGAAGGTAAAAGAGAGAATTTTAAAGGGCTTTACGAAAGAGTATTTTATATAACTTAAATTGAGGATGCGATTCGTAAAGTCAAATAAGAATTCATGAAAGAAGAAAATTTTTGAAGTTTACTGAATTATGCTTTTACATTCTCGTATGCGCAGCAGAGCGAAATTATTGAAATCATCATTAAAAAAATCTAACTTTACATTTTGACGAATCTCCATGTTTTAAACGTTCCTAAGTTCGAAAAACACATTTTTGAGAAATGTCCGTCTACCTGATAGTTTGCCTGTCTGTGTTTCTATGATAAAGATAATTCAAAAATTGTTTGAACTAGACGAATAAAATTTGGTACAAAATTTGGTAACGAAGGAGTCACCAAATTTGTAGATCTTTTTTAAAATCAAAATTTGAGCAAAATCCAACCGTAAGAACTCTGTCTGTCCTGCTATTAGAATATAAATTAACACGATAACTACAAAATGAAAAGATCTAGATAAATAAAATTCGATATACAAATTTAACATAGATTGTATAAATATCTATTAAATCTTGAGCTAAACCCAAGTTAAGAGGTGACCGTCTGTTGGTTTATACTTTCAAAAATATGAAACCGCGATAACACAAAATTGAAATGAACTTTAATACATGAAATTCGGCACATAGTTTTGACACTACAAGAATAGCTTTGTGTCAAATTTTTGTTTCTATCGGTTGCGAAAAACATGCCTAAAATAGAAATTTGATTTTCGGATACTATTAACCTCATGCCAGGAATCCATCACTTAAAATTCCGCCAAGGATAACACAATAGAGTCAGTAAAATTGCTAAATTCTTGCCACGGATTCGTATTTCGTAACTATTTTAGGCCAATGGCAAACGCCATTGAAATCAGACCTTTGTTAGAGAGAATACGAGTAAGTTTTGGGAGTTCATTTCCGCCGGTTTAACTTTAAAAGTTATCTTGCACTCAATGAAAATATACTTAATTTAATTTATTACTATTTACTTTTGATTTAAAGGAAATTAATCTTTAAATTATAAAACGTAGAAGTTTGTAAGAAATTAATTTCATATTATTCTAAATTTCAAATAAAAATTGATGCCCAAACAATTAAATTTTTCTTATATTTACGATACCTCTACATAGGAAAGCAGACTCTATTAAAAAGTAATGAACCGATATTAATCTCATTGGATTTGGATTCGTCAGATAATTCGTCTGCATTATACCATAACTGAATTATCAGAATTATAATTTTTTTCTTATATTTCGAAACGACTTTGCAAATATCCATTAAAAAATAACATTAATGTTTTTCGAATTAATCAATAAAGTTAAATTTTGCATGTTTATTTTAAAGTAGTTTTGACGAAAGTTAAAGTTTAATATTGAAATGAAATGAATAAAACCTACCTTTAAACGAGCATGGAATATTTCACGTTTTAATCTTTGAGGAAAAAGTTTAAAGCATACATCCGTGTCAAAATCTAGGAAGGCATACGAGGTTATTATTTATTTATTTTCTTCGAAATAAATGAATTTTGCATTAAACAGATTATGAAATTTCAATATTTCAACATCAAATTTGCTTTTGAAGATTGAAGTACAGATTTTTTAATAATATTTGTTAAAAATTGAAGAAAATTGATGATTGCTTTCATAAGATTTTATGTATGAGAAAAAAACCAAACATTGATAGTTTGATTTTCTTTTTTGATTCACTTAGGATTGTGAGAAAAAAAGTTTAAATAAGTCTTAGGAAAAGAAATGACAATTTTAAATAAAATGATTGATTTCAATGTAGAGCAGCGTTTTTATTTCATGATCGAAGTATACAGATAGAAAATATTTTTATCTTCAAAAAATTCCAATTCAAGATTTTAATAAATTTCAGGTTTGAGACTTCCATGAATTCGAGAAATACGTTTTTGGAATTTTACCTATATTTCAGTATGTGAACTTGATAAATAAAAAGCACTTTGAGCTTGAAAGATGAAATTTGGAATTTACACTTAATTTATGGATACTTTTTATAAATTCTTCACAAGATTTTGAAATTCGATGCAAATAATCCTTCTGAAGTATAGATTCTTATCAAATTTGGAACCTTTCGCGTAGGTGTTAGTGGAATTGTGCCAATACGTAGGTTGAATTCCGGCAAGGATCGAACCTGCGATGTTCGGGTTTGAAATCCAGTAACTTATCCACTATACAAAAATGGCTACCAATGTTTAGTGGTAGTTACTGGTTTATTAAGATGTCACCACAATACTCCCCTACCAGTGAGTGCGCTAGAGAGGCGAACGATTTTATTGCGCCAAGCATTATGGCTAGTGTACGAGCGTTGCTGCTGCGTCAAGTGAGTCTGACGACTTTGCGTTGGTGCGACAAGTGAGTCTTAACGACTTTGAGTTTGAAGGCTTTGTGTTGCTGCGTCAAGTGAGTTTAGTTTAATTATATTAACGTCCCGTTTAAAGAAACACGAGGGCTATTTTGGGACGGACCTCGTAATTTTGAACCATGGTCAGATGACGCTACGTCAAGTGCTGATGGAGAGATGGCGCCAAGAGAGCTGTTGAAAATTCATCACGTCCGAGGTCATCAATTTGGCGTAGGTGTTGGCGGAATTGTGCCAATACGTAAGTTGAATTCCGGCAAGGATCAAACCTGCAATGTTCGGGTTTGAAATCCAGCAATTTATCCACTATACAAAAATGGCCATAAATGTTTAGTGGTAGTTACTGGTTTATTAAGATGTCACCACAAACCAAATATGTCAAGAAGATGATCATCTGTTTGTACATATTTTGCATGCAGTAAACACAATAATTCAAAAACGTATTGACTCTAATATTTTTTAGTTTTATTACCTAAATTTATATTTATTTAGTTTTATTATCTAAAATCTCGATAAATCCTTATCAAATTTTGGTGCAAATTTGTTACAATTGATGTTTTTTTTGCATATATGCACGACAAATAAAATTTGGCATTTGATTTTATTACTAAAATTGTAATTGTGTGTGTCAAAATTTGATTGCACTTGGTGGGGAAAAAAGCCGGCTAAATGGATATTCGATTTTTTTTTTCTTCTATAAAGTGCAAAAGTCTGTAGGATAGGAACCTAAAAATGAAAATCTGAGCGCTCTAGCGACTTTGGCCGTGATCGTCGAGAGATATCTTTCGACTGCCATGCTTTGGCCCGTACCCAAAACTATATTCGGGATTATTACACTCTTATTCGGGAGTGGGTGGAAATGTTTCGGAGAAATCACGCCCCTCGTTCGTTTTGAGATTTGATTGGCTTGTTTACATATACAGATTTTCAAAATGCGGAACAAATAGCATTAAATTCTTTATAGAAATATTGAGAAAGCAGTAGACAAAGTCTTTATTTTTTATTTTCAATCATTGAAAAACTGATATCAGTGTTACCTTCATTTTATATATCCAATGGAAGATATCTTATACATACTTATATTTTATTTAAATTTTTTTTAAAAATTACCTTTTATTTAAAGAGTTTGCATTGCATATATTATGCAAATTAATATAAGTTTTATAGAGATTTCTTATCAAATCTATCTACAGATTTCTTGCATCAAAATATGTATTGCAATCAGGATTCTTTTAATAAGAAATTAGAAACATTCCTACACAGTTTCTACGATCATAACACATAGAATCCAGAAGCATTCACTATTTTATAGTTTATCGTTTAGCCATTCATTGTCTTTGTCAGTATAATTATGGTAATTTAAATTTAGATTTGGACGGATATAGTATGGGAAAGTTAAAAGACTTGACCGAATTCATGTATGGACGTTCCAACTCAGAGAGTGGAAAATATGTGTATGTAGGGAGTCATAATATGTCTTTGCTACTAACCTTCATGTAGCTTTTTTTTTATTGACATTATGGTAAAAAAAGATAAAATGAAGAGTATCAAATTACCAAATGTTTGCTGATGGACCTCAGAACTTGTCTTGAACATGGTTTTTTCGCAATTATAAGAAGTCAAATCTCATTTCGAAATTTCCATGATGTTTTGAGCCGATCATTTGAGATGTATTGAATATGGTTTTCCAATCATATGTCCCTTCAGATCTCTTGATTTATCATTTTTTTTTTCTTCTCTGGTGTCTTGAAGATCACTATTTATAAAATGCCAATGGATTCTAGCGTATTCCAGATCATATGAATTTCCTAAATTACTATTCGCAAACAATCCACTACTTGCAAGAAATGTAGCAGTTATGAGGTATAAATGTCAGGCGACAATCAGTGTCCATGATAAGAATTTCAAATACCACAATTTATTCTTGCAATTATTATTGTTGTCAGTTTTCAATAATAAAGACTTTATATTGAATTATGAATTATGTATTTGCTGTGTCTTTATTCCTCTATATCTCTGGAGTGTGATTCATACCGATATTTTCTATTTTCACTTCAAGTTCTTATCTAGAGTACCGAAAATTCCTGATTATCTCACGAATAATAAATTGTTTGCATTTTAATAATTATTTAAATATAAACTTTTTTAATGTTTTAGATTTTTAATAATCATTACTTCTAAAACATTTTCCTAAATTTTCGGAAATGAAATATTGAATTTAAAAAAGCAATTATTTTAAGATTTAATGGATGAAAATTAATAAAAGGCATGTTACTGTATATATATGCAATAAATTCTATTTAATGTATGTTATAAAAATAATTTCTTTCTCGATCGAATACACCTTTCAGTGTAATTTCTAAATTGCACCAGCTATTATTTTCCAATGAAACCAAAAGAACTGTGAAGATAATTTTTTTTTCTAAATCCATGTATGCTCTGAATACTTTCTTGGTTTCTCTTTCCCGCTTTTTGTCTTTCTTTTCGTTACGCTATTCCACGTCATTGTTTGCCCAAAGAGATTCTAACAGGAAATCGAAAATGGACTATTTGATTGAAATTATGAAGAGTGAGAATCGTTAAAGAACTCTGCAACTGTTTCTTCAAATCCTATTTTACATGTATCTTACAGCAGTAATTTTTAATGAAAACTTCTCAGTTGGAAGTATCTTTTAATAATCTTAAATGGTTATTAGTAATAACAACCGATTAATTGCATTACCAGATATATACAGTTTTTAAAATCTAAGTAAACAATTTAGAATAATAACAATAATAAAGGAATTAATTATAACAAGAAATGTAAAGTATTCAGCTTGATAGGTGGAGTAATAATAGAATTTTTTTTTTCTAAAATTTTGTAAAAATGTCTTCTGTAAAATATGAAAGTTGCAAAATCAATCTTACTTTTTAATATTTATAAATAGTCTCTTTACTATCCACCAAATCATTCAAAAATCATATTTCATTTATTAACCAAATGATAAAGATGTATTCTGATGATGATTAGGTGTGTGCTCAAAGTGGCGTTACACCGGTGAAAAGCTTACAATTACAATTAAAAAAATCTAATTTAAATAGCGATCAAAAGACTCGCTATTCAAACATAACTTTTGCATCTTGTACACGTGCATAAAAGAAGCTAAAGGCTGAGCCAAAAAAAAAAAAAGCAAAGAGAAATAAAAAAAACTTAGAAGGAAAGACAAAAAATAATAAGAAAAATAAAAAATGAAAAATAATAATAAATAAATAAATAAAAACATATAAATAAATATAAAAATATAAATAAAGAATAGTCCATTATCCGGAACAAAAAGCTTCAGATACAGAGCTCTTCCTGCAATTTTACAAACAGAATATTCTCCACTTTTAGCAGGGCTTGAATTTCTTTCTTGAATTCTTTCAAACTTTGACGAAAGGCAAAAAATAAAGTCCATTTAAGTCGAAAACTGGTAAAAAACATTTACACTAAAAATGATTTGTCACAAGGTATAACCGAGAAAGAGTTCTTTTCCTTTTGCCAAAAAGAAAAAAAAAATGGAGTGCAAGGCGATTCAGATAGGCGATAATAGGATAAATTATTATTCCGTTTGGAAAATTTTGCTTTCGTTGTGAAACAGGAAATCCAAAATATTTTGGGCTTCAAAAGACAGTTTATTATTTGACAAAATTTGAGAGATAAGCTGATGTGGTTTAATAAAATTTCTAAGGTGTTGAAGAATAGGGCAATGGAAAATGTAGTGGGGAATATTGTCATAATTATTACCACATCTACAACTACAGTTCCTCAGATAAAGTGATAAAGATGGGAAACATATTCTTACCAAAAACATCAGGCTTAAGATATTTCAGTCATTCCTTAAGGATTTTTTTACAAATGTCACTGCTTCATACTATCTAATTTCTTTTCCGATTATACCATGAATCACGTAAGAAATTTGATTGTATTTTAATAGGGACTTTGACATTACCCCGAAAAGAACAGTCAAAGTCTAAGACATCAATCTGCATAGCCGCATAAAATTAATGATCCGTTCATTCAGATTATGAGAGAGATAAACTAGTGCAATGCGTCATTCAAAATACTTTCATTGCAGCTAATCACACAACGGATACAATCTTTATGCATTCAGCTTTATTTTCCTGCTCAATGCATAAAAAGATTTTTATGACGTGGCGAAACACTTTCACTCATGCTGTCTCAAAAGATTTCGATATCCGTTATGGTTTCACATTAGGATCAAAGAATAAATTGAAAGGAATGAATCTACTGGCGATGTGAATTAATTCAAAATATTTAATTAGTGCAAATTTCAGTTGTTTCATTCATGAATAGTTCGTAGTTTTATTTTGTATGCTGAGTTGAAATGTCACTCATTCCTCAATTTGCTAGTTGCACAACTTGTTTGCAACAAAGTGTACAGTTAATTTTTTGGTACTATCAAACAATTAAATCTTAGAAGAGATTTGAGAATTTCAATATTAAGATTTTAAATTTCTGCATCTAAGATAGTAATTCAATCATAATGTAGTATTGAGTTGTCTTTGATTATATATATACATTTCAGTTTTTATTAATACCAGCGGGTGACCGAGCTCCGCTAGGAGAAAACAGATATCGAAGCTAACTCGAAGATTTAAATTTTCAATTGTGATTTATCAAAACAATACATGCCATAAGAAAATTTGTGAAACCATTGGTGAAAAGATAACCGGTTAAAGTGCACCATTGTAAACTATTCTAAACAAAGTTAGAGTTTGGAAAGGGAATTATTCTATACAAAGGTAAAGATTGAAGTGTGTTGAAGTTCAATATTTTTGACAAATTTATTTAGAAAAACCAAACATATATACATACATAAGAAACATATTATAAACCTATAACAGCATAAACATAAAACTTTATTAGTTCGCCATATTGGCTATAGATGGCAGCCCGTTACCGCTTGAAAATTTAAGTAGCCATTATGGCGAACTAATAAAGTTTGAAAATATCTTATCTGTAACTCCAAACTGCTCGACCGTAGCGCTTCAAAACCGGCGCCAATCGATTCCTCGTGGCCAAAAACCCCAGACCCCCAAGTTTGCCGGATTCTGGGGCGATTTTCGACTTGGCAACCATTCCTCGTATTATAGTATTAGATTAAGGAAGTTTAGGACTTAACGAAATAGGGCGTAGTATATTTTGTTGTATTTGGTCTATATGTTTTGATTCGACAAATTTGTTCATTTTCATTGCCTAGAAGATGTTTAAAAATCCAATTTTGATTCGAGATTTTTAATTTGTTTCGCCCATACCTTTGTTTAAAATGCATTAGTTTAGTTATATTTAGAATGTCGATTAAGCATCTGTGTACTTTAAAACTTATAACAAAAAAAGTAACAAAAATTTATGTTTCTGTGTTTCTTTTTTAAAATATGATAATATTTAATTGGATAAAAATCTATCTATAACAAGTATAATGGGAGGCATCATTTAACAAGTATAATGGGGGAAAAGCTCTGTTAAAATGTCCTTACAGGGCTTACCTTGGGATCAATCATCTCACGTATTAATTTCTTGGTTAAAAGTTACTGAGATATGGAGTTTAAAAATGAAAATTGAACTTTTAAGTAAAAGTTAATATAAGTTTATACATTTTTCCAGAATAAATTTGGAACATTCCATTGTACAAAAGAGCGAGCGAGCGAGAAACATTTCTATATCACTTTAAAAAATAAGTATTTATGTGGTATTAATTTTATTTCCGCACAGTTTTTTTTCTCTAGATGCAAATTTTTTTATAAATATATTTTAAAGAATGATTTGTAAGAATAAAATATTTTAGTTCCTAAATTGTTGCTCGCGCTCTTGCATTTATCATTATAATACCATTAAAAATGAATTTTAAAGTTAAAAAAAAGATAGAACAATCATGTTTAAAATATTATCAGACTATAATGTTTCATGTTAACAGTTCAAATTTCTTTAAATTGTTATTTATTTAATAAGTAAATTTTAGTTTAAAAAGGAATTCTTAGTGATTTCAGGTCATATTATTTTTGTTTCAACAAGTGTGGTATTTGTGGAAAAATTCTAAATATATTATTTTATTTAATTCGCACAGATTATTAACTCTTTTTATTTTATATTACGATATGTAAAGAATTACAAAATTGATAAAAATGTAACTTACCTTCACAATTTTATAAAATCCAAACAAGACTTTAGTCATGTGGAATTGAATTTGATGAGAGAAAAGAGACAAGGGAAAAATCGATTTTGAGAATGGTGTAGAAAAATATTTAATATTTTATAAACATCCAATAAAAATGCGCATATTTTTTTAAAAAATTTTTCTTTCACCGCTTAGCAGAAATGCTACAACACATCAGATGTTCAGATCACTTTTGTACTGCACACTGAATTGAAATATATAACATAAATTCAGCATAAACTTCAAAATAAATGAAACCGAAAATTCGTCGAATTACAGCGGCTATTGTGACTGCCGGTTCTCAACGTTTTTCACGGGAACGTGATTAGAAATATCTTATTGACACAATACATTACGTGTAGATGTTTTAAACATTTTCCGGAGAAAAAAAAAATCCTTCTGAAACTTTGCTTATTGCATATGAAAGCAAAAAACTAAACGTGTACCGTTATTTGTTTTATAAAAATAATTTTTTAAAAGTGTATCTATGCATTTTGAAAACCTGCTGTATAAACAATATTCTACATAAAACTTTTTTCCCTCTATTTTTCATGAATAAATATTTGAAAATTTGTATTTAGAACGATCTTTTAGAACAGAGATAAATTATGGACAATACGTTCATTACTTTCAAATAAATGAATATATGCATGTTTTATAAGATATTTTCTTATTTCGTATTTTAGAATGAGGAATTTTAACTACCACAGAGTTCAGATGTAATTAGATTATTTATAATTTATTTTATTTTTTTAGGATTTATTTTATCTTTTAAAAAAATTTAGATAAGTTAAATTTCTTTTTACTAATATTCCATACTTTAATACTACATCAAATTTTGAATGATTAAATTTTAAAATATTTTTATTTAAAATTGGTTTTAGTTTTTATAAAATTTTTAAATGTATTAATAGACTTTTTTAAATTTAAATTATTTCATAAATAAATTTTAAAATTTTCGAAATTAAAATATAGTTTTTTTCCAACTTAAAATATTATTGATTTTTAAAAATTTCTTTCAGAAAATATTAGCGAAATCAGGATCTCGTAATATATTTCAAATTAACAAGCATACTGATTTTAATATAATTTACAGAATTATTATTAAATTTTTTTTATTTAATATTTAATATATTATTTTTTTATTCTTGATTTATTTATTATCAATTACATTAAACTAATTAATATTAAATGAATTAATTTAATTAATTTACGGATGCAAAAAAGATCATAGACAAATTAACGATCAGATATTATATGGCACGATCAATTAGTTATTTTTTTTATATAATTTGTGTATTATGTAAATTGCCATCATGAACGAAGAAAATTGCATTGGTAGATAAAATATCTTTTTAATGACTTGTTTTAGTATTATTTTTAAAGATTACAGCAATTTTTTTCAATTTGAAATTTTGTAAGAATTTTTATATGAATCAATTGGATACTGCGGATGATAAAAGAATATAATACAAAGCAATGTTTTTTTTAAATAATAAAACAGAAATAAATAAAAGTTTCAACAAAACATACATTTTAAAATAGTTTTATTTATCAATAAGCATTGATTAAATTGAAATAAAAATAAAATGTTTTTATTTTTGGTTTATTTATAAGAGCTGGAATGGATATGCCATCAAATATTCGATTATCATATTCTCTATATAGTTGTATTTCAATTCATAGCAGTTATACAAAATACTTAAAAAATATCAAAATATGGATACTTTATATTTTTTTAATCCCTATTTTGAAGGCAAAAAGAAAAAAATCTTTGCAACTGCGTTTTCTGCTTTCAGCGAGTTCTGTTTGAAAAATAAATAAGAAAATGAATCATCAATCGGATACCGCTTCAGAAATTCGGAGCTAACTACTTAACTACAAATTTTAGAATCACTATTTAAAACTTCTCTAAGGTGTGTCTAATTTGGGGTACAAAAAAAAAGAACAAATAAAAAGATAAAATAATTTTTCAAAAAAGATAATTTAAAATTCCTATTATCAGTTTTGAAAAAAGCAATAAAATCTTATAGTGAATTCTATCTTATAGTGAATTCGATAATATTAGGATTTACGTGCTATTTTTTAAAAAAGGAAAGTGTAGATTTTTTTTTTTTCAAAAAGAGAAATGTAATAAAAAAATTATTAAGAAATTTGTAAGTATAAATTTGGTTTTGTAATCTTTTTTATCTACAAAAGTTTAAGAAACTAAAAAAAGTCCATTTATAATATTTTTTAGCCTTTACATTCCCCCCCCTCCCTATCTTACTTAGAATTAGGACTGAAACTTTAAAAAAAACTGTTTTAACTAAATTAATTATTATTTCATTTTATGAAATTTATTTTTTAAATGTTTCTAATTTTTAATTTATTTTGGATCAAATAAAAAATTATCAAATTTCAAGGGCAAAAAAAAAATGATTCCGACAAATATTTTTCGATGTTTGATAAAATTAAATGATGATTTTAATGCTTACTACTCAAAATTTTAACCACACTGATTCATTTGTAAAACGTACCGAGGAATTTGTGATAATGAGTGTTTGCCAAATAATTGTTTAACTCAGAAGCAAATATTATGATAATAATAGTTTTCTTTTATTACTAAACAAATCAGAATAATGTCGATGGCTTATGTCTTATATAATCAAATCTATTAGTTATTCTATGTATTTTAAAATGTTTGAAAAATTCTTTGCGAAAAGTTAGAATTTTCATACCTGCAAAGAAAAAGTTCAATCACATTCTGATGCGTGAAAGAGACAGACGATCAGGCATTTGAAAAAGAATTTTATTCCAACCCAATGCATTAAGCTAAATGAAGATATTTAATGAAGTTGATTTATTCTGTTGTGATGTACGTCAAGTGCGCAGAACCAATTTCATTCTATCTACTGCGCAATCTGTAAGGAATAAAACTTCGTGATATGACACCAGACGACAGCTTAATACACAGTAGATGTAGACGTAAAGCTATGTTTATTTTTAGGCCAGTATCGTCCTACCAGTAAGACCAAACGCAAAAAAAAAGAAAAAAAGAAAAAACGCTATCTGGACAAGGGTATATAATATCATCAGGATAACTTAATGTCATTATCAGATCTTTTTTTCTCTTTTTAAAAAATATTTCTCTTTGATATTTCTGGCGTGACAATACTGGTTTCATGCATGCAGTGCTTTTAGAATGCGTAGTTAACTTTCATCTTATGAATGTATATATTATCACTTCACCGGACTCTATTAAGAGAAAATACCAGAAAAGTTTGATTCGAGTTTCATGCTTCTTTTAATTCCTCTAGATACAATTATGATGAGCATTCTGAGAATAAATATCTATCCCTAGTAGCACACCTATATTGTACAATATTGTATGATACTAAAAAATATTCCCAATATTGTAGAATATTGTATTATATTAAATGATATAATATAATATTAAACAATATTATATAATATTTCACATCAAAATGTGCCTTTAAGTATAGGATAACCCTTGGTAATGTAGAAATGACTATGAGCTTTAAAATAATACTTTGAAATCAACTATTTTTAAAATGTATACATAGAAAATCATTTTATAGGAATGTACATCACAGTACAAAGGCGGACAATAAACAATTAGATGTTAGATGTTACTTTGACTGTGGCGTCATATGACTTTATGCCATACTTAGTTATATACTGTGTTGTAATAGCGTTAATTTTTGAGCTTAATGTGATGCAATTTATACATAGTTTGAAGGAAAGCATTAAAAGCTGATTCCAATAACTCATATATCATTCTTAAACTAATGTTATTTCTTTGATAGTTAAATAGCTAAAAATTTGCAAAAATATGAATAATTTTTTTAAAAAAGTTGATTTGCACCTATTTAATTATAATAATAGCCAGAATTTTCTAAATGATGCAAGAATTACTAAATACTAGAGTTTCTCTATTATCAAGCATTGCAATAACGAAATTTTTTCAGTCTTTCAATATCAATGCAGCTAGAATAATGGTCATCTGAGAATTCTTCATAAATATCAACAACACAATAAGTATCTTCGACTACGTCATGTCGAACAGTACTTTCAAATATTGCACCAGTAGGACTAGTGATAAGTGTAATAATATAGTCTTCGTATTTAACAATTCGATCTCCATAAACAACATTGCGATCAACTACTACATTTTCATGCTTTACGAAGCGTAGCACTAAATCGTTGAGTTGTCCTAATTTGGCACTAGTTACTTTATCAAGTTGCAAAGCTGGACACGATGATGTTTTCTCAACTCTTAGTTCATCATTGATACAATCCATAATGACCTCAGCCGACTTTTTAACCTCTGGTTGTTCCACCCACACTTCTTGGATTACTTGGCAAACACACCAATGGGTATATATGTAAGCTTTCTCACAAGTTCTGTATGGAGATATTTCACTGAGAATACTCAATCCATATGGAGTACTTGTCGCTCGTTCTTTTTCGGTGAGTTCATGAGTAGGATCCAGCAAATGAACGAGTGTAGCGTGAACATCAAACAGAGTTACTAAACGTTCTTGACTGTTTCGAAGATTCTTGGCTATTTCTGGATACTGTTCTAAGAACCACTCTGGGAAATGTATATACATGAATGGCATCCTTTCTTCAAACTTACCAATGTAAGTCGATCGAATAGGACCAAAGCGCAATCCATGATCACCAAATAAAACAATTACAGAGTTATTGTCAGCTCCATAATCCCAAAGATCTTCCAGAAGTTTAATAGTGGGATAATCAGCATATCCAGCGTGATTGAAATAATCATGAGTGAGAGCTGATTGCATTGCAAATGCAAAATATGGCCTATTATTGCCCATAGTTCGTACAAAATCTCTAACATAATCGTACATAAGCTCTGGTTCGACCTGAGAATTGAAGCAATAGAAAGGTCCTTTCTCTCTTACTTCAGAATTGTGAAGAGCAAGATAAAGAGGTCGAAGATAATAATCTACAGGAGTTTCGTTAAATCCCCTTCTGCCATAGTTAAAAGTTCCAAAGAATGGACTATCTTCAGCGTAGAGAGTTCGATAACCCTTATTGGCATATCTTTTCCATATGATATCTACATCATCAAAATACATTGTATCTGCTAAAGTTTCATTCCACACGTCTTGAGGAAATCTGCCAGTTAACAAAGGATTTAGGTTAGGGAACGTATTATCTCCAACTTTGGTGTAACCTTTCATGTCAAGAAAGGTTTTATGGGTTTTGATAAAACGATGAGTTTTTCGAAAATGCCGTAAAAATTGCAGTTTTGAAATAGAATCTACTCCAAGCATGATGATGTTCAAACGAGGCATAGGTGGTTCTATTGATGATTTATTCTGTTCGATTTTAGATTTGAGCCGCACCAAAGGAAAGTATTGGATGAAAGTTTCTTTGCCATGTAAATTACACAAAACTTTTACTTGATCTTCTGGAAGTGGGGTGTCAAATTGAAGTTTCCTTGGTGGCAACAGATCGTAATCGTTTTCTCTTACATTCCCAGGCTTCTCATACTTTCTTCTGATGGGATGGTAAACACAAGCAATATTACTAGGTTTTAATTGATAATATTCTTCAAGGATGGAGGCATTTAAAGATATTGAGCCGCCTGGTTGTGAACTCATAAATAAGGGTGGACCTGGACAGGGATATGGGTCTTTTGCTTCGTATAGATCAACTACTGATGGATCAAATGGATCCAGTTTTGGGATTTTGCATCCTGGCGTGTCAAGAATTAAACCTGGATTTTTCATTCTCTCTCCACGTAACGTCTGATTTAAACTAACACTGAGAAGTAATTTAGTTCTGACTAATTTTATAACTTGTAAATCTTTAATATAAGGATGGTCGCTTTTCCAAATTAAGACTGCTATAAGCAAAATCACAGTTACCAAAATGATTGTGATAATTCGTCTTCGACGTATGGTGGTGAGAAACATGGCAGTTGAATTTTCTTGCTCCTGAGAAATGAAGATCCTATACGAGAATCTGTGAAAAATAGATTCATATTAATGAATATCATAGTTTTTGACTGAAAACTGTTGTGTAAACTTGACTTATTTGAAATTATTGATTTGAATTTGTTAACTATTCAAAATCGTCTCTGATTTTTTGAATTTTCAATTGACATAATATTAAAATATGTATATTAATGTAATATAATGCTTAAAATATATAATTATTTAATTTAATTAATTGAAAATAAAAAATTATAAGATATA
>JAPMOQ010061688.1:360598-552534 GCA_026543055.1 Argiope trifasciata | reverse complement strand
ATTGTAAAGAGCTTCAACACGTTATATGAGATTTTTACTATTTGTTTTGAAGTTTTATTGCACAATTACTAGAATCCAATTATGTTTCTAATTCTTTATTAAAATTACTTAATTATTAAATTTTTTGAAATCGTTAAAACCTTTAATTAATTTGTTAAAATTACTTACTTTATATTTTTTTGAAAATTATTCATAGCTTCTTTAAGCTGTTAAATATTTAAAAAATACTATCGATATTTTTAATCCAAAAAATTATCGTTTCCACTAGCTTTTTGTTTTGAAATTTTTGAATAACTCATATTTTTATTATGGTCTGATCAAATTCAAATTTGCCAAGTTTCACTATATTTTAAATTAACTGTAACACAAATTCTTAACTATTAGGATTAGCGCAAAAAAATTATTCATTAAATGGGAAACTTTATGAAAATTTCGATATTTTGTTGTCTACAAATAATGCTGAGAATAATATTTAAAAAACGCTAAATGTGTGAGATAAATTTAATATATTCAAACACTATTTGGTAGAGAAAAATGAAGATTCGAGTATTATCTGTCAGAAATCTTTGAAGTTTCATAACTACAGTTAGTGCAATCAAATCAGGGCTTCAATTTATCAGGATAGATGTAAAGTTATTTCAGAAATCGAGATTCAGATTTCAAGCAAAATATTTGTCTAAAAACATTAGAAAAAAAATCTCCTATAATAACAGTGAATTAACTTTATTTTATAAATAAAGATCAAATTTATGAATGTCAATTATTGTTTCAAATCATAATTATATCAATAAAGGACATCAGAAATGGTATCAATAAATGGGAAAAATTATTTCTTGTAGTTTATAGAATCTCCGAAAATAAAAATGAATGTTCAGATACAAAATTAATATTAAATAGCAGCAAATACTTGCAGTTAGATGCAATAAAAATAAATAAAAACTAATTGGTTATATCTATTCTGAATTTAAAACTAGCAACATTAATAATTTATATTATTAAATTTTCTTTGTTAATAAGTTTCTCAACTACAGTCAAAAAGCCACTACTTGTACATAAAGATCTTATTATAATAGTTTGGATATAACTAAGTGTACGAAATTCGATTATTACTCGATAAAGCTATAAAGGGAATGAAAAGTTAAACCTGTAATTTAAGTCATTGAAATCCCGTGAGATGAAATTTTGAAAAGAAGAATGCCTTTTTAAAACTTTTTTTGCAAGTTAAAAAATACTTCAAAGTATTGTCTCACAAATCCTAGGATTGAATTTAATCACTAGAATTTCATAATTCCACTTCGAGTAAAATATAATGGTTCCCCTTCCCCCACAGTTTATTTCTAGGACTTCGCCGAGAAATTTCTTGGATTGATTTTAATGCCAAGTCAATCAATTACTATAATACATCATTTTGTCTTATATTTGCAAACTATTACAGAGGGATTCTTTGTCTATGAAACAAGTAAGTATTAAAATGAAACAAGTAAGTATTAAAATGAAACAAGTAAGTAAGTATGCAAAAGAAAAGGATACTAAAAAATGAAGGGTACAAAGCAGAATTGATTGAATACGAATTTATAACATGGTATCACAATTGTATAAAAATAATCAATTACTATTACTCATATCCCGCATAGCAATGAGATTAGTGAATGAACCAGTGGATCAATCCAATGAACCTTATCAATATCAACTGAGGGAATAATTTAGAATAAGTGTTCAAAGAGAAACTGGATACTCATGTTATTTATGCAACTGTGTAGTTCTATTGCATTCCATTAAACCTTCGATGTGTGTTTACTTAGTGTACTTCACTTTTCTTAATTTTCTGGATGAAAAAAGTTATTAAATGTTAACATTTGCAGACAATACGCATGCACATGTTCATACATACATACACACTCAATTACTAAACTTTGTATGGAAGAGTGTTCTCAATGAAAATACTACCTTTTTAGAATTTAATAGTGCAGTAAAGTATAGAAGAATGTTTTCAGTGTATTTATTGTACCTAATATATTTATATAATTAATTATGAATGCTTGGGACATTAAAAACAATATGATAAAAAATTGCAATGAATTTTAATAGAAAAATAATCATTGATTGTAAATTAAAATATAAATAAGTTTCAAATCATAATTTGCTACGGAAGCCCCAAGCTTTTACAATTTTGTTTTAAAGTTCATGTTTTAGATAAAAAAATATTTTAGAAATAATGCACTAAAGAGCGCTTGTTTGGAATAACTTTTTTTAAAAAAAGTATTACTTTGTATTATTTTAACTGTAAAACATGCGACCAAATAGAAAAGAGCGAAAGGCATTCTGTATAATATGTTGTTGAAAACCTTATATTAACAACAAATTTATATTTATGAGTTGTTAATTTAATGCGATCTGATTTCTTTATAAATGAATTTGAAAAATTCTGCTCTTAGCATTTAATACAGAATGATAATCGAATAGCATACTTTATTTAGTAATTAATTGATCGATTGATCCCAACCTAAAGAGCTCTGGGTCAGAAGGCATTTTAATCTAGGCTCAATTCAGTGATGTAACTAGAATAGGACGAACAAGACTCGAGAATTGTTATCATTACAAAAAGTTCAAAACTGTTAAAAATTTAAGAAAGTTATCTTTTTTTCCGCCATTATATCAATGTCTTTAGGATGTAAAAAAATGGCATCAATCAAATCAGATGAAATTGATGCTTATATTCTTTTCATTAGTCATTTATACTTGTATATAGGTTCTTAGGTGTATTTATGTATACTCATAAATTAATTTTCATGATAAATTTTTCCGATTTAAACTTGTTATCATCATTAGAAAAAGCCACAATTTTGTACAGACAAATTGCATCAAAAATCAAACAATAAAAAAAAATCTAGCCAACATGTTAAAAAATTATATATGTGTCAAATAAAACTTCATAATGTGTTTTATCCAAATTTGTGTTTTTTTTAAATTTCAGTAAATTTAAAAATTTATAACAAATATTAAAAAAATTAAAATTAAAGTTTATTGGAAACCAATTAAAAATTATTACCAAATGCTCCTTCTCCCATCTCCTTGTTCTCTTTATTCTAATGGGCATAGATAAAGGGTAAGCAGATTTGATAACAAAAAATAGAATGATTAGTTATTAAAATATTCTATTCCATATAATAGGAAATGCTTACCTCTTGAAAAACATTTTACGGCAAAAAAATTCTCATAATATTC
This sequence comes from Argiope trifasciata, assembly GCA_026543055.1. Classification (NCBI taxonomy): domain Eukaryota; kingdom Metazoa; phylum Arthropoda; class Arachnida; order Araneae; family Araneidae; genus Argiope; species Argiope trifasciata. The sequence goes on along the minus strand of JAPMOQ010061688.1, from coordinate 549,309 downwards.
TTAACACACATATGCAGATTTACCAAATCCCGACTAAAATTCAACATTTGCAGCTTCTTTTGACGAAGAATCAAAGTGGATCGGAGAGGTATAAATTCTCAGAAATATTCCAAAGGAAAATAAACACGATGGCTATTTTCAAAACTGTTTGCTGAGGCAAGCAGTTCTGATACAACATCAAAATTTGAAATTCAGTTTGATAAGAAAATATTTAGATTGGAAACAGTACTCACATGTACATAGTTAAGTATCCAGATATCTATCTTATTTTTAAAACACACCATTGTGACACCAAGATGTAAGATGTTCAGTTTTCACCTACATGTCTAGTATTGCACAGTTCGCATTCTGTTTGTTATATTTCTTGTCAAGAATACAATACAGTTTATTTCACGTTCTGAAGTAAGTAAGTATTTGACGTGGAAATCTGCAATTTAGTGTTTAGCACACTGTAGGTGATGCAGATTACAAAATAATACCCCATTGTAATTCTGCGAGGTTCTTGAAAGGTTGGTGTGATTTGAAATTCATCATATTTAGAAGAGGACGGCGCTTCTTTACTTCAAATAAGCTATCCTATGAATGGGTGATGTTTTTTATTGCCTTTTGTGCTGCTTTCGGATATTTCAGTGTGTAACACCTTGACTAAACCTTCGGTTTGTAAATTTTCACCTTGGCAGACGCGTTTTAAAATACTTATAAATAGGAAAGGTTGTCAGCTGTTCTCAATGCTAAGAATAAGTATGATAAACAGAAGATATTTTCTAAAAGCTTTGTTAAATTAAAAAAAAATTATATAAATAATGAAAATATTATTGGAATAAAAGTATTAAAAATAACCCACTTTTATTAGAGTACTGGAAATCAGAGAGTGATTTTTAAAACAATAAATGCAAGTTGATAATAAAAATAAGTCTATAAGGCTGATGTACCGAAATATTTCCATTGAACTTTTAACACAAGATTTACAAGAATTGTTTTTTACATAATTTTACAGAAATTTGTCGTTTTGACGGATAAAATAATTTCTGTCTTCTGGCACATATTCTTAATTATTTTTATTTTTAATATAAATGCTATTATTAAACAAAATTTCTTTATTAGAATTACATCTTATGCAATCGTTATAACTCTGCAAATTACACCCGTCACTGCGAAATAAAATAAATAAAAATCGATTACGGGATTGGGCACGCATATCGTGCCTGCATACAAAATCGTGTGCATCACCCTAGCATTAGTTGCTGAACAGGTAGGATTTACATGTCTTACAAATGGTGTACTTATATTGCACTAAGAATAAGGGCTTTAAAATTTGTTTGATTATCAAATCCATAATGTATTACAACGTATTTTAGAACAAAAAGACTGCTAACATGAAAAAAAAAACAACAAAAAATATGTCAATTTGATTCGTATCCGAAAATATATATATATAGCATATATATACTACATTTGAGATCCGTGAAAGAAGTCAAGTTCGCATAAATACACGCTTTGGTATTTACGTAAAGTAGTAATTAATATATTTATGTAGTAATTAATATATTTATGTAGTAATTAATAGATTTATATTACAATATATTCATGTTTTCTAATATATTTAAAGTTAGAATTATAAAACCAGCCGAACTGTTGGATTGTATAAATTTGAGGTTAATCATATTTGTAATTAACCTCCTTTGGCAGCCAGCTGATTCACAGAGAATAATGGTTCTGCTTAGTTACTTTTATATGTACAATGATCAAATTTATATTTAGGATTTCTTCAACAAAGTAATTTTAAGTTTTAAATTACGGTAAATTATGTTATTTTAATAATCTTACACATGTTCTGCACATGATTAATGCACATAGTGCTTCCTAATAAAATTCAGTTTCATGACATCATAATGCCCCTATAAAGGTAGCTCTGTGATGCTAGTTGCCATTAGCAACCAGTTCGTGAGTCAAAATTTTTAACTTTTTGGGTTGTTAAATAATAATGTGGAATGTATAAATATTTTTTAATTTTATCTTGCCATTTTATAGCACTGAAAAATTTGAATGTAACTCAGTAATTTAAAATAATTATAATGACAAATTAAAAAGTATATATAAAGCATTAAAAAGCATAAAAGCGGAAGTGAAAAGCCTATTTATGAATTAAGAAAGCCCTTTCTTTCTGTTAAAATCACAAAAGTGGCTTTCGATGGATAAGCTTGAATTTAATAACAGTAAAAGTTAATACAAATTGTTTGTTACATTAAGATTATATCAAAAATAAAGGAAACACAGTACGGAAAGAAAATTGATAACATTAAAAAGGTAATTTTTAAAAGGATAATACAAAAACTAATTTTTGAAAGATAATTGATTTCTTGATAAAAACTTATTTGTACTCCTTAGAAAGTAATGAAAAGGAGTTTTATTTTTTCCCCATGTTCTTAATAAGTTTCCTATCTTGTATGTTAGTATGGGAGAGGGACAAAGAAAGGAAGATGAATATAGTAAGATTGATGAAGAGGTAATGATAGATATAGATACAAGGAGAATGCATTTTGTGTCTATTCTCGTTTTTAAAAGCTCTTCCCCCATGAAAAAAAAAAAAAAAAAAAACGACGGATGAGAGAGAGACGGGGATTGAAGAAAGAATACTAACTCCTAATTACGATTTGTCTCTGTTTTGCCACATCGGATTTAACGGACATCAAATATTTGATGAAAAGGAGTTCCGAATCTGATTCTAATCAAATGTATTTACAGGGCCCCAACGTATACTGTACTACCGGTTCTGTATCTTTGTAAGAAAATAAAGGCGAAAGATGGACGCTCTCTTCATTGAAACTGATACGGGAACTTATCTCTTATGTTGTAATTTATTGATGAGAACGATGCCCTGAGCAAAGTGCTTTTTAGTTTTCCGCCCATTATCTTTGAGTCAGTGTTTGAAAAAAGTGATAAACGTGATTTCCGTTAGGAACCCAACTAGTCTGTGAAACAATTCAATGCAAGATAGAAAATAAATAAATATATTTGTTTACCGAAAATTACTAATAAATCTTGTCAAGTGATTATAAAAACATGTATTCTCTCTTAATGTGCTCTTTTCTATCTGATACAGTATTAACAAAAAAATCTATTTTTTCCGAATTTTTGATAACAGAAAAGGACTTTATTCAATAGATGACATTTGACAAATTAATTGAAATATTGTAAATAGATAACGTTTGAATTTGGATATGCCCAGAACAGGTGTAAATGTATATATGTTTCATTGAGTTGTTTTAAGATTCTGAAAATAATTGATACCTGAGTTTTAGCATATTATTATTCATCCACATTATAAAACAATTTATCCGAATGCATTGCATTTTTAAAAAATGCGAATTTATGTTATTATATATATATTCTTAAATCTATAGTAATTATACTATGATTGATAAATTTTAAAATATTGCTGGAGATTTAAACTTCTAATCTAAAATATCGTGGCATAATAATATGTTAGAATTATTAATTATTTTTGTTTTATGATTACAAATCTACCCTTATTTATATGGCAACACAAAAATGTATTATAATCACACAAAATCACACACAAAAATTGTATTAAAATCAGCATAGAAGTTGCGAGTATAAACGCAGTAACTAAAATGCTGAAAATATAAAAGCTGAATCTATGAACGTAAACCACTATTAAAACTGAACTGTGTACTGACAATGTTTAAAAAATTATAAATATTAGAGAAATAAATACATAGAAATAAAAATACCAAATTTTTTTCTGAATTTTAAAGTAAATAAATATGACTCCTGTTCACTTCCATTAACTAGTAATCTGCAATTAAAATACAAGAATTAATTTTTCAGTGAACACATATTACCAAGAATGAAATACCTACCAAATTTGGCAGTTTTAAGAGCAACACTCCTTTTTGCAGAATGAAGTTTACTCCATGCATGTAACAATCTATAAATAATATTTAGCCAATGAATATTAGTATGTTAAATTAACAGTCTTAACAAATTATCAACACATGTGAAAATAACTGAAAATGCACTTCTGTAAAACATTCTAAATAAATGCATATTTTCATTAAGTCTTAAATAAAGTTTTCATTGTTATAAAATCCCAATTTCGAAATTTTTTTGCTAATTTTGTGCAATCATTTCATTACTTTTGATTTGGAAGCCATCTTTCATAAAAATATGTGTGAATATATATATTCAGCTTTCAATTGTTATTATGAAAGTATATCGTTAAGCTATAGAGTTATTATTTTCAGTTAAGTTATAGAAAAAGAATTTTTTGGAAAAGAACATTGATAAAAATATTTACGATAACAAGAAAATTAAGGAGCACTTTCCAAGATGAATAATTTCTGGAGAAATTCGTTCTAATTTAGTGATAGCGTTTGGTCAAAATGTGGTTTTGAATAATAACGGCTTAAAACTTATAAATATTTAGAAATAGCATTGAAATAAAAACTGGAAATAAGCACAAATTATAGAAAAGGTTGGTACATACCGTTCGTTTAAGTGATCCTAATACAGGTGGGGGGAAAAACCTCCTGATCGAAAACGCAATTCTTATCAATCTCAGTTTTTATCTAAGTTTCTTCTTATTTTAGTTTCTCTTTTTATTTGTGCTTCGTATACTTGTATAAACAGAACCAAAAATCTAGGATTTTGGACATGTTTTTAAAAAAATTAAATAATAGCAGGCTGTATGTAACAAAAATGATGAAAATTATTTTTGAGCAGGTTAAATTTCACCAAATCCAATTCCAGTGATGCAATCGTTACAGTGGTTGTATCTTAAAAAAAAGGTGACCGACTGTTAAGCTCCATTAGATTCCCTAAGCTGCCTCCTTCAAAAAGTCGATATTGATTAAATGATATATTATGGGATTTTTAATGTGATATTTTCTTTACGAATATACATCAAACCTTTAATTTTTTACCAACAAAAAATTACATATTTTTTATTGTTTTACCAGCTATTTTATTTTATTTTTTGAAGAAAATGTGATGAATGAAAATGTTTTACAGATATATTTTAGTTTGTTATTGTCATAAAATTCCGGTTAACAGAATAACTTACTTACGATCTCACAACTGGTTAATGAAGCTACTTGTGTTTTTATTAGTCTTAGAGCTACACGGAGTCTTCTGAAACAAAAAATTTCTGTTTTACATTCATTCCATAGAATATCTACTCACACAATGTTTATAGACAATTACTGCCGCGAATTTGGCATTTAGACTTAATAACGTGATGAGGTAACATTGCTACTATTCATTCTCGAATTCAGAAACCTTCCGAGCTTTTGCGCATGCGTTAGGTGGTATTTGTTTCATCAAAAAAGGAAGGAATAGAAAAACGAGCAAGAAAGAAAATGAGATAAAAGAAATCTAAAACAATGTATCAGTTTAAAACAAAATAAAAATGCTTAAACATGGCAGTAAAAGGCATATTTTACGGAACAATACATAAATAAATAGTATAATTTCTTCATATTTTAGGTATCTTGATTTCAACAGAAAATGGCAACAAGTTGAAATCCTGTTTATAGTACTGCATTGGAATCTCATACCGCCACTATAAGTCAAGTTTACATCATTTTAATTTCAAATTCCTAAGCTATTAGAACTAAATATGCAAGTGCTGTTTCATATAAGATATAATAATAATCACTTTTATTCTCAAAACTTAATTTTTGGCAGTTAATAATTCTAAATTTTTTCTTAAAAAATGAAAAAAATTTGTAAATATTTTTAATATGGTTATTCCTTATAATTAGTTTAGGTTTAAACTCTTAAAGACAGATATCATCTATTTGCATAAGGATATTTTAGAATTGTATCCCACGGTATATCAAAATGTTGTATTCCAAAAATAACATGCATCGAAGTACATAAAATTTCAATGTAACAGCCGGAATAACTAATGGTTGGTAATATTTTGGTACAACAAAATGTTGCTTCAAACAAGTTAGAAGAACTACTCATTTATCTTCTAAAAACTTGTTCTATGACATTTAATGATTTTAAGTTCTTTTAAATGGAACGTACTTCATAAATATTTTTTTACATGGTTACGCCTTATTTTTATAAAACCAGTGATAATATGTTATTCCTTTAAAAAAATTCAGAATAATATCTTCAAGGTGTATCAAAATGTCGTATGTCAAAAATCATACACATTAAAACATATGGAGTTTCAAAGTTACAGCTGGAACCACTAATGACTTACAATATTTTACTGCAACAAAATAGTGCAAGTCAATATAAAAATACAGGAACAATAATAATTATAAATTCTCTTCAAAAATTTCAGAGCAAATTAGCTTATCCATGCAAATGTTTTGATAGATTCGACCTAGGGTATTTTAATACAACGGAAATTATTTGCTTTATTTTTACGTTTGAATTTCTAACACATGCTATGTATCTATTTCATTCGTTTGAGTAATATTACGTGTTGCAGTTACACGTTTGCAACTTCATAAATAATCCAGAATAAAATGTATATAAGTAAGAATTAAACTTGCACTAAGCATTATAAGATTATCCAATGAAATAAAATAATAAAAGAAAAACTTACCAATTAATTCAAAACAAATCATTTCATAAGTATATTGAAGTACATGTTACATTTTAAGAAGAAAATATATCTTCCAGTTTTCCCTGAAGAACGTTTCTCAACTTTTCTGGAATTCTATGTCGGCAGCTGAACAATCTGGCCTTCATTAATTCAGATATATACATAATCCACTGAGATCTATGATACGAAGTCTCTAGCGTACAGTCACTATCATATATTAATCCGATGTTCACGTTATTCAATAAGGAATTAAATTGATGCTTGCATAACAGTTAGTAGTAGTAGTAGAATAAGTAAATTACTAAAACATGCTTGTAGATGTGAAGAGAGTTAAATTTTTGTTTTGGATTTTCATCAAAGACACTTTATTTGTCTCTTTTCTTCTACGGAGAGCAACAGGTGTTCTATTAGCGTGTATTAGTATTGCACCATGTCACGACCTAGACCAGGTGTGTACTTAAAAGAGGGATTCAAGTTAGAAAATAGAGCTGTGGGTGACAGATTCAAAGATATATTAAATAGATCAGTCAACTGTTATTTTTTTCTAGTAATGTTCTTCTGATGTCACAGTCACATGGCAAATATGCAGATATAAATCTTCTTCATTTAATGTATGAAATGATTTGAATCATAGTGAGGATACCAGCGATTATATGACATTTTTTCTCTAAAAAAGGCGCAATGGACTTCAAAATGTATTTTCTTTTGCTCATTTGGCATGTATCATGTGAACATGATTCTATATAAATACGATTTGATATGGAAAAGAAAAATATATGATTGATATGATTGTGAACTTCCATCATGATGAGAGATATTTCCCTTTTTCGAGGGCGGAAGAGAAGATGAACGAAACATGATTTTGTCTGATTGATGAATAATTATTGAAACATAATTAGAATTATTACACAGAATTTTAAAAATTCTTTTCTGTAAATTATTTTGAAAAAATGAACCATAAGTTCTTTCACAGTAAGTTTCATTCTAAGCAAAAATAATTTAAAATAGCCCTAAATATGATATTATTAGATGAAATACTCTATAATAATACTTTTAGCAAAAATGTAAACCTAATAATGTTATCCTTAGAAATTTCTACTAATATACATGTCATATTACTAATGAAGTTTTTGAATTTGATTAACTTTCGTAATTAAAATTTTCTTCCGTTTCATCTCAATTCCTACGAAATATCAAAGTTTCAGCCGTACATATAACTCTAATATCGTTTATTGTATCCAGTTTCTCTGCAATTCCAGGTCTCGACTCGTCAGTACTTTCAGTCGATCATTTACGAATCTAAAATTTGTTTCACTCTGGTTTCTTTCTCTCTTCAGGCCTGTTTTCAGATCTCTTTCTAATATTTCAAACTTGTCTGAATTTTTTTAACCTTTCTCGTATTCTCTGTCTAAGGATGTGTCAAATGCTCTTTTCCTACAATTTGACCTGTTTCAGAACTTTTCATTTATCACTGAAACCATAATGAATCTCACATTTTCCCTTTCTAAATTTTCACAAGGTGTCTTACTAGTTTTTACAATCTTCCCACAATAAATAAACTAGTCATTATTCAAAAGTTTCAATGATCAGTCCTCACACATAATTTTGTACATAAATTCTATCTTTTAAACCAGTGGAAATGATTACCCCAAAACTTCTTCGCATACTCTCTGATAAACTTGCCATACCAGAGAACGTCTTACTTTACAATGACGAGCAATTGTCCCGAAATATTAACCCTTGGTTCTAATTTCGATTTTTACTATATTTATTGTCTGGTCATTGGCGACAAATTTTGCGATTAAGTTCTGGCAGGCGATTAATAATATCCGGAAATCTTATTTGTATTTTATACGCGTTTTCCCTAACTAATTGAAACAAAATCTTACTATAAAACTGCTGCTGTAGTCACAAAATCCCATACTGAATTTGATATATTTATTATCACTGCGTTTCTGAGTTATCACGTTTGCATGTTTCTGAATGTACAGACCGACAGACAGTCAACTCGTTACTGCATTTGGTTCAAAATTTGGCAAGTGTATAAGCTATAAATGTTAAACTATGCACTGAATTTTATCTATCTAGATTTCTTCGTTTTGTAATTATAGTGTTAATTTCTATTCGAACAGCCGGGCAGACAGATTTCCTCTTAACTGATTTTACTCAAAGTTTTATAAAAATGAGAAAATCGCAGGGAAAACAGTATACATAATTTCAACCGTCTTGTTCAAACTGTTTTTTAGTTATCTTTGTTATAGACAGACGGACGGACTTTTCTCACAAATATGTTTTTCAAACACCTCTAAAACGTGGAGACAAGTGAACATTTTGCGTTCAAATATTTTATTGATTTTTATACTTTCTCTATATTATGTATATAAGCAAGTAATAAAGAAAAAAATTGTATGAAATTGAAACCATTTTACTAATTCTCTCCCCCCTCCCGTCCAAAAAAACAACTAATTTTCAAAATTTTTATATGCGTAAGAATCATATTTTAAATATAACATTTTCGGATGATATAACACAAAACCATAACAAACATGAGCTTATTTTTCAACTCACATAATTTAATTAGCTTTTAAATTCAACAATTGACAGTTGATTAATCATGTATTAAAATCCACTAATGTCCAGTTTTATCAAAATCACATAAAAAATTTGATTTGTATTAAAAAACTTATAGACAAATATTCTTTTCCTGAAAAAAGGGAAAGTTGTTTGCATTACTCTTAGTATATATATATATATATATATATTAGAAAAGAAAAAAATTTATATTTGCTCTTTTAAATTTTAAAATTTTCTTTAAAATAAACGAAACTTATCCAAAGAATTTAATCTTTAACACATAACTTTTATATTACATCTTGAAATCTGAAGTGCAATTAAAAAGATTCAAACATCTAGTCTGAAATATTTATCATGGTAGTGTTTTAGATTTGATTCCTTTAATTTGATTTTATTTTTAAATTTTCACTTTATTATATTTTAGGGGTAACATGCAAACCAAAAAGTATATTGATTACTGGCGCAATGAGTATGTATTGTTTCCAAGACTTGAATCAAAAAGAAGTATTATAAAACTCTACATAAAATATTCGTAAAAGTTATTAAAATCTAAAAAAAAGTTGAATAAAATTAAAATTGATATCATTAAAATGCTTAGTTTTTGAATTTTTAAGTGCAAAATAGTTTAATGCATGCGAAATTATATGCTTCGAAGTTATTGAAGGAAAAAACATGAAATTCGAATAATTTTTTAGTTAAATTTATTTCTAATGAAAATTTTCAGAAACCTTCTCATAATGAGAACCTATAATCCAAGAAGTGTATGCAAAATGCGATAGTTTTAAGTCCATATCTGCCCTCTAAAATAATTTTGTCATCATTAAGGCCCATCATGTATTTACAGATATATTTTATTCATAAACATTAAAAAATGGTTTCTGGGCATTGATTTTAGTCTGTTTTCAATATAATGTTTAATATTTTAATTTATTAATTCTGCCATACCAAAAATGAGAAGAACTTACCTAATTTCAACAGTTGTTTTAAAATGAAGTTTTTAAAAATCCATTCATTGTCGATATTTTGAACAATTCAAATAAACACGTTCTAAGTATTTCTCTATTGTTAATAAAGAGAGTAAAACTACGGTATGTACGACCGGTTTTACATTTAGAAATACAGAATACATTCAACACAAAAAGTGGTTTTGGGTTTCCCATAATGACTCTGCTGAATTGGCAATTAAATTTCTAGTTTAAATTCACATGCCTTTTTTTGCCGAATCAATTAGAGTTGTTTTCTACTCGAAATATTTTGAAATACACGTGGGGATTCTTTATTTTTAATGATCCAATAGAAATCATTTACTAAAGAGAAATTTTCAATAATTATGGAAATATAAATATTTTTTTTAATAGAGTTTAGATTCAGATTGAAACAGATAAAAATATTTATAAGCAAATTTACTCTTTATAAATAGCACAACGTAAATTTCAATAAATATTGCGTCATAATGGTACAACATTTCCTCAAGATAATTTAAATTTCTACTTTAAGCATTGGAGTCATTTTTAACTCGTAATAAAGTCTAATTATTTTTGCAATAACTATTGAATTATTTTGATTCAGCTTTAAAAAAAATTAAACTTTTAAAGTCGTTTTATTTATTTACTAAAGAATAAATATTGCTTTTATTAAAAAATTCGACTTTGAGATTTTAATGAATCTCTAAGATTTCTCTGATAAAACTATTTTTAACTATTTGCTTGCATATTTAGAAATTTAAAAATAATCCATTAACAAAACTATGAGAAAGAATGACTTGACATGAAAAATTTTATAAATTTTCACTGAAATCCGTCAAAGCGAAGCCTGTCTGTACGCCCGTATGCATATGAAATGATCAATGATTATTCAACAATTAGATAGGTGGAATTTTGTATATGGTTTGATCATTGGGATTGCAAATTGTTACGAATTTGCAATCCTAATGATCAAAATCCTCAAACGGATTGAATGTCTGTCTGTCTGCAATGTGTATGTAAAACCAATTAGTTTAGAAAACTAGAAGATAGAGAAAGAGTTTCTGCAAAATAAATGTACATAAAAAATGTGATTTTGTACTGATCTTTGAGCTAAATTCCTCAAAGTGTAAATTTACATGAAAGCAAAATATGACGGAAATTTCTATTATTGAGTATGAGGGCTCTCTACAACATAAATGACGTGATATAATAGCCCAAGACAGTAAATTTATATATGTCATGGTTAGAGGTAGGATAGATTAGTTCCGAAGAGAATCGTTAAAAATACTTTAGCTCATACATAGTAGAAATGCGTTTACTATTACAAATCTGGCACTGATTATAATAAAATATCGAATTAGTAGTTAAAAATTAATCACATGCTAATTATCTTTTTCACAGTTTATCACCAAAAATACTAAATCCTTTGCAGATTAATAACAATGAAACACACCTAATAATATCTTCTATAGACATTCCTTGATTGCATAATGTAAGAGGAATGTCCGAAATATACATACATATACAAGCCCCAACGAATTGCGATGAAAATTCTGCTCACCTCGCTCATGAAAAAAGCAAATACTGTGCTTCCTCGCCCAGTTATTAAAAAATAATGCGCTTAAGATAATTTGATTTGTTTAAATTTATATCAGTATAAAAATTGGTTGTCGTTGAAAAAATTTTCTTCTTGATTTTGCAAGCATTTAATGTGACTGCCTTCGTTGAAAATGGCATTTTTCAACCAGATTGGTCATAATTGTTTTGCAAAAATATTTTAATTCAAACATTTTTCTTCCCAAAATCGTTTTTATTTTCATTTTATGTCATCTAGAAGCCTAGATATATCAAATTTAAAAAGTGCAGTGTACTTGAAAATTATCCAGAAATCTCTGTCTTCGAACGGAAGTTGTTGTAAAATGTTACTTTTAACATTTTATTTTTATTTTTAAAATACAAATAATAATTTTATGATGTTGTTAGTGCACGGCTATAGCTTTTGAACATCCACTTTTTTAAAATATACTCATGGTATCTGGCAACATTGTCACTCTCTCGAGCATCTATTTACATTGTAATTCTCTTTTCGCTTCTTATATATTTTTGCGTTTTTTTTACTGAAATATATTTGTTCCACATTTTATTTTGATAGTAAATCCCATTTAACTTTTTCCACATTAATTATGAGCCTTGGATGACGAGGATGACATCTAATGCGGTACTCCCTTCTCCTCACCGCACTACACCACACCATCGGGAGGACATTTGGCCCGGGGTAAAATCACACCAAACTCACTTACGCGACGGTTGTTTGGTGGAATTGGGTTTGAACCACCAGGCCACCAAAATATGCTCTGGAATATAGTCCCAAAACAATACGACGGTGAGCTCCAAATTCTGTCATTCGGATCATATATTGCTGTCCATGAAAGTGGTAATGATATAAAAAGGGTGTTAAATCAATTACAAATAGAAGTTGTAATTGATTTAACACCCTTTGTTTGTTACATTCATTAAGCACTAAAACTTTCTGGATGTGAACGAATTTGTTGTTCAAAAAGGCATTCATTGCCACCTGAAGAAGTTCGTAGGAAAAAAATCAAAGCTCAGCAAAAGAAAAAATATGCAATGCATGAAGAAAAAGAATATTTATCTTAGAAATATGGGGAATTTTAGACTGTTTTATGAAGAAGAAAGACTTGTTTGCATTAAATGTAAAAGAATATTTATCTTACAAATATGGGGAATTTTAGACTGTTTTATGAAGAAGAATGACATGTTTGCATTAAATGACAAATATGGGGAATTTTAGACTGTTTTATGAAGAAGAAAGATTTGTTTGGATTAAATGTAAACTTTAAACTCTTTTTTCTCAAAATAATTTCTTTGATAGAATTTGTAAACCCTTAACATGTTATCTCCAGTATTAATTAATTTTTTTTAATGAAATTTTCAGATAATGTTCTTTATACCATTGTCTATGAAATGAAGTAAAAATTTTGCTATACAGTAAATACTTTTTAACTTATAGCCTTTTTTGTTAGAAAACACCTGCAAATTTAACAATAATGTCTACATTGCAACATAATTTTCATAACAATTTTGGTATATTATCTAATCTCTTAGATTTTAGTTCATTTTGAAGATAGCCATGTTATGTATGATATGTGTAAAGAAAAGTTTAATTGGCGGATTAGAATTTTGTGTAGAGTTTTAACCGGTTAAATCTTGCTAAAAGTTACATGAAATTTGTCAATTTTAAAAAAATGGAACAGTTATAGTATTTTTATAGATATTTATTCATTTTATACACTATTTAACTAGAAAGCAGAAATTAAATAAAAAAATCAGCCTTTTTAAAAATGTCCCGAAGGCAGGCAGTCACCTTAAGAAGAAAATCCTTCAAGTGGAACCAACAAAAAACTCGCCAAAGTCAAAAAGAAATGGTAGATAAGAGTTCCAAGAGATGTAAATGGAATTATAACGTAAATTATTTAATGTTATTAATACAAAAAGTTCTAGTATGTCGTTTTAGCGCTTTAATTTATAAGAAATACAAATAAAATTCCTAATTCTTTACTTTTGGTCGTTTCACTTCATTCCACATAAAATAAGAAAAGTGGAAATTCAGAATGCTTTGAGAAAAATATTTAATAAAATAATGAAGGTATATTAAACAAATAAATGTAATTGAGAAAATTTCAAACAAAATAATTAAATGCTGAAATTTAGAATAAATAATACGTTTGCATTTATGTAAATAATTAAAGCATTGTTTTCTTTCGGAATTCTTTGAAATCTATGTCTCTCTAATATAGAATGAAGTCTCTTGAAAAAGTCTGTATGTTTGAAAGAGAAAAACTCAGTAAATATTTAGCTGATATTGAAGATATTTATATCATCTTATAAGGCATTTATTGGGGAAGGTTATAGTACATTGAAGTCACATCAAACTAAAAAAAAAATACTTCAGAAAGAGATACTTAACCGATATTGGAGATATTTGTACCATTTTGTAAGGCATTTATTGGGGAAGGTTTTAGTATATTGAAGTCACATCAAAATAAAAAATAAAAAGAAACTTTTTAATTGCTATTTAAATTATTTTTCTACTACTACTCGCTTGTGCTTAAAACAGCTGTATCTGTGCTTTGCGCTTTTCCGTGCATGCGCAAATAGCAAGAGCTGTGGCATGCCTATTCGATATATTTCTTTGCTGGCATCTGATTTTAAACAAAGATTCAAAACTCATTATGCCTCCCCAAAAAGAAATCTAACCTCAGTCGGAGTGTATTAGATGTCAAAAATGATTCGTTTGTTGCTCGATAATGAAAGTGTAGAGAAAAGAAACGTTCGGTTAGAGAATATCGAAGAAAGAATATCCCCAATTAGGGAAGGAAAATTGTTGAGAGAATTATCGTCTCTTTAAATTGTACTGCTACTGAATTGCACAGACAGAATGAATGAATCAGAACTGAAGTTAAAAGCTAATTTTTCCTCTTGGATATTAAGTCACGGACAACGCTGTGCAAGTACTGCTAGTTCTTAATATAAATAAAAAATTAATGTAGAAAAAAAATATAAAAGTGCACATTTCACTTTTGATATTTCATTTACGTACAAAGCTATCTCACAATGACTAGTAGGTCTTTTGCTGGTAGTAGGTTTTTTGCAGAAATGTATTTCATTATAATGAATTTAAAAGAATTAAATTCGTTTTTTATGTCTATAATATCATATGTTTTAGCACCTTGGTCACATTAATCTACCATAGGTTTGGCGTAGTATGGTCAAGTATGGCTTTTGCGCCATTAAAACCCACACAACCAACCAACCACAATGACCATATAAAGAAATTATACGAGTAAGCAAGCCATCTTAAAACAAATGCTTTTTCTTTCTTCCTAAATCCTTTCAGAGCAATTTCTCATTGACAGATTTATGCATCAATTTCGATTTTTTTCCTTATTTCGATAAAATTAGAAGCATTTTGTAATTTATTGAAATGAAGCCAAACAAATCCATCTCTCTTACTCATATTTGAAAAGTGAAATGATATTCATCATTTATACAGGAGGTGGTGTTGGTTCTAATGCCAGTTGGTCATATCAAGCACGAATGAGCGAAAATCTTTCGAATTAAGGCAGACATGTGCATCTTACGTTGTCAACAAACACCGTTCAGGTGAAAGGACGACTTTGCTCGAATACACACGACACAACCCTTTTGAGGGGGTCGGTCGAACTCATTCATACACTCAATCATCCATCCGCAAGTCAAAATTTAGATCCAAATCAGAGACTGACTCATCCCTGATTCAGTACACCCAGAGGTATTGTTTTGTTATGGGAACTTGGAGGACTTTGCAGTCGCTACCTATTTAACGTGCCCCAACTGCCATTAGCCAACACGGCAGTCTTTGGCCGAGACGAGGACAGAACCCGCGACCTTTCGGTACAAGACTGACGCTTTACCAACCAGGCTACCGCGGCCTCATTTATATTATATTATGGATATTGCCAAATTCTGTAATAAATAATCATGCCATAATAATAAAGCCTGTTTGATAGCCGTGCAAGAAAAATATTTGTGTAAATAATACTTTGTTTTTGTATTTGATTTGATGCATCAGAACTGTTATAAAAGTTAATATGTTTTAACATAATATGTTATTTTAACTGTTGTATGAGATCTTTAAAGTTAGAATAAATTAATTTATTAAAAAAATATAGCAAAGCTACTAAAAACATTCAATTTTTTTGAATAATTTATCACAATACGTTTCTTATTTAAATGATTCAATCATTAACTTATAGAAATAATAATTTCAAAAATTATTATTTGAACGATCATGACGTAGTTTTTCACAAAAATATTTTTATTACTTTAATTTATTTAATCTTTCGTTAATTTTTTAAAACCATTTTGTTAGTGCTATGAAGAAACAGTAATCAAACAAAATACTGGACACAAAAAGTTTAACCATTCGACATTGTTTCTAATATTAAATTGAATAAATAAAAAAATTAATCACAATTTTCAAATTATGTGCGGGGTTGTTTCAAACCGGCTTAATGTGACAAATTAATGAAAACAATTCGTAAGAATTCTGAAAATAAATAAATTTGAAATCAAGTTGTAACTTAAGTTGGCGATAAATCACCAAATGTGGCAACCTTTAGCATTATTGAAGCCTCAAATTGACAACATATTGGTGAATCGCCAATATGTTGTCTACGCTTTTTGAGGCTTCAAATAGATCGAAAAAAAAAACAATATCATTTTCTCACATGATAAATTATACATTTTACTTTATCTTACTTTATAGCATCGATATTTACTTAATTAGAGCTATTTGATCCTTTTCTGTTTTTTACGACTGACAGTGAATTACTTTTTAAAAGTGAGGGCTTGTAAAATAAGAAACAGTAAAACTTAACATTACTTTAGATAGAAATAAATAAATTTTTTTTAAACTTGTGATAGTTTTTTTTAGCTATAAGCATACTACTTGAATTTATTCCAATTTCGCATACTTTATTTTGAATTGGAATATTTAAATTATATTAGATAAGTGATTGTAAAATATTAATATTTAAGCTTGGCAATTTGCTTAAAAATAAAATCAATATGGTTGAGATATTTGATTGAGTTTAAAAACATTAATTTAGAAAAGATAAAAAATTATTCATCAAAACGTATGTCTAAAAGTTTTGCAACGATCTACTTTTCTTAGATTATTTACATATTTGGGACAGCTTTAAAACGGTTTCATTTCATTTTATAGTCAAAAACCAGTTTTTAGAAATAAAATAAACGTACAGAAAACTCAACGAAATAATTAATTATTAAACAATTCTAGAATATATGGAATTCATAAGAAATCATTTGTTTAACCACTTGACATATGAATTTAACTTTCAAATTAAATGACGAAATAAATAGCTTTCTAATTGGAATATTTACTATTATTTTAATTCCTTCAATAATAATATTTTCAAGTGACTTTTTTCATTTTAAATTATTTAATTACTTTTCATTTAACTGCAGATTAAGAATTAAAAATTCAATAATTCGATGAGCGTCTCTCACATGCCATTGTATGCAATATGGCTAAAATTCTTTTTATTCCCACATAATTTATATTTCAGTTACTATATTATCCTCAAGTAAAATCAAAAAGGACAATTTTCTAATAGCCGATTTTTAAAAAATTAAATCTAATAAATATTTTTTGATATATGTACTATTTGTTTAGTAAGGCCGCGGTAGCCTGGTTGGTAGAGCGTCAGTCTCGTAACCGGAAGGTCGCGGGTTCTGTCCTCATCTCGGCCAAAGACCGCCGTGTTGGCTAATGGCAGTTGGAGCACGTTAAATAAGTCGAAACTGCAAAGTCCTCCAAGTTTCCATAACAAAATGGTACCTCTTGGGGTACTGAATCAGGGATGAGTTGGTCTCTGATTTGGATCTAAATTCTGACTTGTGGATGGATGAATGAGTGTATGAATGAGTTCGAACGCCCCCTAAAATGGGTTGTATCGTGTGTGTGTGAGCTACCAGTTAGACTTCTGCCCTCTGGGTGCTCAGGGGTCTTTACCCTCAGAAGCTACTGCACCTCCTTTCCATGAAAACACGGACTCGACAAAAAAAATTTGTTTAGTAAAATAGTAGGACATTTCAGCCTAATAATTTCCCATCTAGGGCATATTTTGTATTTGAGACAAACCCTTTAAAATCTGTACTATTCAGGCTAGTAAAACATTTCTGTTTTCTTGCTAAATAACCGCTAATATTTCTCAAAAAGAGTACTAATTTATGTGATATGAATAACGCAACGAAATTTTTCAAGATAATAAGCAGTTTTAGTTATAAATGTACTGACATATAAGTCTCGCTATAACTTTTATCACCTAATATCTAACAGCATATCATGTAGTGATGTAGCATGAGGAAAGTATTAAACAGATAAAAAGATCTTTGATGAAAACAAAAATACTAAGACATTTATAATGTAAAATACTAACAACAATAAATCTTTTTATTTCAGCAAAATCAACAAATGATGTGTTTAAATAATGATGTGATAAAAACAGTTACTATGCTTATGAAAATGAATGGAAAATTGATGAATAATATGAAAACATATGAAAATACATTTTACAAATTAATTTGCACGACAACAATAACAACATGCATAGCAATAAATTGTTGCATGAATAATAACTTAATTTTTATATTTGATGAAAAAGCAACATTGTGTTATTAAAAGTTTTTAATTTCAATTTATCCAGCCAATAATTATCATGTGACATTTGTGCTTTCAACAGTCTAAAGAACTTGCAGCAGATATGATGGCACTCATCAGAATAAGATAATAGAAAAAAAAAATAGATTGAAGTGCGATATATATATATATATATATATATCTATCGCACTTCAAAGAAAAATAATAAAAAATGAAACCCTTCTTTAATAGATGAACACAGTTTTTATATCACATTTAGCGATGCCATATTAGTCATATATGACGCAAATCAAATCTTATTTTGAGTACTGAGGGCTTAAAAAAGATCAGATGTTATGCATTACTACTCTTTACTTTCGGTTTACCTCTCCAAAGTTATGAGAATAATAATAATAAAAAAACAAACGGAAAAGCATATTTCGTTCATAGATGACAGCCAAAATTCTAAGAATAAACAAAGATTTCATTAAGGTGATGAGCCAGAATGTGTTGTATTTTTTAAAAAAAATTTAAAGTCCTGTTTAGTATGCTGGAGTCTCCTAGTTTAAAACCTAATCAAAATAGGCAAGTTTAAATATCATTCAGTATTTTCAGTGATTGGCATATCTTTTCCTGTTTAAAACTCATTTTCCCACTAAGAATGTCTTATATTAAGAGGCTTGTTGAACTTTACAATAGCAGAAAATTTTCATTTTTTGACTATCTATACACCAAGAAGTCTTTCCATACAAACTTATTCGGCTTATTCCTAGGACGGTATATGAATTATTTTCAGGATCATGCCGAACTGTTCCTTCGAAAACAGCATGACCAGGTTTTGTAACAAGTGTTATCATGTAATCCCCGATGGGTTTTATTCTATCCCCCAGCACAACAGTTCTGTTAACCACAACATTGTCATGTCTTATAAAACGTAACACCAAATCATTTGCTTGTCCAACTCTTGCATCCATGATTTCAGCAACTTCTAGAATCTCGCAGATGCCACCATATTCTGCAAGTTTAGAATTAATGTCATCCACAATCGCTTGAGATGCATTTATTGCTTCAGTGCTATTCAAAGGAACGTTCTCAAATGTTTGGCAAGGACACCAATGAGCAAGTATATTGGCTTCCTCGCAAGTTCGGTTTGGCGATATTTCTTCTAAAAGACTTTTCCCCATAGAAAGCTCTGCTCTTTCTTCCGCTGATCTATTCAGATCCAATAGATGTATCATTGTGGCATGAATATCAAAGAGTGTCATTAGACGGTTTTGATTTATTTCGAGATTTTTTGCGTATTGTGGATACTGGTCAAGGAACCATTTAGGAGCATGTATATACATAAAAGGCATTCTTTCTTCGAATTTTCCTATGTAAGTATAACGAATTTGTCCAAAGCGTAGCCCATGGTCACTGAATAATACAAGAAGGCTGTTATTAAGGGCATCCATATTCAGCAAATCTTCCAGAATATGAACAGTTGGCTGATCTTCCCAGCCTGCATGATTTAAGTAATCATGGGTGATAGTTGAAACCATAGCGAAGGCAATATAAGGTCTATTTCCCATAGCTTCAATGAAGTTTCTTAGATAATCATAAATAAGTTCAGGTTCGAGTTGAGAATTGAAACAATGTGATTTTCCAGTCTTTTCTCTAAGATTTGAACTTTCTAATGCTAGAAGTAATGGACGGAGATAGTAATCTGTAGGTGGATCATAAAATCCACGTTTAATGTAATTAAATGTGCCAGTGTAAGGGCTGTCTTCGGCGTAAAATGTTCTATAGCCCTTTTTAGCATAATCTTTCCATATAAGATCTACATTATCAAAGTACATTGTATCTCTTAATGATTCATTCCAATAGTGCTCAACGAAATGTCCAGTTAACATAGGAACTAAATTTGGAAAAGTATTATCTCCTACCTTAGTATAGCCATTCATTTCAAACATCGATAGTTTTTCTTTGATGAAAGCTTCTGTTTTTCGAAAATGCCTGAGATAATTCAGTTTCGATATAGAATCGATACCGGCAAGAATGATATTCAGCCGTGGAGTCGGAGGCTTTAACGAGCTTCTTACATCTTCGATTTCTTTTTTCAGACGTACAAGGGGAAAATACTGCTCAAAAGTTTTATCTTTAAGAGTGCACACTGCACCAACATAATCTTCATTAAGAGGAATGCCAAAATGAAGCTCTGATGCATTACCAGTTATGAAATCATTTTCTCTGACATTACCTGGATCTTCGTGTTTTCTGTAAATTGGCTGGTAAACGCATTTCAATTCTTCCGGCTTCATATCATAATACTTCTCCAGAATTGTTTCGTTTAACATTATGGAACCATCAGAGCTTGGTTTCATGAATAAAGGAGGCCCAGGACATTCATATGGTTCTTGGAGCTCAATCAAATGTTTCACTGTCGGATCCCATGGATCTAATTTTGGTACTTTACAACCTGGAGTATCTAGAACGAGGCTAGAATCTTTAACTGGCTGAGTGACCTGTAAACTATTTGGTGTTGTTCCTTGGAGCGATATTTTCTGGTGACTATCATCTTTATTCTCATCTGATCTCTCAATTTCATTATTTTGCATGGATGGTGTAACATGCTTTGCACCACCTACCATGTATTCTTCCGTCGGACCAGAAAATTCTAGTTCGGCATCAGGATGTCGTCTGACTGGTAAAGTAAAGGGCATATCAAATTCAGTTGGGCCAGAGAATTCCAGCTCAAGATCAGGATGCCTTCTTGCTGGAAATGTAATTGGAATGTCATCATAATCAGTCGGACCAGAAAATAATTCCATATCATTTGGCAATCGTTTGTTTGATCTGGAAATCGGTATATCATCATATTCTATGGGACCAGAAACTAGTTCTTCATCGGAGCGCCTAAAAGATATTTTATCATCTTCCATGAAGTCCATTAATTCATTTTCTTTTTGTGATGTTTCTGGTGGTGGTAGGTGTTGAGGGCGTTTAACTCCTGTAGAAATTCTTTGTGAACCGAAGATTTCATTACTAGGACTAGAGTTTTCGGAAAGTTTTAACAAATTGTCTGATGTTCTCGAATACCAACCAAAGATAAATAAGGACAGACAACAAATAACGATCAGAATTATGAAACGTCGTCTACGAGAGACAGCTGCCATGTATAATGTTGATCGGCGTGGTTCTTGCAAGAAAACCCCTGGTGAGCCTAAAAACCAATAAAAATAAAATGAAGGTACAGTATATATTTCTAAAAATAAATATATTCTGAAATGAAACAATAAAATCATTAACATTTGAAAAATATTTCTTTCTTTAGAAAGATTTTTTCTACCCAACTCGAGAGCAACCAAAATATTTGCTATGATTTCAAATGAGCACCACATTTCAGAAAAAAGAAAAAAAAATTATAAAAATTATTCTTGAAACAATAATAATAGAATTAACAGAAGAATGTTTAATTTTGAAAATGATATTGATAAAAATTTGGATCTTTTTTCATTAGTTTAGATCAAGTAGGTATTTGGTACCCAGAATAAATTTTCGCACTAGATTCCTCTTTTATTACTCTATGAGCAAAAGCTATCAAAATCTAAGTAGATTTCCTAAATGTAATTAAATTCATGGATTTAAAGGAAAAAACACAATTTTCATTACACAAAATTGCTCTACATTTGCTATACACATGTTTTGATAGATGTTGAGCTGTATTCTGCATGCCACTTAAAAAAAATGTAAGAATTTCTATCCTTAGGGCCTGACTAAGACAGGAGCATGTGGGGCATTTGCCCCGGGCCACCACGTCAGAGGGTACTGAAATCGAAAAATACCACAGACAACTTCTGTGCAGGGCTTTTCATTACTAAAGCAGTGAAGCAGTGGGAGCCCCAAAGAAGTTTTTGCCCCTGGCCCTTCTTAGGCTTCGTCGGACTCTGTCTATCCTGGAATTTCTCATATTGATAAAAAATTTTACATTTAGTATGTTAAAATTTGCAGCTAAGAAGAGCATTTGAATACATTTTCTTTGATCATTTGGTTGAAAAACTTGATATACGTCTACTAGGGTGATAGTAAGATAATTTATTGAGTTTAATTAATTTAAGAAGTTGTGTTTTTGTGTTGTTGCATACATTGACAGAAAAAGATCTACTGGCAGATAGTTAACGTCTTGATGAACTCAAATTTAATACATGTATGTAATTTTAATGATAAAATTATGCAAAATTTTCATTCAGAGACTTTAAAGTGTTGAATTGTAAAATTAAAGAGCAATCGGTAAGACCGAGTGTCCATTGATGGATTTTGCCCAAATTTTGGTAATCTAATATTATGGTATAAAGACAAAATGCCTACTTTCATTCGTTTAGTTTGTTACGTTTTCGAGTTACTGTTCATAGATAGACAGATGATTTTCTAAAGTGTTATTCGGCACCAAAAAGCAGGTCTTCATTCAAGTTTGAAGGTGCAATATTTGACGATTTCTAGCTTTCACTTTTTATATTTCGTATATAAAAGGAATTAAAAATAAACTAATTCTATTTTGGAGGACTTTGGAACTTTATGTTAAATTTCTGGTATTTTTCAGCAAATCTGGATAGGGCAAATTGTATAATTTACAGTGAAAATTATTAATTTTAAATGAATTTGCATTTATAATATTAAATTTTTAATAATAGTAGTTTATTAATATTGCAGCTGCACGAATTTTTTTTAAGGCGCCGCTTTGAGTCAGTCAGCTGAAAGATGCATAAAATTGCTTTAGTGTGGCTTAATACATACCAAGATAAATTAAACAGATTTAAGAAAAAAACCCAGTAAGGCTCTATCCCAGTGAACGGTGCGCTCTGTTTTGGCGATTTTTTTGGCGCCATTTTTCGGGCGATAATTATTTCCTCCTTGGCAACTTCACCCTTTCTCTCCCGTTAAAATATGGTAACTTCGTACTTGGCGTGTGCTTCGCGGAGTCGTTTTCCGCCAATAGTCGCCAAAAACAAGATGGCGGACAAGGAGCGCACCGTTCATTGGGAATTAACCCCCAGTAAATTACTAATGTACTATACACATGTATCTATTATATCTATAATCAAAACAAATAATTTAACAAGCCATTTTAAAAGCACGATGGAACCTATATAAAAACATAAAAACATTTTTTTCTTGGATGCGTAGTTAGAAGCATGTTAAAAGATTAAAAAAAAACACGATCATCAAATTTTGTAACTATCAACTCAAAATATTTTTGTTTATGTTTTGCATAAATGCACAGACAGATTTTAATTTAATGTTGCCAAACGCATCCATCTAAATAATTTTACTTACTGAAGACATGAAAACAAAAATATTTATCAAATGGAAGGCAATTCTTTAACTTATTATTGTCATAAAAATGTATTTTCATTAAAACGATCTGAAACTAACATGATAAAGTTCATAGATGATATATTACCTGTAAATTATGAAATAATGATTAAAACTCGGCCGAAATTCTCTTTAAGACAGTGTTAACTGCCAGATTTGGCAGATAGTTTGTTTTGTAGTAGTTGCTCATTTAGAAGTCATTTTTTGTGTAATAGTTGCACATTTAGGTTTTTAAACTTTAATTAGATTTCAATAGTACTTCCTTATTTCTGCGGTCACTGAGATTCAATCGCTAATCAATCAAAATATATCGCTAAGATGGTGGTGAAAATCCGCTGTGAAAAAAAGCTGGCGAAATTATTGTTGCGATCTTGGCCTAACTCTGTATTTGCGAAGTAAGCCCGGAAGCTATTACGATAAGGAAGTAATTTAATTTTTATTTTAAGAGAAAACATATCATTCAATTAATCTTTACATTCATCAGTACTCGCGAAATTATAATTAATTGTGTGCTTTCACCATTATTAATAAAATTAGAAATAATTTTTTTTAAATGCAAAAACTAATTTCATATCAATATTGATATATTTTTGCTTGCAGATTGGTGCAACATTATCCAGAAATTGTATCATTAAATCATAATCAAGTACTTTTTTGACAAAGAGAAGAATTTCTGATAAGAAAATCGTAATATAATTTCATCGTTTTAGATTATACGCTATAAATATTAAATCTATGTTCCAAATCTTATCCATTTTACTCTCTTCTTTTTTGTAGTCATCGTGTAATTTATATTTGAACAGCAGGACAGATGGATTTCCTCTGAACAGACTGAATTTAAAATATCAATTTGTAAATTTTATTTAAGATCATGTATCAAATTTCAACCGTGTAGCTCAAAACTTATTTGGATTAGCTTTGTCACAGGCAGAAAAGCGCATACATTTTCCAAAAATGTGTTTTTTGGATTTACAAAGGTCTATAAAGTGGAGTTGTTAGTCAAATTCTTGTTTGATTTTTTTGACGATTGCAATACATTTTCTATACTTCGTTTACGAGAGAGTAAAAATATTATATAAATTACAGTAACCTTTCCTTACCCTCTAATAAGTATTTTTTAAAAAGGCTTCTAAACACAAAATAAAACATTTTTAGGAATCAAGGGTAAAATGTTTAAGCCAGAAGCCTTTATAGCTATATTTATTATATCAGAAGTAGGCACATTTATAACTACAGTGTCTCACAAAAGTGATAGGATACTTGTGCTTTACAAAAGGAAAATGTAATAAAATAAATAAATAAACATGTACAAATTTTTTGTGGGTGTATTTCATACTTAAATTTTGTAACAATTATTACATAACATACATTTTGTCAAAATATTAAAATATTAATTTAATAAAAATATAATTGTTTAGAACGGAGCAAAAGTTAGCTCACATAAGTCATGGGACACCATTAGATATGCAACAAAAATCGTCTGAAATAAGCAATAAAAATATTTTTTGGTGGTTTTATTTTTACTCAAAAGCAATTGGCAATAATTTATAAAATCGTCTGCAGTATTTCTCTCCAGATTGCTTTGGAATTTTTGTGTTTTTTTGCTCTGTGCAGCCGTGAATGCTAAACGAAAAGAAACTTCGCCTGAAATTCGAAAAATAATTATTAATTTGCATATTGAACGTGGAAAATCTATTAGAGAAACTGCTAAAACAGTTAATTTGAGTCATTCAATGGTTTTCAACATCATTAAACGATATAAAAAGAATCATATGATTCAGGATAAAAGAAGACCTGGCCGACCATCAAAGCTATCTAATGGATTAAAGCGAATTATCGTTCGAATTATTAAAAAAAATCCAAGAATGAGTGCTCCTAAAGTTGCTGCTGATTTACAAGCATTATATGGAGTAATTGTTAATCCTGAGACTATTAGAAGAGTAATTCGATCTGCTGCATATCACGGTAGAGTAGCCAGGAAAAAATTCTTCGTAAGTGAAAAGAATAGAAAACTCAGACTGGCATTCGCAAAATCCTACATAAATAAGAATTCTGATTTCTGGAATAAAGTTATATTTGCTGATGAGAGTAAATTTAATATATTTGGTTCTGACGGTAGAATCTTGGTGTGGAGAAAACCCAGGGAAGAATTTCGTAAAGAGAACTTGGTGCCAACAGTAAAACATGGTGGTGGAGGAGTTATGGTATGGGGGTGTATGTCATCCACTGGAGTCGGTAATTTTGTTTTTATTGACAGTATAATTGATCAGTACAAGTATATCGACATTTTACAGCAAAATTTGAAATCTTCAGCACGAAAATTGAACCTTCATAATAATTTTAAATTCTACCAGGATAATGATCCCAAGCACACTGCTTTGAACGTTAGACTCTGGCTGCTGTATAACTGTCCAGAAATAATAAAAACACCACCACAATCTCCTGACTTAAATCCCATAGAGAATATTTGGCAAGAATTGGAATCAAGAATTCGGAAACACACCATTTCTTCAAAACAACAATTAAAATCGGTGCTTCAAGAAGAATGGGGTAAAATCACTCCAGAAATCACAGAAAAATTAGTCAAATCCATCCCAAGAAGATTAAATCCTGTTTTAAAAGTAAAAGGAAATCCAACAAAATATTAAAACCTTTTAAAAAGTAAAATTTTTGGATAAATATTTGATGGAAAAGTAAGTGTCCCATCACGTATGTGAGCCATTTTTTTGCTCCTTTCTAAATAACTGTATAATTTATGAAATTTATTTTAATATTTCGACAAAATGTATGTTATGTCTTAATTATTACAAAATTTAAGTATGAAATGCACCCACAAAAAATTTGTACATGATTATTTATTTATTTTATTACATTTTCCTTTTGTAAAGCACAAGTGTCCCATCACTTTTGTGAGACACTGTATATTATTTTGGTCTCATTAGACCACTGCACAAGTTTTGATGATATTGTATAAACAGAAAATATTCCAAAAAACATTCTAAAAGAACAATGCATGTGTTTTGCATTTATGCAATATGTATCGGATTTTGTTATAACTTGCAAAAGAACAGCCAAATTTTTTTTATTGCTCTTCTTTATCGAGTAATAAAATAGTCCATGGTTTTGTCTATTAAAAGCAAACACTTCAGAATGATAGAATGTTTAAGAATGAGAAAAATAATTTGAAAATTTTTTCAATGATGTTTTTTGTTTTTGTTTGGGAAGATTAAACGCAGTTAAAAAATGGGGAAAAAACAATAAATGGAACTGTTTCTAGCTCAAAATATCGAAACCTGAATATTTTAGGCTTAATTATTTTATCTTCATTTTACATTTTTGAATTTATTGTTAATTACACAACCATGATTATTAAGCGTAGAACTTATATTTTTTTCTTCCTATGTACTTAATATGAAATAAAGAAAATTATTACTCTAAAATATGCTTAAAATGCTTTTAGGATGTTTTTGTAAAGCGAAAAATATTTTATGACAAAAGCTTAGTTTTTGAATTATAAAATGTGCAATAATATACAAGTAAAATATTGAAGAAAAGCGTTAAAACTTAGTCTATTTTCAACAAAGGTTCTGAGATTTACTTTTTTAATAAGATTTATTATTCAAGAAGGAAATACCTGCCAATTTTAATAACATTTCTAACCATCGTCTCTGCTATGTAGAGTGACTTTTTTCCAAAAAATAGCGTATAGAGCATCATGGAATTTGCGAATAGAATTCAGCCGGTAGGAGTTTTCATTTACAAAAAAGAGAGAGAGAGAAAAAAAAGAAAATTTTAAAAACACAAAAAAAGGAAGTTAGTTTTATAAAATTAATGATGATATCTTTAATAATTTAATTATATTAAAGGCTCCATAACCTATTCATACGCTCACATAAAAATGATTTAAAGCTTTCACTGCATGATGAAGGCAAAAGCAATAATTATAAGTAAATATATTTGTTTTTCTTAGAAGTGCGTAGCAATACAGATAAATAAAAACAATGATTAAAAATATAAATATAATGATAAATACGAATATTAAATGCAATAATTTATTTTATAAATAGAAAACGTGGAAAATATATTTATAAAAATAAAGGCGAGTTGATATTTGGAACCGAAATTTGGCTGATAAAAAAAGGAAAAATAACTATTAAGATCAAATAAATTTACATAAGCAGCAAAAATGAAATTGTTATAATTATTTTATTAAATTAAATGCTGTTTAAAAATATTAAATGCAGTAGATGTAACTATTAATTGCGATAACTCATTTTAGAAGTAAAGAATGTCAAAAGATATATTTTTAGAAAGCCAAGCTGATATTTCAAGTCGAAATTCTGTCTTGTAAAAAAATAAAAAATTGCTACTAAGAGCAGATAAATTTACATAAAAGGCAAAAATGAAAAGCAATAATTATTGTATTGAATTAAACCTTTATTTTGAAATATTAAATGCAATAGATGTAAATATCAAATGTAATTATTCGGTTTAGAAGTAGAGGTGAGAAAAAATATACCTTTAGAAAGACGAAGTGATATTTCTAACCGAAAAATTTCCTCAGATAAAATAAATGGAAAATAGCTTTGAAGAACGAATAAATTCATCTAAGCAGCAGAAATGAAATCGTACTTATAATTGTACTGAATAAAAAAAAATTATTGGGAACTGAGAGCGCGATAAAAATAGATGTGCAAAAATAAGATTACGAAACAACACATTAAGTCCAAAATAAATAATTTAAAAGATCGAATAAAAGTTGAGGTATCAATACCTTGTGAATAATAATTAAATTATATTTTATGTGTACGTGAAAATAGATCTTAGGTATCTATTTATAACTATAAGAACCTGAATTGAATAAAAACACGCCATTCAAATTCTTTGGATTTTTAAAACTGAGAAGCTCTGAAACTTACCTCCGAACTACCATGGATACGCGCGATATTTACCTTAGCACGTGTCTTCACAGAACAATAGAGTATGATGTTATGAAATTTCAAAGAGAATAGAACGTACGTGGAATAAGCTTGCGAAGTACGAGCTATCGAAAGCATTTCCAAGAATATTAAACCGTGTTTAATTTCGTTTTGCTTGCATTTAATCAAGCGGCAGACGCAGGAAATAGCTTTGTTTTGGCTAGTTCCTGTTTAGGTTTCAAAATCCGTATTGAGGATTATAGAAAATATTTATAACTGCACTTTTAAAATTCATGCAGCTGCACGGCTGCTCTCCAGATGTCATATTCAGTGAGCTCATTTTTTTTATTAGCTATTTCCGACTAATTTTGATAAGCGAGATTCCCTTGTGCATTCTATGTATACGTGAGATATAAAGTTTTCAGATGAATTTTCTCTAATGGATTAAATATGCTTTTATAATTCATCAGTTTATAATTTCATACAAAATAAAGTGTATATCAACAGAAATCTGTACCAATAAATAAGCAAATCAAATGTTTTTGATGGCTGATAAATTTGAAAAAAAAATATATATATTTTTCTGTTTCATCTGCGAGATTAAAACTCAGTGGAAATATTTTTTGAGTACAAATTGGCTTGGAAACTTTTATTAGTGTCATCTTAACTTCACGGTTTTTTTTTGTAATCTAATTAGACGACCTACTTGTGTTAATAAAGATAGTGTCGAATTAAATCAGCTAAGAATCTTATAATGCGATATTTATATCTTTATATACAACAATAACTATCCTGTAAAGAGCTTTTTTTAATAGACATATCTCATTATTTATAACATATTAAGCGTTTATAGATTATATTCAATCTATAAACAATGTTATATTGAAAATCAGAACTTGTGGTCTCCCAAAAACGTTCTTGTATACTCTTTAACAAAGATGTTATCTCAGAGAACTCCTTGCTTAGAATAGGTGTGACAAAATAATAAAATACTAACTCTTGAACTAAAGCCGGAACTAAGCATTTTCATTGGATCTGTTGTGTGATCTTGGCTATTACTTTTTGGCATGCAGTTAATACTATTCAAAAATTGAATTTGAATAGTATTTGAAAAAATTTTTCCTACCTTTGAAACAAAAAATTGACGCAGAGCGATACTTGTGGCCATAAAATCCCATAACAAATTTCATATATTTAAATCATCGCGTTTACATACTGTTGAAAGTATAGATTGGCAGATGGTCAAAACGTTATTGGATTTGGCTCAAAACTTGACAAATGTCTACTCTATTGTTATTAAATCTATGCACCACTCTTCATTTCTTGTTATTGAGTTAACTTTTATTTGGACAGCAGGACAGATAGACTTCCCTTGAATCGAATCGAATTTACCCAAAATTTGGCAAAATCTGCAAATTTGATCAAATCGGATATCAAATTTCATCCGTGAAGCTCAAAGCATTTTTATGAGTTGAGGGATCTTTGGTACAAACAGACAGAGACAAACTTTTTCAAAAATATGTTTTTTGAACTCAAGGAACCCTAAAACTAGGAGATTCGTCACAATCTCGAATTCAAATTTCTTAAAGATTACAAAACTTCCTCTATACTTCGTATACGAAAAAGTAAAAATTGCTTGTTATTCATAATCCGGAAAACCAGCACACAGATATTTTCTCTAATATATGGTGCTTACATGCTGTTGAAAGTATAGATCGGCAGTTGAAAGAAGAAAAAGTATTGATATTTTAATTACTTAAAATAGCTGCAAACTTCGCAAGTATACATTTTACGTAATCCATTATATGTTCAACACCAATTGTGAATAAATACATTTCCAACATGAATTTTTTTTTTTTTTTTTCGAAATTCTAGTTCTTGCGCTAGAGCACATTTCCATCAAATTCGAAAGCACATTTTGTATCTGGTTCAGCGATTACAAAACAGAGATGTAATCAATAGAAAAGCATAGGAAAGAGGTTTCAGAATAATTTTAATGAAAATCAATAATAAGCTGATACTTGAAACCTAAATTATTATTCTGTTCAATAAATAAATTCTACAAGAATTTCGGAAAAAAGGAAATGTTTTATAAAAATTCGAGATTTACAGCAGATATTGATATGTATTTTGAAAACATTTTTAAAATAAAAATAAAATAAAAAAATTAGCTGCTTGCAAAAAAAAAAAAAAACCAAATATAATAATTCCAAAATTTTTTTTCAAAAAAAAAAAAATATTTTGCTATAATAATTTTTTTTTCTTTTTATTGCCATTAGTGTGAATTCTTTTCCAAAGGTGGGTTCACATGAGGCTAACTATTGCGCACAATCGCCACCTCTCTATTGCTGTCCCTATATTGTGCTCGTAGGAGCAGTTGAGACAACGTCGTTGGGACAATGGTAAACGGTTTTCCCGACGGTACAACCATTCACCACTGTCCCGTTGTAGTCACGTGATTTTCTGGAAATAGGCGTGATCTTTTATTGCGTGCAATCGTTGCCTCTCAACTGTTATCTCTCTATTGTCCCTGTATGAACAGTTGAGACAACGTCGTTGGGAGAATGGCCAACGTTGTCTTCGATTGCGTGCAGTAGAAGATTACGCCTACTACCGGAAAATCCCATGACCACAACGGGACCATGGCAATTAATTGTCATGTCATTGTCTCAACTATTCACACGAGGACAATGCCGAGACAACAGTAGAAAGGCAACGATTGCGCGCAATAGTTAGCCTCGTGTGAACCCACCTTAAGACTTATTAGTTGTTCTTTCTAAACATTTTTAATGAAAAGATACATTCGCATTCT
This sequence comes from Argiope trifasciata, assembly GCA_026543055.1. Taxonomy (NCBI): domain Eukaryota; kingdom Metazoa; phylum Arthropoda; class Arachnida; order Araneae; family Araneidae; genus Argiope; species Argiope trifasciata. Next base: position 517,874 of record JAPMOQ010061688.1, on the reverse strand, counting down.
GCTATTTAAAAAATTATATAGAAAACATGAGCTTTATGGCATAAAATAGACGATACTATACTTAAAAGAAAGAAAGAAAGAAAGAATTTCAGAGACTTAAAGTTAAACGAAGAAAATTCTGCTCGGAAAATTCATAAAAGGTATTTAAATTTTCAAATCTGAATAATTCGAAATAAGTATATATCTCTTCAAATAAAAATTTAAAGAACTCTTTCAGAATCACAGCAAATTATGAGCTGCAAATATAATGGTTAAGAAATATTTGAATTTAATTTAAATTAAGAGCAGTTCTATTTCCATCTAAATCTGCTATTGATCAAAAATGAAAAAATATTAAAACACATGAAAATTAAATTGATTATATTAATTACCATAAAATATTACAATTTTAAAAATGCTTATTAATTGATGCTATTTTAAATTCTATTGTTTTATTTATTTACTAGTTTTTTAAAAATGTTTTTCTATATTTAAGAAACGAAGAGTTTGTATGTCATTAAAGGGTGAGACGATGAAAGATGAACCCATTCCCGGTATTCCCGTTTGACCTAATATTTTCTCCAAATACTTTTTAGTTCAATTTTTTTCCCACGTGTATTTGAGTGTTATTTCTGACAGTATCTTACTTTAACTCAAAATTTCGTATTGATATGGGTAGATAAAAGTGATAAAAAAAACTTTCAAGAGTGCTAAAATTTTTACATGAGATCATTGAATATTGTGACCAAGAAGCAGAAAACGGGGGATTAAAATATTGCCAAAAATTAAATAACATATAAAAAAGAAGCATTTTAATATAAAAATATCAAAAATATTTTACAAATATATTATTCATATAATATTACATATTATAATATAAAATTAATAAATATGATAAATAAAAAAATACTAAATATAATAAATATAAAAAATAAATAACAAATATTATAATATAAAATACAAAAATATTTTGTAGAAAGTAATTGCCAAATTTTAAGAAAAGAAAATTTTCTATTATTCTTATAATTATATATTTATTCCTCTTACATTAAATAAAAATAGCCCTGAAATATTTTACTGTGCATTAGACCTTTTTTCTTCTGTATTACTAATTATCTGTACTAATTACATCTCATAAAACTGTGAGCCTTTAATGTTAAATGTAAAAATCTCCCCCTTTCATCTTTCCTCTCACCCCTATTTTGTCGAATTAAATCCATCTTAACGCATGCGCAAAAGCGTGGAGGGTTTGCAGTCTGTTGTCAAACAATACGCATCTATAGATACATTTTTGAAATTTTCATGAATACAAAGTTGCTTCAAAGGGCGCATAAAAACTGTCATCTTTGTATTCCGCTTCATTTTTTGAATTACGACTTCAACAGAAATACGAAATGACTAGCCTAGTTTCAAAATCAGATTTTTTTTTAACTCGTGCCATCGAGAAATTCTTACTATCAGGAAAGTCTTAAATATCGTCTACAATACCTTTTTAATACAGAGAATGCCCATCCTCATCTTAGTTCAGTAATCCATTTATAAATCTATTCAGGCAGAGATATATTTAATTCGCAAAAATGCTATAAAGTCAGATTTTATGCTCTAAAGTTATAGTGTTATATTTTATATCTGAATTACCAAATCTAATGTTTTATAAAATTAAATATACTGTTCCATCATTTTTATATATACTAAGTAAATTATTTTTTACACTCTAACATTTTAAACAAAAGAAAGTCTCACTTGTCTTCTAACAAAACTAATCGAGTTTTGAATTTCGTTATTAAATTACTTTTATTATTTCAAATTTTACTGTTAAACAATAATTTACAAAATATCACTAACAGAACCAGGGGACTGTATAAAAATTTGTATTTCTTGATTTTTTACAGTAATACATTTATTAAATGAAGCACAACATGAAATATTTAAATGATGAATTCTTGATATAGTTTAAAGCATTTTTTCTAATTTCAATAATATGCTCCATTCTAACTGTTTTGTAATTACCAATTAAACCACTTTAAGAGTAAATACTCGCATTCGAAAAATTAAAACTTTATTCCTTAACAAAATTATGTTTGTTATCAAACGCATGACTTTTTTCTTTCAGTTACCTCCAAACCTAGTGATGCAATATAACTGAACGAATTCATCACGATTTAGCTATAAAATCAGAGAAACGAGAACTTGTTGAGCTTATTTCAACAATTTATGAAGACGTTATAAGCTGAATATACCAATTAAGGTAAAATATTTATTTAGATTACTATTTAAACAGTTATCTGCTTTCAGAAAAGATATGTTGCTCAAAAGCTATCAAGAATTACTGGTATTCAATATGATATCCGTTCATCTCTTTGTTCAGCTTTGCGTTATTTATTTCTGAAAAATAAATGGAATCGTGCAGAACTGAAACGAGAAGATTCAAATAAGTATGATAGGAATATTTAGCCTGTGGTCAAGAATTTTTCATTGTATTCCGATAAATGTTAAAAACCTTAAAAATGTTGAACACAATCGACACTTTAAAAATAACTAAGTTAAGTCGATTTGCTATTGCTTCAATGCATTGTGATGATTTAATTATTAAATGTATTATGCCTTTCTTAAGAGAAAAACATCACAGCGTAGTTTAAGACATTATGAAATAATAAATATATCAGGGGATATGTAATTGAATTATTATTTTCCTTGTTAAAAATTTGTTATGTGGTTACGACGGTATGCTGGCGTTCTACAAGATAGACAATTTTAACTAAAGCTATTATACTTGGTATAAGTATACTTTGAAAGGAATGAGCAGCTAAAGTAACTTATTTTGAAATATCAATTAAAATTCTAGCTTCAAAAAAACTAGAAAATCAAAATTTTTTACTTTTCTCTATATTTTAGTATAAAATTGGGACTATATTATTCTAAAATAATATAATAATACTACAGTATACAACACGAAATATTATTGTACAAAATGTTTTGTACAATAATATTTTCCTTGTTTAAGATAATTATCTATTAAATTATTTTTAACCTGATAATGTAAAAGTACATTTCATTGTTATAGAAAAACTCAAAAAGTTTTTATTATTTAGGAAAATAATTAATAACGTGATTTTTTTTCCAAAGCTGAAAACTAGGGAAAAGTAATTTTTTTCTCTCTTTCTATAAAAGTAACATATGTGGCACAAAAATCGTTTTGTTGCTTACTGCCGAATGGCAACTGTCAAATGTAAATAAATCGTTAAGAACGTTTCAGATTTTTCATTAAATGCTTTTACAGCTGCGGTTTCTAAACACTTCGCTAATTAATGAAGCTTCAAATTATTACAACAAATATTCTGGCGAGACTTCGCCGTGTCACCATAAACTTTATTTCGTTAGATGGAAAAAATGTAAAATAAAACAAGAAAGAGGAATTAAACAGAAAGTTTAATCCATTAGATAAGCGCAAACGTCACCAAATGAGTAATTGCTATAAATTATTACCAATTTTAGCGAGTAATTATTCTTTGGGTAGTTGCGTTCATTCAGAAAAGGGTTTCAAATTTTAATTAGATGGTTAAGGCTACTTTCTTATTATAATTGGCTCTGAGATTCAATCGCCAAGCAATCGAAGATGGAAAAAATTCACTATGATTAAAAAAAATTGGCTAAATCATAGTTGCGATCTTTGCAAGTAAGCCCGGGAAGCTGTTACGATAAGGAAACCACATTTTAATTAGTAGTTTTCTGAAGAAAAAAACCTATCATTCAATAAATCTTGGCAGTGAACAGTGTTCGTAAAATCGCAGTGAAATGTGTGCATTCATCAGTATTAATAAAGTTAAAATTAAATACTTGTTTCATATCAATGTTTATTAAGGCAATTTTGCAAGTATCAACTTTATTTAACAATTGCATAATTAAATCTTGGTCAAATTCCTTTTTGACATAGAGAATTATTTCTTATGAATGAATCGTAAAGTAATTCTATCGTTTTAGATTAAGAACTTTCCTGAATATAAAACAAAATTTATAAAAAATTAATAAATTCCGCTCACAAGATATTCTCACAAGATTTTGCTACATAATACAGTTGAAAAATCATACGTTGTAGGATGGAAGTCGAATGGCAATAGTAAAATGTAAACAAAAACGTTTTTACAACGGCAATATTTAATGCTTTGTTGATTAATGGAGCTGTAAAAACTATTAAAAATGTTCTGGTCGTTATAGACTCTGCCATAACAGGAAAGAGATAAAATATATCAAGAAATAGGAGCCACATAGAAAGCATAATCCAGCACGAAAGAAGGCTTAATTGTCACCTTGAGCAATTGCTACAAACACTTGGAAATTTATGCCCATATCTTTCAAAACTATTATTTTATAAAAATGATTTTCCTTTATATTAACGCTCAAACAATCACACTTTTAATGATACTAATTACCTTTTTGTACAATTTTTTTAAATTTTTTTACATGCAATATATAATTTTCAATTTTGATAAATGGACGAGTTGCAATTACGTTATACAGGTTCATGTTTCTTAGAAAACAAGGTTTTGTCAGTAATCCTTTTTTAGACGAACTAAGAAATCCAGTTTTCGATTTATTCTTTATGGTATTTGAACATAACTCCAAACATGGCTTTTAAGAGCATTAAAGCTCTTTTTTAATATTATAATAAATTCATTTGGCAGCATCAAATATGGGTTTTTCCATATTTATGGATTAGCAGAATAAATTGCCAATAATTTGGACGAATAAACTTGTCAACAAAAATCGCTAGTTTTATTTAATATTATGAATTTTTTTATTGATAAATAAGAAAATGAAATAATAGTTTCAGGAAAGTTAGAAGATGAATAAAATGAAAACTTACAGTTTTAATTTGATGATGTCTTGTTACTTAATTTATTAGTTTGGTTTAGACATACAATGAATAGGACAGGTGCATGGTTTTTAAAATAACAAGACTTTAATTGCAGTTGCAATTTAATATTGAAAAAAGTAAGACATGAACAGCAAATTATGCATAAAAGATTTTATTGAAGCAGAACCCGTAATTCCGACGAACCAACTGAACCAGAACCAACCAAATTCAACAAATATACAAGAAAAAATATTTAGAGGAAACACTTATTTAGGCAATGTTTCATAGTTTTTCAAATACAAAAGCTTATAATCAAAGTATTGTGCCAATTTGTCCAATATTAGATTAAAAATACTAAAAGGTTTAATCAAGTTTAAGCTAACTGAATCTACTCAATTAGGCTTAAGTAAGCTAGACAAATTTAAATCAAAATTCTTTTCCCATCTATTTGAATTCTAATATATTCAACAATTAAATTCTTTATTCGTGTTTGTGAAATTTTTAAAAAAATAATAAATTGACTAACTGTAAAAAATAATTGCAACAGGACAAGATTTAATTCAATAATTGTTTTTATTCCTACTGCTGCATTTTATATTAAAAGATAATGATTTTGAATCTCAGATAGGTTGGAAATCTGAAGAGTTTCAAATGTAGCGCGTGAATCTATTAGGTTGTTCGGAAAGTAATTTCGTTTTTTCCTGACAAAGGATTTAATTGCATTTTTCGCACCCAATTTCATACTTAAACCGCAAAATCATTTTATGTTTTAAGAGCTGATATAGCAAGGCTTGAGTGCGAAAAAGTGCAGCTGATTCTTCGCAGTAGTTTTTGGATGGTGCCCTTTTAAATATGGAGAGCAATAAACAGCATTTTCGTCATTTTTTTCTTTTTTGCTATAAAAGGTAAAAATGCTGTTCAAGCCAGAAATAAATTAGCCAATATGTGTGGAGAAGATGTGTTAACAGTACATCAGTACCAGAACTGATTTGCAAAATTTTTCCTTCAAATGAGGAGGCCAAAAACCACCTCGATCAGTTTTTTTTTACAGCAAAGACCAAAACTTTTATGAGCGTGTAATTATGTTACTACCAAAAATATGGCAAAAGGTATTAGACCAGAATGACAATTTTATAATTTAATAAATAATTTATTCATTAAACGAAAATTTCTTTTCATTTTAACAAAAAAATACGAAATGACTTTCTGAACAACCCAATACTTTTGAGTATGTATCATAATTCCTATTTTTAATATTAAAAATTCTGTTAGTAGATAAAATAAATTAAGGAAATGATGTTTAATAGCTCTAAAAATTTATGTCATAAAAAAAAAGCATTTGAAGGGGAAAAAAAGGTTAGATATTGAATACGAATACCTGTCATCGTGATGCTGAAGTAACAAGACCATCAAGAGAAAAAGCTGATGTCACACTTTGCAGTGCGAATCGAGAGTTACAAGAAACGAATAGGAAAAAAAAGGCTTTTGGCACAGTATGCTCTGTCTAGGACCTGTCAACTTCCATGATTTAAGTTTACTCAAGGGTAGATATTTTCAAAGCGCAGCTGCTCATACATATTCAGGAGCGAAGTCAGCGATAGTTCTCAACAGATACGAAGCTTGGCGCCTTTTCTTCACAATTCAGGCATTCAAAAAGAAAAATCCTAAATTCGAAAGCGAAAATCACGGATACTTCTTGAAAATTTGTGAGTTTTCCATAATTTTATTTTCCACTCTTAGATCCGTATTTTTGAATTACAAATACGGATCTAAAAATAAATTGTTTAATTAAACCACGTTGATTGACTGGAAACTGATTCGTGTTTCGAAAGAAAATCAATCATAATTTCATTGATAATAGTTGAAAAAGAATGAAAACAATTTAGGTAAATTATAAGAGGGTTGTAAATATTTTCTATTTTAAAATAATACACATATACACATATGTATATAAAGTTTTGAATCAAAAAAGCAAGATTTAAATAACGAATAAAAATGATTTATCGTTGAAAATTGTAACTAAAGCTTTTGCTGAGTAATGACAGAGAAATGCCATTTTTAAGCAACGAAAAACCTGCATTTAAAAGACTGAAAAAAAATGAGACTTAGTTTATATACTTAAAGTTCTAATCTTAAATTGATATAAAAGATTTCATAAGAATTGTTCAAAATTCCAAGTAAAGTGCACATCCATATAAATAATCTTTGTTTCATAAAAAAAAACATTAAAGATTATAAATAAGTTTCACTTTCAAATATAAGACTTTTGTTTCCTGCATAATTGCACACACACACAATTGTGATGAAATAAGGAATCAGATAGTGTGTAGTTTGAAGTGAAAATTAGAATCTGTTCTGATGTGGAAATAAAAAATTGTTCTGAATTGGATATTATAATCTGTTCTGAATTGGATATTATAATTCTGTTCTGAAATGGAAATTAAGTAGTGTTCTGAAGTGTAATTTGAAATCTGTTCAAAAGTGGAAATTAAAAATTGTTCTGAATTGCATATAATTGCAAATTTGAAGAAATTGCAAAATCTTTAATTTTTTAAAAATATTCTTTTTTACTCATTTCAAGCCTTTCAGATCAAACTATCATTGCAGGTACATTTTTACCTGATTAATAGTTAATTTTTACCTGATATACAAGGGTTTAGAAAATTTGAAATTGCTCTGACTTGCCAGGATGTATTAGCGTTCATTTCAACATAAATTCATTAATGAGATTCAGTATTTTCTTGAAGGGTTCTTTTATCGTAGTTTTATAGTTTGTGCGTAAAAAATTTGATTACATTTACGAATCATTAATCAATTATGTAGGTATAGCAGAGAGATTTTATACTTATGGTGTATGAACAATTAATAGCCTTTTTAACTGTTTTTAATCGTAAAGTTAAAAAATCACATAAAATAAACATAAAATTTTTATAGTTGATTGAAATTAATGTAATTGCGAATTTATACAAACCTATCCACTTTTGAAAAATCTGTTTTAATGCTTATTATTAATTATCGGTCTTTGGCGACCAGCAGGTTTGCCAAAATCAAGAATTGTTGAAATTGTCTGATAAATACTTTATACAATGTGATTTAACGACTTTTTCGGAAAAATATTCTTTTAAACTTTAAATTTTGATAATTATATGATTCGTACTGTTTAAATTTTTTATTGTTCTTTTGGTTAAGCCATGCATTTTCTTAATTGTCTGTCATCTTTACTTAAATTTGAACTTAAAATGAAAGTAATTAAACAGAAATGATCAAAATTCAAATAACACAAAAAGTTTTTGTTAAAAGCAATAATATCTTTTTTATATAAGTACTGAGGATGGAAACTTTCGTCATCGTGGTCTTATGTGTTCTACAGAATAGTTTTTGTAATTTAAGCATGTTTCGTGGGTTATCCAATAGAAATTTCTCTGAATCTAAAAAAAGAAATAAGTTCAGTTCATCAAGAAAGGTTATATTAATGAGTATTGATGATCTGTACAAAAATTTGAAATATATCAATTCATCTGGACATTTATTAATTGAAAATATAATTTTTTACTTCAATTAGACTTTTTTTTCATATTCGATGTATATGCCTAATATTAAAAATAGCTGCTATAACCATACTTGTCTTAAATAACGTAAAATTATTGATTTAATAATGATTTTAAAAGATTGAGACATTTTTTCTTGTATCGCTATGAATAATATGTACCACTGAATTGTTAATTTTTTTAAAAAGTTAAGATGATATAAATTCGTATTTCTGATTCAATATTTTCCAAAGTATTTTCAAAAAAAAAAATCCGTCAAAATTTTATTTAATTTTTCATCAATTAAAATTAAAATTAATTTTAAAAAATCCTTCCGAGATATATTTCTCTACCACTAAAGCAAAACTATGTCCTGTTAAATAGCCCTATGTAGAATAATCTGGATTATAAAATGCCAACATCCTAATTATTTTTACTAATATGCATAATGTAATACACATTTCTGGGAGAGGATTAGATTGGATTTGTGGTTTAATGGCGCAAGATCCATCCTGACCATGCTGCGACAGACATATGGTTAAATTCTGGGGAAGAATCAGGCATCTAATTCTTTAAAGGACATCAATTATTACATTCATAATGTTGAAGAAATTGTTCCATTTTCAGAAGCATAAAAAAAATCCTTTTTTAAATTCAACAGCAGAGCGCTCCAAAAAGAAAGAGAAAGAACAGAAAAAAGATGCCGTGGAAATACTTATAGTGCTTAAACTACTTCAAATGGAAACATGCCCTTAATTTAGCTGAAATAGCGTTTAATTTAAAAGTGTGTAGAGTCAAGAACAAGAGAAACAAAAATGCACTTAAGTTTTAGTGAAGTTTGACGTCACGTGATAACAAAATAATTATTTTAAGAAAAATAAATTGAAATAATTATATTTATAACATTTTTAGTTTTTGTCACCCCTTTTAAATTGATGCCTATGTACTAGATAATTCGGCGGCATTGTACTAGAAAATTCTGGAGTCTGAGAAAATAATTTGATTTTAGATTTCATATGGCAGTAATTTCACAAATGAATTAAAAAAAAGATAACTCATGTAATTTTTAGTTGGGGTGAAGAGACACATTTCATAAGTAATATTTTCATTGCATTAAAACCGGGCGTAAATTTGGTTCGATTAAATCAATCTGACGTGAATTTAAATTTGCTAATATTTTTCTCCAGCACTTCATATATTTAATGAATTAAATTTTTAGCAGTGCTTTTATTTAAAAGTAAATATAACTACAATATAAAACAAGTTTCTATTTAAATATAATTTACATTTTATATGAATTAAAACCTTAAATAAAGAAATTCTAAATTAAATTTTAAAAGTTTAGGCTTCGAGATGCATTGAGTCCCCATTACGATTACCCGTGTGTCAAATTTATGACTTAAGTGCGATGATTCTGCCTGGATTGATAACAGTGGAAAAAAGTGTCTTCGGCAAACAACTGTATTTTTCATTACATTAGTAAGATATATCAAATGACTTTTTTACTTCCCAATTTATGTAAATTTTGATATATTGATATTCTTGCAAAAAGAGTTAAATTAAATTAAAATTATTTTAAATTAAATTACATTTTGATGAATAAATGAAATGGAATTTCCAGAATATTTTGCAGCTAATAAAGGTAATGATTTAGATCCTTACATTCAGCAGTTACAAATGCAGAATGACTCTCTAGAAAATGGTAATTGAATAAACTTTAAATTTTATTTTGGTCATTCATAATTTTAATCTAATCTTCAACTCGATTATACACTATTAAGAAATATTTAAGATAATTATAAACATATAGATGAATATTTCAATTTATATAAAAGATTATTAAGTTGCACATAAGAAAAAAGCCTCATATCAAAACTAAAAAACGAAGCAATGAAAATAATGAAGAAATAAAATTCTGAAATTGTTTTACAATCGAGAGAAAAAGGAAGAAATAACATAAAATGAAGTTTACTTTTCTAAATCAAACAATAATAATTGGAAATATGCTAATAACGAGGTATTGAAACTGATCTTCATTTTATTTCAACGCTAAAGAAACCATGTTATAAATCACATTTAAGAATTCATTTAAAAATAATTTTAAATTTTTAATAAAATATTAACTAATAGCATTAAAATCTATAAGAAGATAGCATACATTCAAGTCATTTTTTAAAAATTGATGATAAGCTTTAAATTGGTGGGGAAAGCAATCAATGTTAAGATTTCGTGGAGAAATTAAACGAGTTTGATTTGTACTTTAAATATCAAAGTATTTAACAACATAAAAATTGTCATTGTTTAAAGATATAAAAAACATAGCATGTTTTAAAATATTTTTAATACCAACGCAATTATATCGTTTGACAACTTCAGCTCTAATAGTCTGTCTATAGAGCGTCATCAAATACTCTCCTTTTTCTCTATATATAGACATGCCAATTTTCTCTGCAGCATCTATACTTATAATAAAGCTCAATGTGTGTGTGTGTTGGCGCTCTACAGGCCAGACCGTTTGACCTACAGCTACCAAATTTGGACATGCATACCTTGGAGGTCGGGAATGTGGACCTCGGAGCCCTTTTTTCGAATTTTTAATTAGAATTTGAATTAATTAAAATTTAAGCGAAATTTCGACGTTTTTCCGCTATAACTTCCGAAAATATAATTGGACAAACATGATTTTAACATCAATTTAAAGATTAAAAAATTAGCTTTCTAATGGTATCAGTGCTGTAATGTATAACTTAAGCTTCTATTTTTAACGAATTTTTAAAGAAATATTTTAACCGTGTTTCTTTTAGCACATGAATGGATAAAATAAAATAAAACGATATCGGAAGTTCAAATAAAAAAACAACAACTATCATCGCAAATCAAATCTAAAGAAATACTGCTTTCAGCATGTGACTGGATAAAATAACATAAATATAAAATGTAATATCTTCTAAAAAATAAATACAAGCCAAAGGATTCTATGATCGTTTGCAATATCTATATCATTAATTCAATAAATCTTCTTTATTTACAGTAAACCTAATTGAATTTAGACAGGATATGCATTGAAATCCCGATTTAATGGCATATTTCTATAACCGTTTGCAATATCTGTATCATTAATTCAATAATTTTTCCCCCTTTTCGCTTTCTTCAAAAAACATATTTTTGGCAATATCACCGAAAAAAACATTTTTAATATTTTGGAAGCATAATCGATAAATTGTTAGAGCATTAAACTCAAACAGTTTTTCCGAATAAAGTTACCGACTCTTTAACTACTAATAACTGAATCTTTTAACTTTAACTATTTCTTAAATTTTGCCAAATGAATGTGTGATTTAATTGAGCATTTTAGAACGCATTACTCATGGCGAACCAGCTGGTCGCCAAAGGCGGCTAGTCTTTAATAAGCATTTATAAAATCCTAGCTTTTGATATTGTTAATACAATAACTTATTTAATTTTTTCAATATTACATACATCAGCTTTCAAATTTATAAACAAGTCATATTTTGACTATTTTTTAAAAAAACTCTGATCTTAAAATTTATAAGATTTACATTTCAACCAACTTTTTTTGAAAAGTTACTAGCAGAAATATTTCCCTTAAAATTAAAAAAAAATTACTTACTTTGAGATGTCTCTTTATTTATTTTATACGTATATGTATGGTATAAAATGAATCATATCCTTCAAACCATTTAGTAAGTGCTCTTGGAAGACTTCACCTGAGATTACCTAGTTATTTCTTATGATATTGACGTGCATTGAGGAAGTCTGGTGATTTTCTTATCATTACGTTTTTATCTTTTATCTTTTCATTTATTGATAAGAATCTATTGGTCTCCTCTCCCAGTTTCGGAGTGAAATGATGCCCAAAATGCGTGGTTCTTATAAATATATCATTTTCCAATTTTAGATCTGGTATTATAGGTTTCTTATTATAAAAGTACATTTATAAAAGTAAAGATAGGTTATTGTAAACCATAATTATTTTAGAAGAAAAAATATGAGCTGAATATATAAAATTGTAAGCATTTAACTAACGAATAAAGTAACAGATTTCATATGCAATGATTGCTCATTATATTAAAAAAAAACTTATGAAAGCAATATCGGTAAACATCCTATATTATTATGCTTATCTCTGAATTTTTTCCTATTTCAAAATTAGAATTCAAAAGTTTTCGAATGTCGTTTATAGATCTGCATAAATTATTAAGTAGATAAAGTAGCCTTTTCTTTAAAGATATAATTTATGAAAAAATTCTCTACGAAGACTGATCATTAAAATTTTCGAGCGATGCTTGGGTCTAGATCCTAGGTCCCAACGTGGGCGATAACACCTCATTGTGGGCGTTTGAAGCACTCAGGGGGGGGCGGTAAAAGACCCAGAGAGAATTAGGGGGTGTTGATATGGCACGAAGGGGCGTTAGAGGATTAACCAAATATAGTATACAATAACTTCAAGGAGCGGTTCCAGGACATTTTTGGCATGGACATACCAGACTGGGTTTTAGATCCTTTTTCCAATGCCAACACAGCAGGATCACCTCAGTTACAAAAAGAATAATAGAACTGGCGACGAATGAGGATCTAAAAATTAAATTTAAGAGTGGCTACCTAGAACTCTGGCTGCAGAAGTCTATTTCGTAACTACATTCAGGATTATGGTCGATTGTTCAACGACTTCTGACAGCATTCCCCTCTTAATATTTAGCAGAAAGTGGATTTAGTGCTGAGGCAACATTGGTAACGAAAAAGAGAAAGCGGCTCCATATTACCATTGTTTTTAAGCGAAATCGACCCTGATATTAATAAGCTCCTTAAAATGCATCAAATTCAGCCTTCTCATTAGTTAAATTAGAAATTTGATGTCTTTAAATTTTAGTAAAAATACTTTTAAATATAATTAAGTATGCGTTTTGATGGGTCTCTGAAACTGTCAATTTATTTTTTTGTAAAGCAATAGTTTATTATGAATTAATTCATTTCATCAAAATCCCTGCCTGTCTTTATGACAGGTAAGCTAAAACTTTTATTCCTCTTTTTTTAAAATAAAGAAGAAACTCAGTAGCTTTTCAATTCCAACAATATTCTATCAATTAGAATTTTTTTAAATTCTTGTTTTCACCATGCATTATGTATTGGGAGGAGGGGGGTGATATTGAAATATTCATTAGAAAAGGGGGCGCCAGTTCAAAAAAGGTTGGGAACCTCTGGTATAGATGCTAGATATGGTGCTAATCTGTTGTGGGAAGAGAGTAATAACAAGCAGGGCACTTTATTTTGGATATTTGAGGGGAAATGTGAGGTCCATTATTGTTTCAGTAATCAACGGAACGCTCTGCTATTGGTTAAAATGAAGGAAAAGAGAAGCTGATATGTCTTTAGAAGGGTAACATCGACAGAATTTGACAGACCAGAGAGGTTGGTTGGGATATTAGAAAGAGATCTAGATAGAAAGATAAGAAAAGAACCAATTTTGGATTTGAAAATAATCTGTTGAAAGTATAGGTCGGCAGTTACAAAGAAGACATCGAAAGAATTTGAGATTATATGTACGGCATCTCTCATATTTAAAAAAACCCCCAAAAAACTAAGACGAAAGTGCTTCTGTTCGGGAAACAATTTTTAACCTCGAATGTTAATTCTATACAAAATTAGTAGTGTTAATTTATTAGTAGTGTGATAAATATATTAGTAGTTATCGTTATTCGCTAAAGGCACCGTAATAGTGTATTTCATCTAACAATATAATATTTGAAGCAATATTTAAATTTTAATTCAGAATAAAAATTGCTATAAAAGAAAGTATGACTTATTTAAAAAAATGCCGAAGGAAATCTTTAAAAATTATGTGTAATTTAAATTATAGAATGGGTTTCCGTTAGAAATTGGATTTCGTTGCAAATAATGCATAAATGAAATATCAGAGCACGTCATTTCTAAATATGTTTTGAGTTCCAATCAAGTTTATAATGGATAGAAATTAAATTTATAAAACAACATTTTAATCTTATGTGGTTTTATGAAATATTATGTAATTTAAAAAATATATATTAATACTATATACTCATCGAACATAATATATTTTATTCGTCATTCATATTCATTTACTAAACACAGTTGCTTTTTTTTCTTCCTTTTGTTTATCAATTTTTTTTCTTGGATTTTAATGGTAGTTTGTAGTTCTTGAAAAAATTAAGAGATAATTTAAAATTTGTGTGACTAAATTAATAATATTATTATGAAGAAAGAACCAATGTTCGTCGAAGATTATTACTAAATGTTCAAAACATTACTACAAACTTCTAAGCGTGTTATATTTTCAAAATAGAAGGATCATCTGCCATACAATATATGTATAATGGCTTAATCATCATCCACACTTTGAGAGAATTTAAAAGAGCGAATATTTTTAAAAATGGTTATCAAAACAATAAAAATCTATTCTACCTTTTCAATGTTTTAAATGTTGTGAAATGTAAATAGTTTTGCAAACAATAAAATTTTAGCTAAATTTCATTGAAGTTGTCCTTTCAAATAATTTATCATGTATACTAAATAACTAAATTTATGAAATTTAACAAGCATCTTGGTATTATTCAGTTGTAAAATTGCAATAATAGAGAGAGGTATAATGCTTTAGAAAATACTTTTTTTCGTCTGTTTGAAGTTACTGATAAATCTCTGGTAAAAGTAGTAAATAGACAAATAGACGTAAAAATGTCATTTTACGCAAACACTTTCATGCATTGTGTTAGACAATATATTGCCTTTACATTATATTTTTGAATTATTTTTACTCAAATGTGTTCTTTGAGCATTGTTTTAGAATTCACGTATTTTGAGTTTGAATACTGAAATTAAAATTGACGAGAAGAAATACTTAAAAAGAAAGAAAATTGAAACGAACCATTTTGTTTTGGAAAAAAGTAATTATGTCTTGACTATTCTGCAAGATCTGTCAGTTGACATTATGATAAACAGAGACTAAAAATAATCCATAATATTTTGCAAAAAATAGTAGCATCTCCCAAGAATAAAATGCAAAAAATTATTTACCAATGTTTATTTGCATTTATATGACGATTCAATTCATTATTGTAATATCAATTAAAAACAAATGAGCACATTACAAAACGAAGCACAAATTAAATTATACAAAATGAGTATATTTTATTGTAATTATTTAAATAACCAATATATTATAATTTTTGGAATTTTAATAGTTCTACTATTTGTTGACAACCGAAATCTTTATGGATATTTCATGTAACCTCCTTTTTAAAAAATGTGTTTAGTGAAATGATTAAACAAACAAAAAACCCTGTAGAATTAACTCTCTAATGCCAGGATATTTTAATCGCTCGTATTTGGAATTCCTGATCGTTCTCCAAATATATTTGCTACTAACTGAACTGTTATTTGTATGAAACATCATCCATAAGGATAAAATATATCCACTTAAATTGATTTATAATATCGCAGTTAATGATAGTTTGGGGGATAGGAGGCGCGATTTCCTTATCTATACTTATAATAAAGATCAATGTGTGTGTGTGTGTGTTGGCGCTCTACAGGCCAGACCGTTGGACCTACAGCTACCAAATTTGGTGCATGTATACCTTGGTGGTCGGGAATGTGCACCTCAGAGCCCTTTTTTAGAATTTTTAATTAGAATTTGAATTAATTAAAATTTAAGCGAAATTTCGATGTTTTTCCGCTATAACTTCCGAAAATATTATTTCACAAACATGATTTTTATACCAATTTAAAGATAAAAAATAAGCTTTCTAATGGTATAAGTTTTTTTTTTTTACTTTAAAACGTAAGCTTCTATTTTTAACGAATTTTTAAAGAAATATTTTAACCATGTCTTTATCACGTGAACTGGATAAAATAAAAGAATGCCGGAAGTTCGAATAAAAAAAACTATCATCGCCAAATAAATCTAAAGAAATGCAGCTTTTAGCACTTGACTGGATAAAATAAAATAAATATAAAATGTGATATTTTCTAAAAAATAAATGCAAAGCAAAGGTTTCTTTAATCGTTTGCAGTATCTATATCATTTATTCCATAAATCATCTTTATTTACGGTAAACCTGATTGAATTTAGACAGGATATGCATTAAAATTTCGATTTAATGGCATATTTCTATAATCGTTTGCAATATCTGTATCATTAATTCAATAATTTTTTTTCCCTTTTTCGCTTTTTTTTAAAAAACTTATTTAATATTTTGGCAACATCATTGAAAAAAATATTTTTAATATTCTGGAAGCATAACCGATGATTAAAACTGACTGATTTATAAAATCAAAGAATATTATTAGGAAAACGTGTTCTTTTAGAATTTTCAATCCATCATCTTAAAGAAAATATTAATTTCTGGCCAATCAATGCCCGGAGTTACTTCAAGGCTAATGAATATGTAATTTAATCGAAAATTTTAGAACCCTATTACTCATGGCGAACCAGCTGGTCGCCAAAGGCGTCTAGTGATATAATAAATTAAAGTTAATATAAAATGTTTGAATATTAACTTTTGACATAAATGTAAAAGCATTTGCCATAAATGTAAAATATTATGATCTATTTTTGCTCTTTTTCATACGCCACCCCGCCACCACTGAACGTATCAGTATCGACAGGATTTGTGTGGTCGACTGCTGAATAAGTATTGTCAACCTTACATTGACCGAACAGTCAAACTAACATTCCTTTCGGGGTAGTAAATAGTTGTCTTCCTCCCCATCTGCACTCTTTCAAACAGTTGGAATGAAACTATCAATCTTTAACATCATATATTTCAGGGTTTTGAGATTACCTGGTACAATCAGTACCGTACTTAAATCATTATTGACAGTCTTCAGGTCCTTCCTTAATCCTGAGATCTCCATACATTCCATTAAATAGTAGTAATCAGTACTAATTTCTCCTCAAATGCATTTATTTTTCTGCGTTCTTTCAAATCTTTGGAAATATGCAGGAAATTTCGTACGTCCAGATATTATTTGGATTATAAGTGGATGGTATCTTCTTATTTTAATTTTGGATTAGGAATGAACTCGAAACCGTTTTTGGACATGTGCCATTTGTCAAACCATTGTAGTTTTATTTTGTCTCTCAATTCCCCTTTTAAAACATCACTTGATTTGGGGACGGATTATTTTTACTCTGTGGAGTACGATGTAAACCCATTGTGTTGATGTCACAATTACAAGGAATCAAACTGTTCAGAAATAATTTCTCTTTTGATCCTATAAAGATGAATAAAAAGCATACAATGCCCATTGTTTTCAGCTATTACAGCAACTAATAATCGTTAAAGAACAATTGGGCTCTAATTTGACTATCACCATTACAATGATAATGGCTATCAATGAAGCCAATAAAACGTGAAAAATTCATTTCACTTTAGGATCATATAGGTTTTCATTTTTAAAGTGTTTGTTCCTAATGCTGGCAAAAATAAGACATTTAAAGAAAAGTTATAAATAACGTTACAAAAAAGAATAAAAAATATCCGTTTTAAGAGCTGTGAATGATTACGGATTTAACGAATTTCTAATAATGCTTCTGATATTTATAAAACGTTTCAGAGATTTTATCTTTATTTTTGTTGAAATTTTATTTTCAATTATAATTTGGCAAAATTCGATAGAAGCAATGTGACTTAAATTTAAAAAATCCACATAGGTGACGAAATATTTCTTTTTCCTGAATATATGCTCACATTCTTCAATTTTTCTTCGGTGGTTAATTTCTTGTCTTACCGGCAATTTATGGTGTCTGTTTTTCGCATTGATAATTATTACTTAATAAATTATTTATCGATTCTTTAATTTTTAAGGCTTTTTTACATCTTTCATTGAGGAATAGATGGCTTTTAAAAAAGATTCGGTTCAAAAATTTCAGAATTCCTCTAGAGAAAACTCATCATACGTATACCTTATAAAAATCAAATGAGTTCAGAATTATATATTTAAATTATAAATTAAAAAAAAATCCTAAATTAGATTGCTGCTTTTCTAATTGCGATCTTCGCTTTATTGAAAATTAATAAATGATTTTTATATCAAGGGAATAAAAGTTTACATCAAAATATAAGTTCTATATTCACAGTTAGCAATCTTTAATGGCTAATTTATTAGCCGAAATGCAGATTACTTTTCACAGCGTCAATTCTGAGTGCTTAGCCTTACGGATTTGTCTTTATAGGTCTCTCTATCAAGCAGTTTTGAACTTTAGATAATTAAATACTGAAAATAAAATTTACTGTTATTATCATGTGAGAACATAATCCTGTTTTCATTAGGAGATTTTGAATAATTGAAGGCAGCAAATGATTGAAGCCCGAAATCGCGAAGGCCATAAATAAGAGATAAATGGCAATATTCATCAGCATCTTTTAATCGCATACGTTTTATCATGTGAGAGCATGATCCTGTTTTCGTTAGGAGGTTTTGAATAATTGAAGGCAGCAAATAATCGAATCTCGAAATCGCGTAGGCAATGAATAAAGCATAAATGGCAATATTCATTAACATCTTATCGCATATAGTTTTTACCTACTTTTACCAGTATTGCATTATTATTATGTATATGCATTCGAAAGCAGATGCGGTTTTAATAGATTGACCTGCTTTTATCAACATTGCTTTATTATTACTATGTTTCTTTGGCAGCAGTCGTGTTTTTAAAGGTTAAACTACGATAACGTAGCTGTTTATTTCTCGGAAT
This sequence comes from Argiope trifasciata, assembly GCA_026543055.1. Lineage (NCBI taxonomy): Eukaryota > Metazoa > Arthropoda > Arachnida > Araneae > Araneidae > Argiope > Argiope trifasciata. The sequence continues at coordinate 498,760 of JAPMOQ010061688.1, read as the reverse complement.
GTAATTTTTTTTGGAGGAAATTAATTTAATTTTTTAATGTGTGCAAAAAAATTCAATCGCATTTAATAACAGTTTTGATAAAAAATATTTTTTTTTTCATGGTAACTATCACTTTATTCACTCTTAAGTAGGGAACATTGAAGGAGTTAAATCCTGTTCTAAGAGTAATCCATTATGAACCTAATGACATAATTACTTGAAATTTTTGATCGTAGACATCCTTTTTGCCTTAATTATTTATTTGTTTAGTGGCAGAAACTAAATGCAGCTTTAATTGAATTTACCCTTTCTTCAAGTACATTTTATTTCAATAATTTAAAAAAAACAGAAAGACCGAATGGCACAAATATGTAGTCAATTTTTTTGTTATTAAAATGGATAATTTTTTATTCCTGTTTTAAGTAGAATTCTTTTAATAATTTTGTCTTTCATAAATTAGTGTATCATCAAAATTTACTACGACCTGCAACGCATATCGAGATCATTTCGAAAAGTTAGAAAAAAATTTTCTTTTTTGTTCTAGTATTGTTATCTTTTTTATCGTAATATCCATCAGATTTTAATATTTTAAATCATTTCGAAGATTTGGTTAAATTATGAGGTAAAGTGCATAGTTTTATGCATGCAAACACTCAGGGAACCATAAATTTCCCTCAATTTGAGAAACTGCAAACGGTAAGTAAATAAATAATACTACAAAGGAAAATACAAAACATATTTAATCTTTGAGTGTTAGCTATTAATTAGATATAAACACCTCTTTATTCAATTTATGAATAAAATATTATCAATTTAACAAAACATTATGTTATATTACGTTAAATGCTACTTTCCATAAAATTAAAAAAATATTTTTATGATTTAAATACAATGGAATTTTTGGTCCAAGATATTGAAGTATAATAATATTTTGGATGTCAATTTGTTTTGTTCTAAAAATTTACATTTTTTAAAATGAAGCAATGATAACCTGCAGAAAATAAAATTATATTTACTATCGAAACAAAGCGCGGTTATTAAAACAATGAAATGTACTTATATAAATTATTCTTCCGAGTATTAAAAGAATATTAAAATGAAAAATATTTCATAAAATTAAAATTTCTATCATTGAGTTTTTTCAAATTTTAAATTGATGTACAAATCAGATTTTATTTTTTTAGCAATAAGGATTTTAGAATTTACTAAGAAAAATCCATATTTCAATTAATTTTAATCAAAATATTGTCCAAAATTGGAAAAAAGCCAAAGACCGTTTTAAACAATTGCTACCTCATGCATATTTTATGATACACCATTTAATTTGAGAATAGTTTGCAGCCTATAAACATTATCATGCTTTATTATTGTATATATCTAAATATAATTTTTATCTGAACTTATACTAACAAATAATTGCGAAATCGTTAAGCAGATTCAATAGTTAATCAGTTAAACAGATATTAAGTCTATTGATGGTATTTATAAATATTAATGCAATGTTTATTAAGCAGAGTAAGCTTACTGAAGGCTTAGATGAAGATAATTTAAAATATAAAGCCCTAAAATTTGAAATGAGATTTTGCCTAGGGTTTTGAAAATATGTTAAATTCACTGGCAGCGGTTACAACAGTTGACAAATTAAAATCAAGGATTCGTAGAGGAATTTCAGCATATTCTGTCAATTTTTGTAATACGTTATTGCTATCCTTAAAATTATGTAATTTTAGTAATAGAACGGGTATTTCTTTTTATTTAATAATGCAATAAATTATTTTGCATTCAAGCAATCTGATTTAATTGAATCCAAATATCAATTTATTATTACATATGATAACGTTGATTAGTAGTTTATAAATATATTGATTGATCACAAAATTATTAATTGTAGCCGAACATTTTTAAATAAAAAAAGGATACCATATAAAACATCCGGATAAACATAAGCCATAATATTTTTATCAGGAGAGCAAAAGTTTGCTATGAGTATGGTGAGGAAAACAAAATAAACTATCATAAACTACATTTTTTTGAAGGCACAGTTAAATAAATTAATAATTGAACTTCAAAATGGAAAAATTTAAAAATAAACTATGCCGATTAGTTTATAAGAGCTAATTAAAATTATTGCAAAAATTTCACAAACAATAAACTATAGCACTAAGAAAAGATGCAAGATATTTTCAACACTGATGTACTTAAAAATTCTTAAGATATTTTTTATAATACAATCTTTTAAGTAATTATTTTCTACAGCTAAATATCATGATGGGAAATCCATAAAAGTGAGAATTACTAGTGAATAGAGGAAATGTATACCTGTTATCTTATCAAAAAGCTGCTTCCGGCTGTCTAACAGTTTTATTATCCTAGGATACTGATTGCAGAAGATAACGAAAATATCTAAAAACTTGAAAGTGCTTCACATGAGGAAATTCCGCCTGTCAATCTGTTTCAGAACCATCTGTTCTGTGAATAGCTTCTAATTTCGACAGAGAGCGAGAACATCTTTTTAAATGAGATTTTTTTGAAGTATTGATTGCCAACACTTTGAATTATTTCAAAATTTAAAATAAAAAATATGAAAATTTTTTTATCTCAGATTTTCTGTTCAGGAATGGTCGATACATTTTTTTATATAACAGGCAATACAAAATATTTATTATTGGGCAATTAATAATAATATTATTTTAGTTACATAATCGTTATTATGAATTATATAATTATTTCTTTAAGTATATACTGCAAATTATATATTATTGGGCAAATAAAATTACGAACTTATGTCTTTTTTAAAATTTAATTACACATATTTAAAAAGTGCTTAAAATTATTGTATACTTTTGCCAATCAAATAAAGTTCCAAAATTTTTTCCTGAATGCAACTATATCTAGTTGAAATTAAAGATAACATCTCTTAACTATAGATGCAATTTTAGTTAGATTTAAATTTAAGCATTTTTTCCGACCATGTATCCAATTTTTTAAGAATCCTGTATTTCAAAAGTGATAATTTTTTTGTAACAATAATCTTTTCAAAAAGAATAATGTTAGCCGAAACTTAAAAGAGGAAGAAAGTAAGAATCATTGACTTCGTTGTAATTTTTTAGTTTAATTTTTTTAGTAAACAAAGACCATTTACATCCTATCTTAAGCTTTTAAAAATTATTGACCCTTTCAATAATTTTAATATTTACCATAGAAAATGCAATCAAATTTGTAAATTTTTAAAAATCTGTGATAAGCAACTTTATTGCATTCGACTGTTTCAGCCTCTTTAATAACTACAAAAAAGTCAATAAATATTTATTAACATTTTAATCATGTAATGTAGTTTTAATAATTAATTTAATCATCAGCTAGTTATTATTATTTTTGAATTTGATATGTTAACATCTAATAATAAAAAGAATTTTTGTACAAGTCATTGAATTAATTTATCAAAGAAATACTAATCTAAATACTTCAATATAATATTTTAAACCCATCAACGTATCTTAATTTGTTAATTAATTATTAGTAAATTATATTATTTTATAAATGATCTTTTAATAAACCGAATGAATTTTTTTATTAAAATGAATCTTAATTACAAATTATTTAATATGCCAATATTAGTAAGATCCATTAAAGTGTTAAAAAACATAATCTATTTTTTCTTCTAATTTTAAATACTTTTATATACGCTATGCATTTATAAGCATTGTGGGAGGTAGATTATTTACATTGCGTCCACAAGCAAAACTTTCATACATTCATCTTAATAAAATTGTAGATAATTTTAAAACAGAGTAGTGTTAGCCTGATACACTTAAAATCTGTATTAAATTTAATTTGGGCATTTCTGTTCTATCAAAGTGCTCTGAAAATTTCTATTTTACATTAATTTATCAGTTTCTATACTTACCTTTATTAATGCCTATTTGATTGAATGTGAATCATATCCTTTTCCTGTCATCTGTTTTGACTTTATCATGCTTTGTATTTGTGATTTTGTAAAAAAATCAATTATCTGTGTTTTTTCTAAGTTGATTTTCTAATTTTTAAATTATGTTTTATGCTTATTTAAAATTAAATTAAATTGTTGTGGTGTATAATCTTTGTTCAACATTTTTAAGTGCTTTTATTTTATGTGGAAAGTGTATATGCATTTGTTGTAACTGGTCATATCATCAATGTTGGCGTCTATCTAAAAAGGTATGGGAGTACATGGATTAGAAATTTCTGGATTAGTAAGCATCTTCTGCCTTTCTAGATGGATATAGCAATAGTAAGGGAATTGCTTGACACGATCCTGGTTATAATCTAATTTCCCTTAGCGACGATTTAGTGTATTGATCGAATACCCATCAATTTTTTCTTGGATGTGGTATTTTAACTGGCTTTGATATTTTTTGTGACAGGCGGTTTGTACCGGTTTTAAAAGAATTTGTTTGAAATCGTTAATGTTCATGAATTTACCAAAATATAATGGAATTTCTGTTTTTTTCTGTGCATAGTTCCTGTTGGGGATGCTTTGCTAACACTTTTTTTCCAAATTGGTGAATCTTCGGGATAATTTTTCCCAGTGTAACCCAATGAATAGTTTCTATACTTTTATAATCAATACGAGATTTTTGAGAAAGTTCATTAATTTTTTCTTGTTTTATTTTTAATATATTCTTATGAAAAAATTCGGTTGAGAGCATTAATCATTAAATTATATGAGAATCAAACGGATCAAGCTATAGTATGTTTCCACGCAATTTTAGTTTCTATGGCTATTTTGAGTGTATTTGAATGATATTTAAGCTGTCATACTTTAGCATGAGGAATAAATTAGTTTTGCTTACGATTTAGTGAGATATATCTTTTTTTAAAATCCAAATTCATGGACAAGTCTTTTTTGAAATCCGAATTTATCGGACAATCCTAATACAATTCATTTAAATGAAATTAAGTTTAAACAATTCTAAAATTCTCTATTCTATCTATAAGTATATATTTTTAAATTTTCATTTGTTTATGTATATATATTTTTACAAATATTTCATTTGAAATTGATTTTCTAAAGTTAATTATATTGAAATTTATTTGTTGGTCTAAAAGGAATTTCCAAAGCAAATATCGTATTTTTTTAAATGGGATATTTCTCAATGTACTGTAACTTCTAGACCATTTCCATAAAAAAAAACTATTTCAAACTATCAGGAAACTAAGACACATTTAAATATTTGATTATTGTAACCTAAATAAAAAAAACTAAATGTTTACAAAAAGCATTTATATATTTGACATCTTGACAACATTATTAGGCATTCCATTGACAACTGTGATAAATACCTTTCTTCAGATTTGCATACGTTATCTAAATTATCGCGTTTCATTGAATGGAAAGAAAATTGTCCATCCCTTTTTTAGTATTTAACTTTTTTTAAAAAATCATAATACTTTTGTGTTTGAAGCAAATATAAAATCAATGCGATACATATAGATTTTTTATTTAGAAATGTAAAAATAAAAATAAAAACTTTTTTCATGAAGCAAATTAACATTCATTTAAGCAACTTACAAAGCATAAAATTCCAGTATAATATAGAACACTTAAATAAAATATAAACAATTGGTTTTATTATTTATAAATTTTTAAAGATGATATGATAAATTTCTTTGCGTTTTAGTGAACAGAAAATATTTTCAAGAGAACTTGATTACTTTTTACTAAAAAAAAAGAAACAGTTTTTCTAATTTTAACTTTTTAATATAAGGAACGGTTTAAAAACAATGGATATTTAATGTATGTACAAACTTTTAAAAAAAAGTGCAGAAAACAAAACACAGTTAAAATTTTTTTTTCTCAAAACGGTTTTTTTTTTTTTGCTCAAATTTAGCTTAGTGGGCATAAAATTCTTTTTAATGCAGTTGCATGATATTTTAAACTATAATATTTATAAATATTTGGCACCTTCCATTCCTGCCTTAATATTAATAATATATTCTAATTTTAGTTAGATATTAGAAAGATTTTTTAAATTAAAAATTAAAAGGCATTAAAATTTTTTTTCTGAATAAATTGAGTTTCTTACTAAATAAAAATTATTATTACAAGTTTTAAAATTTTAAAAATAACATTTCAATGATAGCTTTTTTTATTTTTGAGGATGTTTTTTAAATGTAATTTCAATAAGTAAAGAACTTTTGCCAGTAAGTGAATTTAAAACAAAAAGTATATTTTAAGATTATCATTTCAATAAATCTAACTACTAAAGACGTGAAACTTCTAATATCCACGCATATTATTACGGCATAAAACAAAACTTTTTTCCATGTCTATAATTTCTTCTAAAGGAATTAATTTAAAAAATAAAATATATTTGGTCTAAGGAAGCTTTTAACATGCTACGATGTTTCATATTAGAGATTCATCTCCATAATTATTTTTTATATTTTATCTTCCAGGATGAATCATTTGAATTGATTGCATTAATTTCATCAGCAATTTAATGAGGTCGAAGAAAATGAATGTATTCTTATTATTTATAATCAATAGTTCTTTTTTCAAAAATAATAATAATAATTTAAATTAAAACTCAGAATATTCTATGTCAATATTCTTCTAGAGGTTATCTCTCAATAATAAAGAGATTACCAGTAATCTTCTAAAAAAATATATTTTTTTCGGTATGATTATCATGTCGCTTAGTTAAAAGTATTTTTATTGACGATTTGCCCAATTGTAGACGCATTTTAAATATAAGTTTAAAATTTTATATTTACGAGGTCACCTGCATTTTAAAATGCTTTGCGTGCGTCATATTTTTAGCTAAAAATTCATTACTGTTTACATATATTATGTTAACATTCAAAAGTGAATTATTTTTAATAATTATTCTGTACTAAGGTGAATAACTTTTTCAAATGTCAAAAAAAAATAAAAATAAATTAATTATATATTTGTAGCAAAATTTTTTAATTTCAGGTATGTAATGTATACACAATATCTCTAGATTTAAAAAATAAATTTATATCAATAGTTCTATTTTAAAAAGTAAAAGACTTATATGTTTAATTTTAATGCACAGAAAACATTAAATAAATTTAAGAGAAGAAGAGTATTATAATAATATTAAAATTAATATTTTCAAAGTTATAACTCAAGCGATGAGAAACGTTTCTTAAGATATGCTTCAAAAATAAAACTATTAAAAGAAATTTAGAAATCGCAACTTACCTTAAAGTTAATCCACCTGAAGACGAATGACGATGGGTACAGGATTAGGCAAAAGAAACAGTCTTGCAATTTCTTTAGTTTCAGATAATGTTTTCAAGTACTACAAATGTTTATTTAGAGATAAAAAATGATCGACTAAACATGAAACAAACATCCATAAAAACGAGATAACTTTCTTAAAGCTACAAGAGAAACTATGGATAAAATTTCATTCCTTCAAATAAGCCATTTAAATGTTATTGCATTTGCTTTTGAAGTGATTCGTTGCATTGGCATGCTTGATGAGACAGTCGAAAAGCAAAAATTCTTGATCTACAGATTTATCAAAATCAAAAAATCACGAAAACGCTATAACTAAGCTTTAGGAGAAGAGCTCTTGATGGAAATATTGATGTCACCAAAATCTATCCTCCTTTTCCTTGTACGTTAGCAGAGTTTGTTTGATAAGCTGCTACTTCGAAGGGAAATATGAGACGTGAATTAATGAAGTCATCAAGATCAGAGAATGTTTCATCTGTTAAAGAGCTCCTTCTTCTGTGGAAACAATCTGAGTTAGTTGTAAATGATAAATTTTTGAACAAAACGGATTGAACTTGCTTTACGAGGTAATACAATCGTGCAATTAAAATATGAATCAACAAAAACTGTTTATTTTAATTCAGTATTTATCAATTTGCTTATTTATTAAAAATTTATCTGCAAATGTATCTTACGATAATAGTTTCTTAAAATGGAATCAGTCCAAACTTCATCATAATCATAGAAAATACATATATTAGCTCACGATTATTTATGATTCCCCCCAACAGTCATTTTGATTAAGATATGAGTTGAGTGATTCAATATGCAAGTTTTTGCTACTCCTGGGTTGGTTGGTTGATTATTTTGGACACAAGGACCATTTTTGATCATAATGCGTCATTCTTATGGTAAAAGGTAAAACATTGTTAATGTTTGAAGCTTCGTATAAAACTATATTTTCATGTAAAAATTAATGTAAAAAAGCTAAAACAGACGAAGACAAAAAAGTTACACCTTTGAATGAAAAAAATAAACAAGATGGATATGATTTAAGTTAAATATATGGTAAAAGGTGTATAGCGAGTAAAAATTTAAAGATGTTTGGATGATAATTCTTTCCCAACAATTCTGGGAGAGTTACACTTGATGAGTGAAAAAATGGTAGTGATGAGAGTCAAAAGCTGGGCACTGAATCAAAATAATGACTAACTGCCAATTCGGTGTGGCATGAAGAACACATAGGTGCCCTTTCTCCGAATAGTAAAAGCTACTATTCGGAGCTACTCTTGGATACCAGCTACTCTTGGGATATTAGCATTGGTAGTGTAGTTTAATTAACGGAATAATGCCTATGACGGATTGTATCTCCACAAGCTAGCATTTGTGCAATGATCACTTGTGACAGGATATATTATGGACACCCTTATCTTTATTGTGATAGTCTGATCATTCAGTGAATAGTGTTTGTGCATGAATCAGTCACGGCAGAGAATATTTTGTGCATCTGTGTTTTTATCTCGATAGTCTGATCACCCAGTGAATCCGTATGTCAAAAATCGTGAATATTTCCTTTATGGGTGTTCCAGATCCTAAAATCCTTTACATTTCTTTTTATAATAAGCAGAAGTTTGTAATATGCATGAATATTTTCATTTCTCACATAAAAAATGAATCGATTAAATACAATGATTCTGTAAAATAACTAATTGGTTAAGTGTATAAGAGAAGATATTTAACTCTGGAGGCATATTTTAATATTAGAAATATTAAAAAGAAATAAATAAGTTTAAAACAAATTAAATACGCGTGCTTGACAAATGAGAGAGTTATTATCCGTGAACAATTTTCGCATTCGATGCACTGAATATGAAAAATATTGTACTTAAAAATATTAACTCAAAACGTATTCTAATTTATAACGAAAATGCATTATGAAACGAATGAGCAAGTTTAAACCTTTGTTCCATTTTATTTATAATTGGGCCCTTTTGATGAACATTTGGTTGTTTGAGGTATTGGTTATATTGAACTTCAATTCAATTAGTAAAATTCAGACATTAACGTTATGTTTATTTAAACGACTTACACATATTCTGTTTATTTTATACATGAAATTTCCCTATAGATACTAGTCTTACAGTGCTATTATAAATCCTTATTGGTTGGTTCATGTAACTTTCGCAGCATCGCAAATTCACTTTCTCTTCGGCCCTTTAAATTACACAGATATTAAACAGAATTCATTCTTAGCTTTCAAAAATAAAAGAAATTACTCAAGATTCAATATTTAATAAAATTCTGCAAAAGGATTAAATTTTAAGCAAAAAAAATGTAAACTATTGTTAAAAATTAGGCAAAAAATATTTTTAAAAATTGCCAAAAATCAAAAAAAAAAAAAAAAAAAATTAAAGATCATTAAATTGCCATAGTTAGAAAGAAAAGTTTTTAGATTTTGAAACGATATAAAAGCTAATTTTATGCAATAATATTTTAAGAAGTTATAGACGAAAAATATCAAAATTTTGTGTAATTTTTTAAAGTAATTAAAATTATAATTTATTTTCAATAAATATCTCCAAAGTGCACGTTTTCCTCCACCAAGGGATTGGATATATGGGTCGAATTCTGTAGGTGTAGGTCACACAGTTTTATCTCAAGATCAGCAAAACACATACAGATAAATACAGAATCAACTTTATCCTTAATAGAGTTTTAGCTGCTGTGTTATGAATTTTCCCACTAAAAGTTGATTGAGATATTAAATTATATTGTTGAATATTCATGACTGCTATATTTTTGCAAACCAAAAACAATAGAATATTTTAATAAAGGTATCTAAAGAATAAATCATCACTAAGCGATGCATGTAAAATTTGATATTTTAAGCATTCTAAATAGTTCTATGTATTTTCATTGAAAACATTAATTACATTCAGTAGTTCAGCAAAAGTTTCGTAAGTCACTTCTACCGATAATAGATTTCATTCCAGCAAAATTAATCTTTCACAGTGCACCTATTAATTTCGTAAAAACTGAAGAAACATAATAAGAAACTTAAGGTATCCGACTACGTTTAAAACACTGGTTATCAACCACATTGGTGATTCTTTTAAAATTCTTATTATTTCTTGCAGTTCAGACTTTTCTCTTCCCAAAACAGTTTAGCTTTTCTAGGAAAAGGAAGGCTTAATCTATCATCCCAGGGTCACATATTTTTTCAGCTAAAATTTATCTTGAACTTCTATTTTCTCAAAACTTTAAGGTTCATAAAAGTTCTCCACCGTTAACATGATATCCCCAAAACTAATTCAAGTATTTACATAAACATTTCAGCGCGTGTTTTAATAATATGGGCTATGAAATGAACCAAAAGTTTTATTGTTGGTGAAATACTTTTTAATTTATAGACGTTTTTAGAACAATTAAGACATGGTTAAAATGCATATATGCGTGTATTTTTACCTATAACTTCGTTGTCTCTCAAGAGTTTTCTTAGATTTTGGTTCATTTCATTCATCACTATATTCTAAAACTTATGTGTAAAAAAAAATTGGATTGCTGCATTACCATTTTGTGTAGAGTGTTAACCGTTTCGGTTAAATTTCACTAAAATTTACTTCACATTTTCCTTTTTCTCAAAATATATATTTTCAAATAATTGTTTTTGTATTTATAGCGTTTATCACTGATAATATATCTAAAAACTATAAATAGTTACTAAAAAATCCAATAATTCAAAAAAATTTCTTCGAACGTAGTCGGATACCTTAAGTTACATTTTTGGATTAAACTCTGGTGAATACTTTTAGGTTAGAGATCTGCAGCTCTTCACCAAGTTTGGTCATTAAATAGGATAAAAATTAACGTAGAAATTTTTTTTTTCAGTCTGTGCATTTGTATCATTGTAAAATGTTTCGATATTGTCTATAAGATAATTAATGCATAAAATAAACTGTCTAACAATCTTAGCACTCAATAAACATAATGTACATTAAAGGAATAGATCCTAAGCTTCATTAAAATTGTAAAAAAATAATTATTACTTGTTTTAATTTTATTTTTAATTATTTTATTTTAATTTAATTATTTTAATTATTTTATTTCATTAATTTTATTTAATTCTCTTTCTTTTAATTATTTAAACCTGGCAGAAACTGAATCCTCAATATTTTTAACATTAAAAAAAATAATAGTAGGTTTCGGTCCTTGAAAATTGAACTAAATCAGACAGCTGTTAATTTGTTTTCGGGGAGTGCTTAAAATATCTCTTCCCCTCCCACCTAGCAAATGAATTCGAATCCGAATTAATTGTGTCAGACACACGTGTCTTTCTATACATTTGCTGAATGAATGGGGTTTTTCTCCTTTGCAACAGGTGTTTCTGACTTCCATTGATTCATATTTCATAGCACTGTACAACTGATTACACACATTGGGACATTTGCTTTTAAAATGAATTCGAGAGGTTTTATTCACTTGCTGAGTAAGATTAAAATTTTCCGATTCAGCTTTGAAATTCTCCCTTGTTTATTAAGGGAAATTAATAAACAAGGAAGAATTCATTCTTATTTACGTATGGAAATATTAGCTCTTGCTGGTGTGTCTGGATTTCGAATTTAATAATGTTCGTATTTTATTCCTTTTATATTACATACTTCATTTGTTTTAACAATAATAGCATTTTTTTAAATCGGAAATTCAAGATTATTCTAAGATGATAATTCATTCAAAAAGAAACGTTGTTCCAGGGTAAAAGTTTAATTAAGTTGCAAAATCATGCGCTTCATCCAAAATGGTTTTCGAACAGCTTAAAATACAAAGATCATAGTATTTGTATTTTAAATGAAATGATTATGGTTATAAACTATTAGATTTTTGTATTCTAATTTTAAAATGAAAAAAAAAGCATTTAAACTAAATGAATAAAAATATTTTTTCTCTTTTTCTCTATCTACTCTTTTCTGAATTAAAAAAATGAATATAAAAATCTAATTAAAGGAAATTATTAACTCACAAAATCCTGCATTTTGTGGGTTAAATAATTACGTTTAAATAGACTTTTGGGTATAAGAATTTGGCATTTTTGTGGTTAAGACAGGGGAAAATGCAGAAAGAAAAGAATTTGAAATAGTTTGCACACCTTTTTCATTAGTTTTGTAATCTGTGTGGACAATATCAAATAGCGTTAGTGAATAATTTATGATTTTGCATTTTAAAGAACATTTTTTACAAAGCTATGCTTTATACTTTATGCTTCATTCACTAAACTACCAATAAATTCTTAGTATCATTTAAGATTTGTTAGATTGTCGCACCAATTTAAAATTGCAGCGATTATTTTATGATTGATTTTGTGTCGCCAATTGGGACAAAAAGCGAGATACATGTACTGACAACCATTTTAGTAAGAATCACTGAATGTTTGAAGCTAGAGAGAAAATGAAACATTTATCAAATCCACTCAAAAAACTCGATTTAATCTTGTATAGCATTTATTGTCTTCTGATCCCAGATTATTACAATTTATTAATTGAAAAATTTATCAAAAAAAAAAAAAAATCGAGTTACTTCAAGATAATTCTATCTTAGCTTCTTTTTGTAATAGATGAGTCAGAATGACTTAAGATATTAATTTTTTGCATAGTATCTTAAAATAGTCTCTGTTATTCGACAATCGACAAGGATTCCTGTAGGTCAGAGGTGTCCAAACTTTTCGTGGCACGGGCCGGATCGAAATTAGATCCATGTTATACGGGCCACATGTATATACAAATTGAAAAATATCATTATGAGTAAAGTAGCATTAAATACTATTAATTAATACTATTTTATTGTAACTTGAAAATACAAAATACTAAAGAAACAAAATATAATTATATAATTATTTCATATAAATTGAAATATTTTCATGCAACTTCTAATGCGTATGATGAAACTGTTTTTTTTGTTGTTGTTGAAGAATGTCTTTATAGTTGGGATCAAAATTTGTTACACCAATCATAAGCAATGACTGCAAATGATCATCAGATAAATTTGATCTATATTTTGATTTGAGATACTTCATTCGAGAAAAAGTTTGTTCGCACACGTAAGTAGTCCAAACATTAAAATGAATTTACGAGCAAATTTCTTCAAATATGGAAACTCTTTTGCATCCAAATATTTATAAAAATCGATTAAGTTTCCTTCCTTGCATTTGTCCTTGATTTGTTCGTTTGCTTGAAGATCAATAATTTCTATTTGAAGTTGGCTTGAAATTTCAGCAATGTTGCAATCAAATGGATTTTGGAACAGCCGAATTTCTTTTGAATTCATGTCCAAATCAGAAAATCGCTTTTGAAATTTTTCTTTTAAATTGGCGATGATCTTTACTGCAAATGCGATTGGAAATTGTTCTTCAGTTTTTTTATTAAATTCGTCGCAGCACGGAAAATGCATAAAATTACATTCAGTCACTTGACTTTCGAATAATTGTAGTTTTTTTCGAAATGCTTTAATTTGCGAGTATAAATCGCAAATTAAATTGTTTTTCCCTGGGAACTTTAAGGTATTTACGTGTGTCACAACATCTGCAAAAAAAGCCAATTTCCAGAGCCATGCAGCATCCGATAAAAGTGATTCCGGATTTTTTTTCTCTACAAGAAATAAATCAATTTCACTTCTAAGCTTAAACTGCAATAGCACTTTCCCACAACTAAGCTATTGAACTTCAGTGTAATACGACAAGTCAACGTACTCGGATTCAATTTGCTTAAGAAAAGATTTAAATTGCCGATGATTAAGTGCGTGTGATCGAATAAAATTTACTACAGAAACAACTGGCTTCAAAAGACAGCTTATATCGACATGTTTTATACATAATGCTTGTTGGTGGATAATACAGTGCAGAAAAATTGGTACTGAAGCTTCACAAGCGTTTGTAATTTGTCCAACCACGCCGATGTTTGTACCAGACATGTTTCTTCCTCCATCAATTGTCACACTTTGGAGTCGATTCCAGTCTAAGTTAAACTTTATCAACGTTTTTTCTACTTCTTCGAATATATCTTTTCTAGTTGTACTATGCATGCTGTTAAGAGAGGCCACTTCTTGTGTGACAACAGTACCGGTCCGCACCGGGCGGCACATATTGGGGGCGGAATTTTCTATACTTGGTGCACCGAATGCACCGACGGGCGACGAGCGCCTGGCTATACGCAGCAGCAACGGGACCGCCCCGGGCGGCAAAAGTTCTAGGTACGCTACAGTGCGCGTGCAATAATTCCATGAAAACGTTATCGAAATCAAAACGATATTTGTTTATTTATACTTAAGTGCTTCTTTAAGCGAACTACTCAAAATTGCTGATGCTTTACTTACAACAAAACAATAAGACTTTGCTTATCGCCAAAATTCACATGCGTATAAAATTTCTTTTATGTTTGAGTTACCGAAATATATTTTTTTATTTAGTCTCATAACTTAACAGCGCGATATACATTTGTGTTTGGTCAAGTACAACAACTCCGTTTTGTTGGCCACGTAGTTTTTTGATATACCTTTATGAAAATGAGAAGGTTTGGGCGAAAACATCATTATGTTTTAAAACCCTCCGCGGGCCGGGTTTGGCCCGCGGGCCGTAGTTTGGACACTCTGCTGTAGGTGAATAAATGTAATAATTTTTGCTAGGGAGAAAAAAAAGGAAAAAGGAATTTTTAAATCAAATGCGAAATACCACAATTTATTTAATAGTCATATCTTTCATCATATTTAAATTTTAAGATGAAAAAGAAGTTACACAAGTAAAAAATTAATAATCCAGCTTATCTCAATAAAAGAAGTAAAAAAAGATTGAAATGAATCTATTAACGTATCCGATTACATTAAAAACACCAGTTATGGACCACATTGGCGACTTTTTTTTGTTATTTTGTGTAGTTCCGACTTTCTTCTTCCCAAAACAGTTTATCTTTTCTAGGAAAAAGAAGATCTCACCTATCATCCAGGCTCACATATTTTTCAACTAAAATTTGTCTTTAATTCGATTTTCACAAAACTTACATTTTCATAAAAATTCTCCGCTGTTAACAAGATAGCTTAAAAACTAATAGAGGGTATTTAAATAAAAATTTCAGAGTGTGTTTTAAATAGTATGGGCAATGAAATGAACCAAAAACTTCATTGTTGGTGAAATACTTTTTCATTTATAAGTGTTTTTTAGAAAAATTAACTGACGAATTTATAGTAAAAAAAGGCATATACAAGTATATTTTTACTCATAACTTCTTTGAATCTTTAAATTTTTCTTATATTTTATTTCATTTCATTCATCATTGTATTCTATAACTTGTGTGCAAAGAAAAATAGGATTGCTGCATTATAATTTTGTGTAGAGTGTCAACCGTTTTGGTTAAATTTTATTAAAATTTATTACAATTTTTTCTATTCCTCAAAATATATTATGATTTCAAATATTTTTTTTGTATTTATAATATTTTGTATTATAATTGGCAATACGTCTAAAAATCATAATTTTAAATAGTTTTAAAAAATCCAATTTTTCAAAAATTTTCCTTCGAACATAGGCGGATACCTTAAAGTATGTAACTACATTGAAAAATCCTTTTTTGGAGAAATTATTTTATCTCATTCAACATTCTTATTCCATGAACAGTTTTATTTAAAAAGTGAATTTGAACATTCATTCTTCACACTTCTGAGAAATCATACAGAACTTATGTGTGTGTTCGTGTGAGTGTGTGAATATAAAAATTCAATATTTTATTTATTCCCGAGATCTAGGACAACCTGTTTATTTTATTAAAGTCTTAAAGTGTGTACTGAAAATAAAATGAAAATTCCTTATCAGCCATCCTCAACGATTTAATGTCTGTATTTAAAAAAACAGATTTCATGATATTGTCAGTCGAATACCAATATCAATGATGGAATATAAATACAGGAACTAGATAATATATATTATTATTTGCAAAGTTTTCTCTCATCTAGCTATCTTTCAATCTCGCTTTTCAAGATAACAACTTTTTTCCATTTTACTATAGTTAAATATATATATATATAATAGCCCTATTAATTTCTAATGTATTAAAGCATATAAATAAGCATAAAGAATTTATTAAAAGTTAGCAATGGCATTATTATCCCAACAGCCTGACAAATTTGGAATTTCCGAAAATAATTTTTGGTCATCAATTTTTACTTGTCCACTTGAACTTGATATTATAGAACTGGTACAACAAACACTTATCTATTAGTAAGAGCTCCTATAGATAGTGAAAATTAAGTAGTGAAGTGATGGTACAAATTTATTTTTCTGTTAAAGTTATTTTGTCAATGAAAATCGGAGAGCCCCCATTCGGCAACCAACTATTTCCTCACTATAATAGCCTAATTCACCTTATACTTTAAGTTGAGTTAACTTAAAGGAAGCAGAGACAGATGCTGATAGCTAACGTTTTTATAAATACAAATAATTTGAATTCTTTCAACTCCTAAATATTTCTTATTTGCCAGAAAATTACTTTTAGACAAGGGAGCATTCCAACATTGCATCTTCATTTATAGTAATATATTTAGATCACATATATAAACGATTAAAAATGACTTTATATTCAGAATTTTTGCATTTTTCTGACATAAATTCAGAGTAGATAAAAGACAGTGTAAAAGCATATTTATTGGCTTAGAAGAACTAAAATATTTTCAAACAACGCATAAAATTTCTTGCAATTACCCAACTTTTTATTATTATTTTTTCTTGCGTCTACGACAGAGGGACTTAATTTAATAATCTGTTTACTAATCAATTTCTAAAATTAAAGGAAAATAGATAGAAGCCTAAAGCAATGAAAGCATTAATTATTAACATTTCAAAGAAAAGTAAAGAAGTATAAGAAACTACTTTGGTCTTTTATTTATCTCTCTCCCGGGTTAGTTCATCCCTTTAAGGTATCCGATTACGTTCAAAGCAGAATTTTTGAAAAATTGGATTAAAAAAATTATTTAAGATTTTGAGATGTATGTCAGTTACAAACACTATAAATACAAAAAAAAATTATTGGAAAATGTAATATGTTTTGGAGAAATAGGAAAATTTTTTGTAGATTTTAATGGAATTGAACCAAAACGGTTAACACTTCACACAAAATGGTAATACAGCTATCTTATTTTTCTTTGCACACAAGTTATAGAATATAATGACGAATGAAATGAGCCAACATCTAAGAAAAAGTATTGAGATGCAAAGAAATTATGGGTAAAAATACACGTTATATGCATTTTTTTCATAAATTCACAGCTTTAATTCTCTAAAAACTCCTATAAATGAAAAATATTTCACTGACAATAAAAATTTTAGTTCATTTCATTGCCAATATTATTTAAAACCAAAGCCGAAATTTTTATGTCAATACCTCTACTAGTTTTGGAGATATCATGTTAACGGTGGAGAATTTTTATGAAAATTAAAATTGAAGTTACAGACAAATTTTAGCTGAAAAATATATTTTGTATAAAATTCCCCTGGCTGATAGGTTAGACCTTCCTTTTCCAAGAAAAAATAAAATGTTTTGGTAAGAGGAAGGTCTGAAATACAAGAAATAACAATAAAAAAATTTGCCAATGGGGTCGATAACAAATGTTTTTAACGTAGTTAGATACCTTAATTCATAACAAGTTTCTATATTCTTAGTTTTTCAAACGTAGCATAACTTTCTAGCAACCAATTTATCGCAACGTTCAATCCATGTAATCTTTTAAAAATATTTATTATACTTTTTTTATTAAATATTGAAACATTTTAGGTTATTAAATTAATATCTAGAATATATTTTCAATTCTACAAAACACTGAAATTTACAACTATCCAGCTGATCAGGAATGTTTTGAGACATTTAAAATAATTATTCGAAACGAACATTGATGGGAGTGAGTAAATACATTTGGTCATTTGAAGACAAAAATTGCTTTTAATAATCAATCATAAATCAATTCAATTAACGCCAAAGTCACTTAATAAAGATAGCTCAGGCCTTTTAATGTCTACTGTTCTGCATGAAATCTAGTTTATGATAGTTAAAATGGATAAATCTTTAATACGAATAAAACTACTAAGCCATTAATAATAAACTCACATACTAATAACATAACATACTAATAAATCACTTTATTTCATCACAATCAAAAGATGACATGATTCAATAATGATATGATAAATATAATAATGACTATGAAATTGATGAATAACATGATACACATTTAACAAAATTTGCATAACAATAATAAAAACACATATTGAGCAATAAATTATCTCATGGATAATAACTTAACTTTTATGATGAGAGCAAAAATATTTAATGAAATTCAGCAGTGAGATATAAATAGTTTTATGTACAACAAATTTATTACGCAGCAAGCCTGTCACGCTACATTTGGAAATTTTCTTACAATAGATAATATTAAAAGAATAAGAAAGTAGAAAAATATTTTGTTGGTTATAAGAAATTTTCGAGTCTTTCTTTCAAAAATAGTAAAAATTGATACTCTTACTTAATATAGGAGTGCCATTTTTGCATCACATTTGGTGCTTAAGTATCAGGGATTTTTTGACATATTTCCAATTCTATTAAAAGTAAAGTGATTAAGAAAGATGAGACAATATACCTTATAGCTCCTCACTTTTATTTTTTCAAATTCACGGAAATAGTCAAAATGCAATAATATTTTTTGTTCACTGCTGACGACTAAAATTATGAAAATAATTAAGGAAGTAAAGAACTGAATATGTTGCATTTTAGGATTCTAGGAATATTTTAAAGGCTTCAAGTTTTAAAAAGTCTTATTAAAACTGACTTTTTAAAAGCGAGTTTCATTCAATACTGTTACAGGTTGTCATAATTTTTCTCCTTAAAAGATCACATTTTTTAATAAGAAATTCTTACACTAAGAGGTTTGTTGAACTTTACAATAGCAAAATATTTTCATTTTTTGACTATTTATACACCATGAAGTCTTTCCATACAAACTTATTCTACTTATTCCTAGAACGGTATATGAGTTATTTTCTGGATTATGTCGAACTGTTCCTTCAAAAACAGCTTGACCAGGTTTTGTAATAAGTGTTATCATGTAATCCGCAATAGGATTGACCCTTTCTCCCAGTACAACAGTTCTATTAATGACATCATTGTCATGCCTTTCATATCGTAGCACCAAATCGTTTGCCTGTCCAACTCTTGCATCCATGATTTCAGCCACTTCTAGAATCTCGCAGATACCACCATATTCTGCCAATTTATAATTAATGTCATCCACAATTGCTTGAGATGCACTTATTGTTACAGTGCTATTCAAAGGAACGGTGTCAAATGTTTGGCAAGGACACCAATGAGCAAGTATATTGGCTTCCTCGCAAGTTCGGTTTGGCGATATTTCTTCTAAAAGACTTTTACCCATAGAAAGCTCTGCTCTTTCTTCCGCTGATCTATTCAGATCCAATAGATGTATCATCGTGGCATGAATGTCAAAGAGTGTCATTAGACGGTTTTGATTGATTTCGAGATTTCTAGCGTATTGTGGATATTCGTCAAGGAACCACTTCGGCGCATGTATATACATTAATGGCAATCTTTCTTCTAATTTCCCTATATAGGTGTACCGAATATCCCCAAAACGTAGACCATGGTCGCTGAATAAAACAAGAAGGCTATTATTAAGAGCACCCATATTGAACAAATCTTCCAGAATATGAACAGTTGGCTGGTCTTCCCAGCCAGCTTGATTTAATTCATCATGAGTAATAGTTGAAACCATAGCGAAAGCAAAGTAAGGTCTATTTTCCATTGCTTCGATGAAATTTCTCAAGTAATCATAAATAATATCGGGTTCCAGCTGAGAATTATAACAGTATTCTTTCTCAGCGTTTTCCTTCAATTTTGAATTTTCTAATGCGAGATAAAACGGTCGGATGTAGTAATCTGTAGGTGGATCATAAAACCCACGTTTCATGTAATTAAATGTGCCTGTATAAGGACTGTCTTCAGCGTAGAACGTTCTGTATCCTTTTTTAGCATAGTCTTTCCATATTATATCCACATCGTCGAAGTACATTGTTTCCCTTACTGTCTCATTCCAATAATGTTCAACGAAATGACCAGTTAACATAGGTACTAAATTAGGAAAGGTATTATCTCCAACTTTAGTATAGCCATTCATTTCAAACATAGACAGTTTATCTTTGATGAAAGCTTCTGTTTTTCGAAAATGCCTGAGATAATTCAGCTTCGATACAGAATCGATGCCGGCGAGAATGATATTCAGTCGAGGTGTTGGAGGCGATATGGAACTCTTTACTTCTTCTATTTCTTTTTTCAAACGCACGAGGGGAATATATTGTTCGAAGATCTTATCTTTGAAAATGCATACAACCCTAATATAATCTTCATTGAGAGGGACACCAAAGGGAATTTGTGTTACAGTACCACTTACGTAAGTGTGTTCACCAATAGCGTCTGGTTCATCATGCTGTCTGTAAAAAGGATGATAATAGCATTTCAGGTCATTCTTAGTCATATTATAGTATTCTTCCAACACGGTCTCGTTTAAACTAACAGAACCATCAGGACTTGGTTTCATAAACAGAGGAGGTCCAGGGCACTCATACGGTTCTTGGAGTTCAATCAGATGCCTTACAGTTGGATCCCATGGATCTAGTTTAGGTATTTTACAGCCTGGAGTATCTATAAGAAGGCTAGAATCCTGAATACGTTGTACAGGCTGTAAGCTGTTTGCTATTTCATTTTCAAGCGGTAATTTCAAATAATTATTATCCTTAGGGTCATCTGACCCATACATTTTATTATCTTGCATTGGTGGAGTAATATGGTTTGCTTCGCCTGTTATGTCTTTTTCAGTCAGATCAAGAAATCCTATTTCATCATCAGGATGCCGTCTGACCGGTACGGTGAATGGCATTTCAAATTCAGTCGAGCGTTTGAATTCCAACTCGAGTTCTGGATATTTTCCTGCTGGAACAGTTATTGGCATGTCATTATAACTAATTGGACTAGGAAATAATGCTATACCAGAAGGCAGTTGAATTTTTGATTTGACAATATATATTTCATCCTTTTGCTGGGAACTAGAAACTAGTTCTTTCTGGAAGTACTTAAAATATGTTTTATAATCTTCAAAAATGTCTATTAATTCATTTTCTTTTTGGGGTTGTACATGTGTTGGTAGATGCTGAGAGCCTTCAATTCCTGCAAAAATTCTTTGTGATTCGAATATATCATTGCTAGAGCTAGAGATTTCTGGAAGTTTTAATACATTTTCAGATGTTTTCAAATACCATCCAAAGATGAACAGTGACAGACAGCAGATAACTATCAAAATTTTGAAACGTTGCTTGCGAGAGACAGTTGATATGTATATTGTTAATCGCCTTGGCTCTTGGAAGAAAATCACTGGGGAACCTAAAAAAGTAAAGAAAATAGAATTATACACCTAATTATATGAATTTTTTAAAAACGAATATACTTTAGAACGAAATAATAAATTCAGCAAATTTTTTAATTTATTTTTTTCCTCAATAAGAATATTTTTTCTTTAATTCGATAGCAATGAAATACATATTAGGAATTTGAAGATGTTTCTGAAAACAGAAAATAACCTGTTACTTTTGCATGCATTCTTGGTGACATCTGTTTAAATTTTAAATTGATACTAATGAACAAATCTAATTTTCTAAATTTAATTTTAGATTGAGATATTTCACGTTCAGCAAAGATGTTGGCAAGCTATACCAGTTTCCTTTTAAGACAACAAACATCAAAATGTCCACGAAGTTGCCGAAAAATTTACATTTCATGGCTTTAAAATGTTATATTTAGTGCATTTTTACGCACTTTTCTTACTGTTTAAATGCTGAAATCATTTTTAAAATCTCTGGAAAGTCAGTCCTTTATTTTTCGGATTTATGTTAATGGCAATTTATATGAGAATAAAAAATTCTATAATATTGTAGTTGTTTCTCACTTTTCTATTGGTATAATAAGAATCTAGAGTAAAATTACTCATTCCGATGACGGTGCGAGCTTTTGTATGAGAGGTGGACATTTGAATCGCTTTGTATATAATACTATATTAATTTCATGACCATTAATTCAGGCTGAAACATAATACGTATATTAATTTCATGACAACTTTAATTTTCATGATGACTCATTTATTGAGATTAACTTCTCTTCGAACTTAACTTCTTCGAGATTAACTATTCGTCAGCAATTTTCGGTTTCTATCCTCAAGAGCCAATCAAGCAAGTTTTCCTTCATCGTCAACTTTTTTAAAACCAGCTCGAAAATGCCGACGATAGTGATGGAAATATTGTCTGCAAGCGAAATTCAACTAATCATGGGAAACTTTGAAGTGACGGCACATTCATTGTTGTTTACTGACGAAAAGTGCTGACGATATTTCGCCGTGTATAAGGCCTTACGGGAATGCTTTTTGTTATGATCAAACAGGGTGGATTTTTAAGTGCTTTGAGATACAGCTTAGAAAGCTGAATATACATTTTAAAAATTTTCCAATCCTTTAAATATTGGATTTTAAAACAGGATGTACAGAAATGGTGACAAGACCATTTACTGAATTTCAATAATCGAAGAAACCACATTTGAAGTTACTGTATTCATTTATTCAAGAAGAAACAAATCAAACTGATGGTTGATCCTTCAATGGACTTGACCCAAAATATGATGAAGATCTATATTTTTAATGATAAAATTATACGCCGAATTTCACTTATTTATTTTGGATCAGCCATCTTTGCATGCTGTCGATGATACACGTCAGTCAACATATGTTACTGACTCTTCAACCATTTCCTACTTAATGCGAATTACATATTTCAAGAGAAAATTAGAATTATGATTTACGCAATAAGTATTTTTTTAATTACTACTATTAGATCACATTTTCCCTATATATATTTATATAACTTGTTAAAATTTTCAATCGTTGAGCAAATACTTTTTATTCATTCTTTCAAGTTTAAATACATTTTTTAAAACTTGATGACACAATTTTCTCCAAATATTATTTCATTAATTAAATTTAATTAATTTTTAAAATTTTAAATAGAGTTTTAGCAGTTTGTAATGACAATTGAAATCAACAAGTAATAGCTCAATCGGTAAAATGCAAAGTTTCAGTATTTTTCAAGTGAAGATAAAGAATGTGAGTTCAATTCTTGCTAAAATCAATATTTTTGTTGATTAATTAATTAATTTTAGTTTTATAAGGGAGAAAAAAATTTCTCTTATGTAAGATATTTAGCAGGATATAAATTTAGCAATAAATGCCATCAGTGGTGAAATGTGTTGAATGCTTGATAAAATTTCTTTTTCCACTTAATATTGTGATTCTGTCATATGCATATAAACGTTTGCATTAAGGTATCCGACAAGGTTCGAAGGTAAAATTTTGAAAAATTGTAATTTTTAGAAACTCTTTGTGGATTTTAGATGTATTGTGAATAATAAACACTATAAATACAAAAAATATTTGAAAATATAATGTATTTTGAGAAATTGGAAAATGTAGTAAATTTTAATGAAATTTAACCAGAACCGTTAACACTCTACACAAAATCATAATAAAGTAATCCTATTTTTCTTTGCACACAAGTTATTGAATGCATCGATGAATGAAATGAACCAAAATATAAGAAAAAGTTTGAGATGCAAAGAAGTTATGGGTAAAAATATACGTATATATGCATTTTTACTATAAATTCGTGAGTTAATTTTCCTAAAAACACCTATAAAAGAAAAAGTATTTCACCAACAATAAAACTTTTGGTTCATTTCATTTCCCATATCATATAAAACACGCGCTGAAATTTTTACATAAATACCTTTATTATTTTTGGGGATATCATGTTAATTATGGGGAATTTTTCTGAAAATTAAAGTTTTGAGAAAATTGAAGCTATAGACAATGTTTACATGAAAAATATGAGACTCTGAATGATAAGTAAAGCCTTACTTTTCCCAGAAAAGATAAACTGTTTCGGAAAGAGGAAAGTCTAAGCTACAAGAAATAATAAGAATTTTTAAAAAATCGCCAATGTGGTCGATAACCAGTCGGATACCTTATTTGCAATTATTTAATAAAAAGTGACTGAAATAAAAATCTTTTTTGTTGACCAAATTAGGAATTGACTTAATTTATTTTATGTTACTCGATTTATATCTATTAACAAAATTTGCCGAAAACTGATAATAATGAAAAAAGACATCTCTTAATTTCCTTCTCTAGTTCATTGTGTGTTTGATTTGGAAGCTGTAACTGCGGCTCGATTCGATTAAAAAATAATGGAAAATTTGAAGGAAATTTTAATTTTTATTAATTAGTTGCATAGTTAATTTAGAAGCATATTAATATTTTATGCTCTATTCCCCACAATATTGTTTTTAATAGAATTTTAACTTTATAGCAGCGATCGCATATCATTTAAACTCGCTTTTATTTACATATAGTAACTAAAACAATAAAAAAGACAAAATTTAAAAATATTAAAATATTTAACAAATATTAAAACTACAGGAAAAAGAAAATAAAAGAAAATATGATATTACTGTAATATGCTTTTAAATTTTAAAGTTATGAAAAAATCCTTTTTGTTTTTAGGCAATTCTTTGAGATTATTGAGAAAAATAAAATAAAAATTAATCTCAATTTTTAAAAAAAAATATTAACTAAATTCAACAAATCCTTTCTTAATTTTACCATCAAAAGCAACTTCAAGTCAAGTTTGATATCAAATCCAATAATTTGACTTGTAAAGCGCATACATGTCTCATGTCATATGTCAAACATCATATAATATCACGCTATTTACAAATAATATAAAATCTGTAAAAACCATAATATTAGATAATTGATTGTTTAAATACCAAGAGAAATAAGGACAGATATTTTCCTTTAAAAGACAGAATATTTTGCATAAAAGTTTTTAGTAATTTCAGAAATTGATTAGTACTTAATAAAGCAAGAACAGAACATTTGCTTTCTGAACTTAATATTAACACTCGTAAATCATGCTTCATTAATGTTATAATTCTCTATTGTATATGTGTTGGTGATCTATTGGCCAGATCGTTTGATTTATAATTATCAAATTTGCAGTTATTTGTCACCTCGAAGAGTTTTCTTTGTTTAAAAATTTAGTTAGATTTTAATTAATGAACAATTAAAAGAATTTTTTTCCCTCGATACCTTCTGAAGATATTGTTTCAAAAAAATAAATTTTTGGCTGTTTTAGTGTTTAGAAAAATGTCGTTTAAGGTACCCGACTACGTTCGAAGGAAAAACTTTTAAAAATTGATTTGTTTAAACACTATTTAACATTATAGTTTTTAGTTGTATTGTTGCTTATAATACAAAAAATACTATAAATACAAGAAAAATTAATTGAAAATAAAATATATTTTGAGAAATAGGAAGATTTCTAGCACATTTTAGTGAAATTTAACCAACACGGTTAACACTCTACACAAAATTATGATTCAGTAATCCTATTTTTCTTTGTACACAATTAATAGAATATAATGCTGAATGAAACGGAACAAAATCTAAGAAAAATTTTGTGATGCAAAGAAATTATGGGTAAAGATATACATATGTATGAATTTTTGCCCATAAATTTGCAACTAAATTTTTCTAAAAACACCTGTAAATAAAAAAGTATTTCATCAATAACAAAACCTTTGGTTCATGTCATTGCCTATATTATTTAAAACACACGTTGAGAATTTTATGTAAATAATTAGATTTTGAAATATAATGTTAACGGTGCAGAGTTTTTCGGAAAATTAAATGTTTGTTAAAACTGAAGTTAAATACAAATTTTCGCCGAAAAAATATGCAATCTCGGATAATTTCTCAGTCTTTCCTTTTCTTAGAAACGATAAATCGCTTTGGGTAGAAGAAAGTCTGAACTACAAAAAATAACAATAAAAAACATTCGTCAATGTGGTCGATAGTCAGTGTTTCTAACGTCGTCGGATACCCTAAACGATAACAATTGAATATCGGAACAAATGTTACTTGAATTTTTTTTAAAAAATTATTTCTTTGCATAATTTTTAAGAAAAGATTAATTTTTTTCCTCAGAAATTCAGAACATATTCATTGTTTCTTTAAATATATAATCTTGTTATTGTTGTTGAAAGCAAAAGAAGAAGATTTATGTTTACATCTGGACAATATTTTATAAGACGAATAAAATGTGCAGTTACTAAACCAAACGATTTTAGTTGGAAAAATGCGCATTCAGTTTTTGATAACTCTATGACCTCATGCGGTGGTCTACATTAAAAAGTCACAAGTACAGAATAAGCAGAATTTATGAAAAAAAGGAAATAAGACGATTTCATCATCTGAAATTTAAGGGAAACATGGACTTAAAAGTTATATCTAAATGATTTACTTGAAATTTAATATAACAAATATTTTAGGAGAACTAGCTGATGCCAAAAGCAACAAGTAAATAAATAAGTACTCAATAGCAGGTTAAAAAAATAATATTACTACATTATAAAACATAAAATTACAATCTACAGAGCAAACAGCAGCGTACTTATTATTTCAGATTTAAAAAATCGTCTGCAATTTGCATTAATATTTGTTTTTTGTTTATTGATATTAATAAGAATTTATTTGGAAGGCTTGATATGTATCCTTCCAAATATGCTATATTTTCATTCTGTAGTTGCTTGTTTATAAAATATGGTAATTAACTTTTGACGTACAAAAAATATTTAATTATATTTTATTTTAAGAATATATATGCTATATCTTTAAAGGAAAGAAATAACTTCAGACTCAAGGTTAACAGAAGAAAATTCAACATGGAAATTACATGAAAGGTATGTACTTTTTTAAATATGAAATATGAAACATTCAAAAAAAAATTCCGAAATGATATTTCAGAGTCGTAAAATTCCATCAACTACAAGTAAATTAGGCAAGAAATATTCGAATGAAATGCAGAAAAATAAAGGATTAAATGCAGAACAATAGATTAAATGTGATCCATTTACATGAGATAATTAAGCATCAGATATTTATACCAGAAGAATGCGAAGAATAAATTCTTATCAATCAAAAAATAAAGTTTAGAAGCTTAATGCCTCTACTCCATTTAAACTGCTTTAGTCTGTCCACATCGCAATTTTCAGAATAGAAAGATGTCATTTTATCTAAGATCGAGGCCAATTTAAAAAAATTGTCTATCGAACATTTACTTGTCTCTGCAGCAGTTCATGAACCCCCCTTATATCATATGAAAAATCTAAAAATCTAGGCTGAAATCATGTCTATATTGTCGGTTTTAGAATGTTGAACTCTGAACCTATTTTTCTTACATCTGCATTAGGGTAACTTAAAAAATAAACCAAAAAGAACAGATAAATCCTTCTGTAAACACATTTCCTGAAAAGTTGCCGAGAATTTAGAAAATGGCTTTTCTTTTCTTTTACAATTAAATCAGTATTACGAATATATTTAGCACAATTCTTCAGAAAATATAAATGTTCATCGGTAATGAATGAGTAATTCTTTTAAAAAGTAAATATGTGGGATTAAAGAATTTCATCTTCTTGTTAAGCATTCCAGTACTTCTATGAGATATCTTAAACGTTGTTTCTTAATTTTCTCTAACTTTCTCTATTAATTTGAAACTACAATCGTACATCAATTAAAGTGAACGGCATTGTATGTAATTGGCACTTTTATTTAAAAAAAACCTGTGATGACTGTGTAATGTAAAACAAGGCAAATGTTTACATTTGGTAGTTTTTCTGAATTGAAGAAACCTGGGACTCTGAAATAAAGGCTCTTATATGAATTTGCTGTCAGTACTCCTGAATTTAAAAATAATTATAACTGCAAATTTTGTAACAGAATCGTAAAACTTTGTGCGTGTAAGAACTTTGTTTGAATGCAAGAAAATCACTTTATTCATTGCCACTTTTCTTTTATTCATATGATTACCCTTTATTGAAACTTTGTAATTGGAAATATATGCCTAAGTGCAATATTTAGGAAAATAAAAAATTGTTCTGCCTTTTATACTCAAATTTTCTAATCGAGTTTATATATATTTAAAAAAAAATAAGAGAAATTGCAATGTCTGATTCTTATGTCAACTGAAATGGAATAAATAGTATTAAAGAAAAAAAAATAATTATTTCAAGCCATACTTCTGTATTTTAAATTAAGAGATAACTATTAAATTGCAAATAGACATGAAAATTCGAATAAATCAGAATTCTTGAATCGATTCAATTATGTGATATGGCTAAAACTCTGAGATTTTAATACGTTTCTTAATTTTAGTAAAAGTTTCTTGGTAAGTAACATAAATTCAAGAAATTTAATTTAATAACTTAAATTTTTTAGCCCTTTAATGCTAAAACTAAATAGATATGAGACTCAAATGCCTTTCATCAAGGTATTGAAGTATTAGATAAAAATTTTTTATGTCGCACATTTCTAGGATGAATTGGAAGATATAAGGAATGAAGGGAGAACAAAGTGTTTTAGCGCTGTATGGCAGTCTAGAATTTACAAAATTTAAGTTCATCCAAGGATAAATAATTTCAAGGAATACGGATATAATTTAATGAATATTAAACCCTGCTTATCGAATTTCATTACAATTAATGAGACTCAGTAATCATGTTAATGATCAACATAGCATCTTCATATTTATTATTTTGTACTACTTGCCGCCTTTGGTGACCTGTTGCTTGATAAAAATTAATTTTTCTCATGCACGCATAATATGCTTGCGCAATCTCAACTTCCTTTTTATTTTACAGTAGAAGCCTTATCGATCATTTGGATTACTAGGAGTATTGATTGCTGAAAATTTCAATTGTTTCTACAGCAAAGAATTTTTGAATTTCAAATTTTGATGCTATTTTAGCCCTTGGTCTTCTTTCCGACACTATTCAAGGCAGTGCATTATTTTGTCATTTTATTTAATTGTTTTCTTAAATTTTGACTGGCAAAAAGATTTAATGGTGGTAAAAATATGTAAGTTAATTTGCGAGAAAAATTAACTTAAAACATTCATGCATATTAATTTTTTGGAACAATAAACAAGTTCTCTTATTCGACTACAATTTATGCATCGAATTACTTTTCAGAGCACTAAGGATTAAAATCCGTGCACCATTTTGTTCATCATACTTTGTATTCTCCTTTATGTCAGTGCCTTTATTGAACAAATAATATCATGGGAAAAAGTAGCAGTGTTTAAAAATAGGCATACTTAAAAAAATTTCGCCATTGATTGATTCTGACTTTAAAGCTTAATTTTAAGTAAAATAAAAATATATAAAAAATATGTTGAAAGTCCAGCTTATACTGAAACTTACTCAACATGAAAAAATAAGCCAATCTTCACATTATGTTATTCAGTAGATTCAAACATTAATATTTATAAAAAGCTAACGTGTTTGGAATAGGAATTGTTCTATCACTTTTTAATAAATTGCAACTGTCAAATATAAACAACAAACCATATGATGATTCATTGATCTATACAAATACCCTTAATTCAATGTTTCGTTTATATAATTAATGGAGCTAAATAATTTATCAGAAAACACCTAATCGCCTGAAAAACAGATTAAAGTAAGGACGCGGTAGCCTGGTTGGTAGAGTGTCAGTCTCGTTACCGAAAGGTCGCGAGTTCTATCCAACACGGCGGTCTTCGCCAAAGACCGCCGTGTTGGCTAATGGCAGTTGGGGCCCGTTAAATATATTTGACTGCAAAGTTCTCCAAGTTCCCATAACAAGTTATACCTCTGTGGATCACTAAATCAGGGATGAGTCGGTCTCTGACTTGCGGATGGATGAATGAGTTCGACAGCCCCCTAAAAATGGTCGTGTCGTTTGTCGTACTTTCACATTAGTGGTGCTCGTTAACAACGAAAGGCGCACACCTATGCCTTCATTCGAAAGAGCTCCGCTCATTTGTGCTTGGTATGACCAAGTGGCATTAGAACTACCACCACCACAAATTAAAGTAATTGCTATAGACAGCCAAACACTAACTGTTCATCTAATGTTTATACTCTCTGTTAAAAATGGATATAAAAATTTAATAGAGAGTGAAACATAATGAAGTCTTTGACTAAAAAACGTATTTTAATAGCCTGCATATATTACAGTATTTTTCTTTTTATGAATGTGGTTTTCAATGGACAATATATCCTTTTTGGATTTGATTTGTAGTGAAATGTATAAAATGTGTATGTAAAAAATATTGGTGGTTTTGTAACAAAATTTATATGGCAACCAAATGTTTGAGTTGTTAGAAGTCAAAACAGAAAGTGAGATTTGTGCTTTTAATGATTACGTAGAGGAAAGCGGTTAGGCTATTTTGAACTTCACCTTGCTTTACAGTTTTTTCTGGACAATTTTACTATAGATTGGTTGCCTTCGACAACCAATTGATTAGCCTAGTATATTCATTAAATTTTATTTAAAATAAATTATTAAGTGCATTTTCATGTATGTGATTCCATCAAATTGACAGGATTTAAAATTATATTAATTGTCTCAGATAATGTGAGTTAAATGAATCTTTCTAATGGATATTTATAACATCATAGCGTCATTACAAGTGCACATATCTGATTCATCCATCTTAATTTTCGCAATATTATAATTTGATTTTCTTATTCATCTAGTAAACTGCACAATTAATGAATAAAAAACTTTTTCATTGGGCTTCGACAATGAAAAGAAATGTCTGATTCAACATTTCACAAACCAATGAAAACAGCTTGAATCTCAGGGTATCAATGAATCTATTGCTGGAAATTAAGCGAAATAAATACAGAATTTCAACAAAATTTCATGCGAATATCAAGTTGTATTATTAAATAGACAATCTTTTTTTTTAAAAAAAAACGATTTAAAGTTGATTTTTGTGCTATAATATTTTTACAAGTTATGATAAGTTGAAAAATTTCCATAATTTGCTTAAATTTTAAGAATTAATGTTTAACAAATTTTGTTTAAATTATCCAAAAATTTTTAATTTCATATTTTTATTAACTTAAAATTCGAATTAAAATTTCAAAAAAAAAAAATCACTCCCAAGTACACATATGACAACTCTTAAAATTGTGCCAAGTTTGTAGCTTTTGGTCAAATGGTCTGTCTCTGTCTATAGAGTTCCAATACACACAAACACAGACATGCACGCACTCACTCACTCCCACCCTCCTACCCATCCACACATACTTATACGACAATACAGATATCCGCCTAAATCTACATTCAATCTTTTATCTGTGGAAATTGCTCGATATTTCATTTACAGGAAGATTTATCTTAAAGAATAGATTGATTTTATGAAAAAAAGTTGTAAATCTCTTTTATTGTTGCTTTATCGTAAAAAAGATACTCTTTGATCTGAAATGTTTCGATTTCTGTCATTAACCTTTAGTAGGATGTTTTTAAATTCCAATCGTGATAAATGACGTTCTTGTATTCCCGTTATCTAGCTAGTTGACATGATTGTATTTTTTTGTTAGTTTTTGCAAGTATGATAGTAAATATCTTCTGAGTTTCAATATCACAATCTATATTATTTTTAGTATTGCATATTTTTATCTGCGATGATAAATAATCCAAATATATGAAATATTTTGACTTGTTGTGAAAAGTAACAAAATCTATGTGTTTGAATTCGATATACTCATGGACTATATAATGCCATTTAAAAAATATTTGCATTTATAGAAAAAATGTTTAGTAAATTTCCATAAATAAAACTGTTGGTTGATGTGTTACCGGTGCAAGATTCCTCAAGATTCCCCCAAATTTTGAAAAATTTGTAATTAATAAATACCCTAGAAATTGGTGTGAATTTTTAGCGTATTTAAATACAATGACTATATTCTTTTACTAGAATTAATATTACAAAGAATAAAAATTTTGGGTCTAAAATTTTCATTAAACACATACACAGGTATAGTTCACAACTTTTTTCATATGCATGGTAGAGTTTACTTAAATACATATACAGATATCGTCAAATTGCATTTTTAATTTTTATAAGAGATTTGCTATATTTTAATGATAATTATTAACGTGTTTACATGTAATTTTAATATTAACTGATCAATTTATGTCAGTTTTGGATAATTTTATTTTGTTAATGTGCAAGTAATTGGTAAACACTGTCAGAGACAGAACTAACTTAAGCTTTAAAAAAATCCATTGAAGAATTCTTTTGAACAAATAAATGCTTCTTCTGTAATGATTAATCAATCAGCAGAATAACTTCATCATGTTAAAGATTACAGCTTCTGTTTTTCTTAGAATTATAGAATTAGAGTTTTGTTTCATAAAAAATTAAGTAAAATTTTGAAGTCTTTTTGCGATACCTTCCGAAAATAATAGTAAAAAAGGAATTTTACATCTTAAATTTTAAAAAAAATTACGTTTTCAGTGATACCATTATTTTGCCTCATAATTAGTTTTCTATTGTTAATTAACCTTTGAAATTAATTTGCAATGTATTTTACCATATTATATTTCATTGTTGAAGTGAAACTACTAGTTAGGATTGTTAGCACTGATATTTAATTTCTTCCATTTAATGTCATCCATTGTGGTAAACAAAATTTGATGTTTGACTTTTTTTAAATCTATGTCAAGTTGGTTTCAATATGTCATGCTCCGAATTAAAATTAAGGTTTTAAGTTCAGAATCAGGCAATGGTGGAAAAGTGCCTTCAGTTTATTAAATTGTTGCTTTTTCCTACTATTTATTATTCATACGTTAGATAATAAATTAGGTAAAGGCAAAGTACAATGAAGAGAACCACATAAAACTTTTTAAGTAATATGAATCGTAAGTGTATTAAAATAGGAAATTTATAAGAAATTTGCGTGGAAACTACTGTGATATTCTAATTACTTTTAACCTCATCGAATTTACTGCTCATCAGAGGTAGCCAATAGTGAATAGAAGAATAATAAAATTTACTATATCCGGAAAGTTAAAAGACAGATGAGTTACATACTTACATTTTTAATACTGCTGTAAAATATTGGGATTATTCCATTGGAAATGTCCAAGCACACAACTGAACAGAAAATATCTAAGATAATTTAAACAATATGTTTCTCTCTCTGACACTTTGAGGGAATTATGGATGTGAAATTTTTGAAGTTTGGAATTACCCAAAACCTGAACTCAAAATACTCAGTTCTGGATTTTCTTATTAAGAAAATTCTTGGCGGTTTGAAATGTAATCCAAACGATGGTCTGAAACAAGAAAACCTAAATTTTCAAACTGATTCGTCTCGGGGACAAATATTTCAACAGGAATAGCAGCTGTGTACAAAAAGAAGCAAACTGGCTATACTTTTATTTCTATTACCGAATGCAATTTCATTTTTTTATTGTTGTAATTAAACGTATGAGCGTTACTTTTCAAAATACTCCCATATTTCATACGTTTATATGTTAAGGGGAAAATCACTTGCAAGCGTCTTTTGATATTTTAAGAATGTGAGATAATATTACAAAGGAACCAGGAAGATTAAATAGGATTAGAATATTGAAAAAACAAAGAGCTCGAAAGAGAGATAGCAGCAGGATTCGTTGGCAAATGTTGAGATGGTATGTGTTGAAAGAGTTCTAATAATTTTGAGGATTGAAAACGCTATCGAAACGAAGGTTAATCATATGAGGGCAGACTTTAATGAGCTTCGAAACTTGCTCTCAAATTTCTGATATATGGCAGATCGGAAGTTCATTTGTTTCCTGATCTCGAGTGATCTTTAACAGACTCTTTTCTAATGACTGCAATTTTTCCTCTTTAGCAGATGTCATTATAATTATTCATTTCAGCAGATAATCATGATATTCAGTGTTAAAAAATAAAATTTTCTTCAAGAAGAACAGTGGTTCATTCTTTTTTCTGAGATTTGTTTACAAAAAAGAATTTTCAATGGCTTTCTTTTATTTAAATCAAAGAATATGGTATAAAGTACATTCTACTGCAAGCAACACAAAAATGAAATATTAGTGAAGTTTTGCCACCACATTTTTAAATGCATATTTCATTAACTTCAGGCAGTAGTTGATATTTCTTACTGCTATGAAAACGATGATCCAAAATGGTATGCATTTTAATTAAAAAGTGTCTATCATTTATAATTCATAACATGAAATTATTAAAATATTA
The DNA here is from genome assembly GCA_026543055.1 of Argiope trifasciata. Classification (NCBI taxonomy): domain Eukaryota; kingdom Metazoa; phylum Arthropoda; class Arachnida; order Araneae; family Araneidae; genus Argiope; species Argiope trifasciata. Next base: position 464,264 of record JAPMOQ010061688.1, on the reverse strand, counting down.
ATACAGTGACTATGCACAGTATCTTTGACTTTTTTCCCTTATTTTTTACAACTTGTTATTTGATCTTTTTTTAACATATAATGATCTGAGTACGAATAAAAGGAAAATGTCTAATGTTGCTTAAATTAACTGAATCAGAGTTATTATTATCAAACAAGAAATAGCTGGTTGCTTAACACAGCTAATACATTTTAAACTACGCTTTTCTTTTCTTATTTTCATTCTAGAAGAACTTAACATGCTTACAATATATGATAATATAATATGCTTACAATATATGATAATATAACATGCTTACAATATATGATAATATATCTTTCAATGTACTGAAAGAGAATTATTAGAAAGAGTGATATTTGTTATAAAATAGATATCAAAATGCTATAAATCTACATGATACTTTGTATCTGTTAAAGGATATTTATTATTCAGTCTGCAACAAAATTTAACTTGCATTTCGTCAACATATACATATTCAAAGTTCTTGCCAATTCAGTCAGAGTTCTTTCGCACGCACGCACACACACACACATATATATAATAACATTTAGATAATAATTTACCATTTTTAGTTCAAAGTGCACAAAGATGTCAGTTCCAAAGATGGTAATATCAAAGGCATAGTGCATACATATGCTTCTAATTCTGCCTGAATTATTAATCAGTTTCTTGTGAAGAGTATTAAACATTGAGAGGAAAAATGACATCATTTTGTGCAAAATATTTTATGCGTCGCATTAAACAATCATTTGTATGTTCTTTTATTCTGGGATGAATTTTTTGTAAAAATATTTTTCAGCTTTGTTTAAAAATTCACGTATTCTGAGTTTGAATTCTTAAGTTTGAAAATGAAAATTTTTTAAAAAATGAAGAGAATGAAATAATCTATCTTCTCTTGGCAAACAGTAACCATGTCTACTATTCTGCATTTGATACTATTATAAACATTGACTAAAATAGTGCGTGTTGTTTGTAAAACAACTTGTTCCGTTCAACTTCTGTTTGTAGAACAACAGAAGGAAGGAGAATACCACATATATTAGAGAGTTAAAAAGTGCCATCTAATGCTCATTGACTTTTAACATTTTATAATTTATTATTTATAACTTAAGTTAAAACCAATGAAATATTACAAAACTAAACATACATTTAATTATAGCTTAGCGAAGATTAATTTAAAGGGACGAATAAAAGAAAGATTCCGTATTGTTAAAGGAATATATTTTTTAAATTTTGACATTTCTGCAATTTGTTGATATAAATACAAAAATTTTAAAATTTTAATTAAAATTTTATTTAATTTATAGAATTAAAATTTAAATAAATTAAAATTTTTGTAGCTGTAAATGTTCAAAATTATACTTTACCCTGAGGTGTACGAGATATACCCATTTTTTAATGTCACAGTTTCATAGAATCAAACATTACTATGAAAGGTTAGCTGCCGACTCCTTTCGAAAACTAGAAAACACACGACACGCGTTATTATCAGCTGTTTCAACAAGTAATAATTGTTAAATGGGAAGGAAAAACGAATTAAAAATTGGTTTCATCACCATTGTATTGGGAATCGACATCAAAGGGACTTCAAAAAATGTGGAAAATTTGTTCCACTTTAAGGTCAAGTTTTGGCCTTTATTTATTTTATGATTATTATAGGTGAAGGCAAAAAAAAAAAAAAGAAGATAAAAGCTGGAGTGATAGCCATACGAAGAAGAAAATAAGTTTTTTTGTTTATTTAGTGAATTTCTTATAATGTTTTTGACATTTTCAATGGGTATATTAAATTTTTATTTTCTGCTATTGCTTTATAATCAGTTACAGCATGGCGTGATTTCTCAAAGTTTTGTTGTTAGAATATTGACTTTCTAATTAGATAGTTAGAATTGGCAAAATATTTTGGTTTTATGTATAACTTTCCACATACTTAAATTTTTCTTTCATATGAAATTGATTTATTGATTTATCTACGATTAATGATTGTTATTTTCCACAGTGGCAATTATTTTTAAGTTGTTAGCCTTAATTTATTGCTATAGGATGTATTCCTTAATTTGATGATTTCTATGTCATGGAAGTAGAGTCTTGGAGGATGACTAGAATCACAATTACAGCATACACAATTACAAACAACACAGCAAGATCTTAGAAAGACAGTGAGATAATATCTTTCTTAAAGCAATCTATAGGAATGCGAACAAGACATTCTTAGTACTTTCATTCATTTTCTATAATCAGCTTTCTTGTAACTAAGCTAAAAAGGGAAACCAGACATTTCAAATATTCATTATTCCTTTCCTACATTGGTTATTTGCAAAGTTTCTTGGATAAGTAGAATATAAAAATAATGATTAAGATTCAATTTTCCTTTTCGAAATTTCTCTGGGGGAAAATATAACAGTGTATCTTCTTATCCAAGACAAATTTTGCTGTGTGGTAATTAAAGACAAGATTTGAAGTAATAAAAGCCTAAATTTTCCATGGATTTGCAATGATTTATTATATCGTTGAAAGTGATACCAAATGGTGATAATGAGCTCAACTCCGAATAAAATTCATTATTTTATGCAGAAGTAACAATGAACATATTGAAAGAATTTATTTAGTGATATGCATAAATACCATCTTTCCCAAAGATATGATGGTTATTAAAAATTTTTTGAATGATGTTAAAAATTAAGTAAGAAAGAAAAGAAAATTGATGCCGGTAAGAAAAAAATTATATAGGGATAATAATTATAATTATAATTTCTTTCAAAAAAACAATTTAGTTCAGTTGTATTAACGTTCCATTTTAAAACAACGCTTGGGCTATTTTGGAATGAAGCTCGTAATTTTAAAGCACCCAGTAAAAATGGAAGTATGAAAATGGTAGAAGTAATTTGAAATCTTAAATTATTCATGGTTGGTTTTCAACAAATATATACATGATCGATTTTGTTGAGGGTATCAGATTTAAGGCTGATTATTCACGAGTCCGAGGGAGCTATCGGTAAACAAATCATCGTATAGGAACGTAATATGAAGATCAAACTGAATAAGGTTTTTTATAATTTAATTTTAACTTGCAATTTTCAAGTGTCAAATAATACTCTTCTTGATTTTATTAGTTAAATAGATGTTTTCAGGAGCATATATGGTAGAGAAATGTGTTGAATAAGCACTTCAATTTTCTATTTGTACTGAGACCTCTTTCTTTTACTATGTTGACCTATTAGTCTTATTTCATAGTTAGTACTTATTTTATACTGCGTTTCTAAGTCTTGTATATTTCCCTTTCTTGTCTAACAGACACAATTCTGTTATTTCAGTTTTTATACAGGCTTATTTTCCGACTGAACTGAAGGTGGAAGGATTATTAATTTCTCTAAACTGATTTTACCAAAACTTATATACAATTTTCTGTGAAATAAAAAAATATTTTTTATGGAATAATAATAATAGATATATTTCGGAGTATATTTGGAAAGGGATTTTAAAATAAATTCTGTAACAGCAAGCTATAGTTTTTTTATCGTCTCAAATATATTTTCTTTAAATCATTTCGTTACTATGAACTGAACCCAAAATAGGCGCTTTCAATTATCTTTATTTTTAAGATAATTGGAAACATACCGTATGAATATCTATAAGAGAAACTGTTGAGCTAATAAATTAATTTGAAAAGAAAGCATTTATTTGAATTTGATTATGAATACTGCAGAATTTGATTATGTACTCACTTAAATAATAAGCCTGTATTTCCTCTCGTACGATCATTTTTATTGAAAAAAAGGACAACGAAAAGGTTTTCAAAATTCATTCTCAGTTAATCTGACTGATCATGATTTTAAGTTTTTTGTTTTTAATTTGGCTGAAACACTTTCAGACCTCTCATAAGGAAAGCTCTTTAACCTTATGAATTTCAAATAAATTCATGATTATTAGCTCATTTCCCAAATAATAAAAATATTGAAGAAACATTGAAAACTAGGTAATTTTTGTCCCTGTAGTTTATCTTCCAAAGCTTTTAGATAATGTTTCAGATAAAGAAAAGTAAATAAAAAGAAAAAAGAAGAATAAATTTTGTTTAAAAAATTTAAAAGAAAATTAAATTTTGTATTAAAAGTTAACTTTTTTTATTCAGGATTAACTGCCTTTTATAAATTATTTATCCGCAGGATATGATGAATGTTTTTAATTTCAGCCATATATGGTATGTCAACATTTCAGATTTCTTCTTCATAGGTTTCTTTAAAGCAATTTTAAACTTTTAGCTATCAAAATAGCGGAAAAATGCTTATTATTTATTTTGCTTTAATAGAGGAAAAGAAACAGATCTTAAAGTAAAAACTGGTAGCAAAATGTAACTTTTTAGTATATTAAAAATAGAAAGACCAAATGGCATGGAGTTGTAATCTTTGATTTTCATAGTTTAACTACAACTTATAATTTTTTTTATAAATTAGTATAGTTATAACTGAGCTATAATGCCACGAAGAAACTCGATATATATCTTTTTATTTAATGTACTTACACAGTTCCCAAAAATGAAAATAACATGTTTTTAAAAGGCTTGGGATTTCTTGATGCTACACCTGCTGGCTTAATTCTGTTGCAAGGCATTGCAACAAATAGTTTCATATCATTAGAACCTGCCATTGGTTTTTCAGAAAAAAATTCAAATTCTTTTTCTACATTTTTTCACACAATGAAAAAAGTCTATGTTGATAATTTATTTTGTATCGATCGGTCAATGTACTTGATTCCACTTTACTTGAATAATCGATATTTAGATTATTTCTCAAAACTCAAGAAATAATTTTTGTTCCACTTGAAGAAATTTTTTTTCTTTCTCCATTTATATTCAGATATACTCAAATGATATTTGAGCAGTAATACTTTCTCATGATTCAATTTACTTAATTTATGTCTTAATGATATTCTGTATAAAAAATATACATAAGGCCAGACATTCACAACTTAACTTGACAACTTAACGGCATTTTTATCAGCGTATCGTAAATTGAATTCATTAATACCAAATCAATCGGTGTATGTATTTATAATTATAATTGATTGGATCTTGTATAAATATCAAAAGAGCGAATGATATAAATTAAATTTATTGATTCGAATCGTTTTTGGATTAGTTGCTTTTTGATGATAAAAGTATGTATGTATATGGATGCATAAAACTATGAATCATTCTGCCTAAATTAAACTGACTTAAAAATAATGGTTTATTATAAAGTTGTATGCTGTTTTTTTTTATCCTAATTACCTGGAAATTTTTATTTTACTAATATTAAGATTGAATAATACTTTTGATTTTTTTAGCTTCTGTAAACAAAAACTTATTTTTAAAACTTTAATTGTGGACATATAGCATTTTACAAATATTTAATTTAAATTGACTTCCTTAAGCTCATTAAATTGAATTTAAATTTAAAGTCACGCATTAATCCATAAATTTTTCAAACAATTCACTACGCGTGTTTATAAATTGGAAAATTTCTCAAGGCTTAATGACCTTCATGCCACTCCAAAGAAAAAAACAGAAACTTTTAAGAAATGTCTGTAAAAATAGATGTTTAATTGGTTGGAATAACCCAAGACAACTAAATATTTACAAAAAAAATCATATTTTTGCCATCATTATCAAAAATTCCATTAACAGCCATGATAAGTTACGTCCTTTTTTATTTACATTATCTAATTTAACATATTCTGTTTAAATGGAAAATAATTTCTCAATCATAATTTGTTTTTGTATGTAGCTTCATTTTTTGTTTGAAGCAAAAGAGAAAATAAAGCTGTGTAGTTTTACTTTAGAACTATTAAACACACACACACACACACACACACACACACACACACACACACACACACACACACACACGCACGCACACACACACGCACACACACACACACACACACACACGCACACACACACACACTTTAAACTTGTTGTGGATGACACTAGATGTTAATACAGTTTTTTAAAAGTATTAATTCAATAACTAAATTTAATTAATTTTTAATACTTTAAATAGAGTTTTGACAGTTTTTAATAATCATTGAAATCAACAGGAAGTAGCTCAGTCGGTAAAATGCAAGGATTTCAGTGGTTTTTCACGTGAAGGTAACGAATTTACTTTCAATTCTTGCGAAAATTAATGTCTTTTTGATATGAAATAATTTTTTTGATAATTATTTAATAAAAAGCAACTAAAATAAAAAATTTCTCTGCTGATCTAAGTAGGAATTGAATTAATTTTTTTACTGCTTGTTTATAAAGCATTTTAGTATCCATATGAGCGACAGGCAATGTATAAAATATTGTTATTAAATGGAAAGTTACTTAATAATAAGTTACTGATACTTAATAAAATATTATCAGTTTTATAATTTACAAATTTTTACATGCATCGTAGAAAGTTTAACGCTTTTTTTAGATCGCTTAAAAAAAAGTCCCCTTTCTAACACGAAAGCTAGAGAGTTTTTACTACCCAAATGCATGGCAGTTCTTTAATTTCAGCTTCGTACAATAGATAACATTTTATTAGTTACAGAAAATCATACACTCAAGAATGAAATATTTAAAGCTAATTAATTAATGTTAATAAATGGAACGACTTGCAATCGTATGATAAAAATAAACAAAACATTGCATTTCTGTCAAAAAATTTTTTTCAAATTTTTTTTAAATTTATACTTGTTTTTAATTTACATTGTATTCAATTTTTTTTGTAATTTTTTTTCATTGTATTCAATTCAATTTTAAAATTTTTTTTATTGCTGTCGCCTTAAATCTGAATATCATATTCATATACATTATGCATCTTGTTTTCATTCAGTTATTACCATTAATACATTTTAAAATTGTTATTTATAATGAAAAATATAACGAAATTTTTAGATTAGATTTTGATGTTATATGACATTTATTTTTTTATTCATTTAATTCTCATTCCGAAAATTCACTATAATTTTTGAGCATTTGCTTTCATACAATGCTAATTTTGGAAGTAAAATTATTGTATTTTTTGGAATATTGCATCCTAAACTATTTTGTGTTACCATGATAACTTGAAGATTGTTGTAAAATAAAAATAAAATTTTATTAATGTGTTAGAAAAAGCGATTTTTATTTTGTGTTATTATAAAAAGAGCTCTCCCTTTCTATATATTTTAAATTTTATACCAAATATTAAAGTTACTCCGAATTTTTTTAACATTTAAAACATTGGTAACTTTTATTGTTGAACACATACAAACCTTGGAACATACAAATTCCCTTAAGCAAAAATTTCAAATTTTATTGAAATAAAGCAATTAAAAATGTGAAAAACTTTAATACCAAATAGCATTAGTTTTAACATTAACTTTTTCGAAAGATCGGCAATATTACCAAATAACATTTGCACATAGTTAGACAAGCTAGCAGCAACTACTACTTCATAGATTTTGATTTTAATATAGAAAATGGTTTCTAAGTTTGCGCAGTTTCCTACATTAAAATTAATCAAAATCTTTTTAAAAAAGAAATTATTATCATTTTAAATTTCGGCATTAGTATCTGAAAACCATATTAAATAGCATGCCAATTATTTCCACATTTCCTTTGGTGGAATGCATGCTTAAAAATCGTAAAAGATGAAGATTAATGAATCCAAAAACTTTCAAATTTAGCACATAGTTGCTAACACATAGGTCATAAAAAAAGAAGCTCTACAAAATTTTGATCTTTAATTGTAAGCAATATTTCTTCCAATAATTTTTAAAAGTATTTTAAAGTATATTCACTCTAATACTTTCCATTAGTTAGTAATTGGATTCATTCTCACATGAGATGGTGTTTTCTTTTATAATAAATTTGAACATACATATACTTGTAAAAACCTTCAGAAAGTTGATAATATTAATAATAACATTACTAATAATCTTTAGAAAAAAAGATTTTTTAAATATTTTTATTACTTTGTTTAATGTAAGAATTTTTTTGATATTCTGTAGAATTAGACATTTTTCTAAATATATATATTTAATAATCTTTTAAATCTATTTCTTTACCCATATTTTAAATTACTCTTTGTGCATCAACTTTTTATCTCAAATTCAGCAACTTTTCTTTCCTTGCATTAACATATACAAAAGTTAATTATTTTTGATAATTATTCTATATTATGCTTTTATGCAACTTATTGCGATTTTTATTCTTAAATTTGAAAAAAAAAATTAAATAAAGGAAAAAATTAATCCGAAACGAAACATTTCTAATTCATTTATGTTATCTATGCAGTATACTAGTGGACCATAGATTTAAACTGAACTATACAAATAAGTGCATATTTAATAATAATACACTTGAAAAATTAAATGACTTTAATAAAAAGATTATGCAAATCAAAAAATTTCAGAGTAATATCTTAGAAGTAGGGAAAATTCTATTTTTAATACTAAACATAATATATATTATCTATATTAAACAAGAAAAGATTATTTCAAGGAATTTAGAAATTGTACTTACTTTTGTGATAATCCACCTGAAGACGAATGATGATTTCCATGCGGCTTAGAAAAGAAATACTCTTGCAATTTCATTATTTTCAGATGATGTCTTCAATACTTATAAAAAGTTACTAGCATATGAAGGTGAAATGCACTTTCACATAAAATGACATCATTTTCTGAAAACTACGAGATGAACTTCGGATAAAACCTCATACCATCGTATTAAATATTTTAATGTCGGTTTCTTTAACATAGTCACATAAACGTTTAATGTGAACATTAACACGTAACTCACATTTGTCATATTTGCATAACATTTGTCACTTAGGCATACTTGATGAAGGTATCGCACTTGGTAAGGTAAACACTTGAACCTCAAAATTTGCTTAAACAAATAATTTTTCTTTTTTTTTCTTTTTAATTTAACAAAGTTTGTTTAGTAAGCCGTTATTTTGTAAGAAAAACATGAGTTGTAAATTAATGAAGCCATGATTGCTTTGCCTGTTAAAGAATATTTTTGTAGGAAGAAATTGGTTAGGAATGTTAAACTTAACTGCGTATGAGATTGAATATACTTTACAAGGAAATACAGTAGATGAGTTAAAATATGAAATATGAACAAAAATATTTACTTTTAGTTAAAAAATATACACTCTTTATATCTGAAACATCAGTCAACAAAATACATTTTATCGTGCTTGCAGTTGTAGTTCCGTACATTGAAGTCAATCCAAGTTATATCACGATTTCTTGAAGAATGTTACTTGCACATGATCTAAAAATTAACTGCGCCGTCTTATTCTAAGTTGTGATTCTCATTAGGGAAATCATGCGATTCAGTATCCAAGTTTATGGTTTTTCTGGGAAAACATCAGTAGTATTTTTATTTGTTTAATGGACACAATACCGATAACGGAGCATACCTACTCAGTCTGGAATTTATGTGTGAGTAAAATGACAAGGGATACTTTGAAAATTCCTTATATTTGCTGTGGCAATTCAATCATCTATCGTGAAATTTGAAGTACAAAATGAATATTTTCTTACTAACTATGCTTGCTTGTTAAATCAATTCCTTTAACAATATGTGCATTATAACTATACGTCGTGCAACTACTATTTTTTACAATAAACCACTCTTTTTAAAGTGATAAGCACATTACGTACATAATGCAAATTTAAGAGTTCATTAGTATTTTAAACTAAAGAACATGCAATTAATATTAAGATCAACGAAAAGAAAAGAAAGGCTGAATTGTATAGTAAAAAATACACAATTCAATGCATAATTCTCGAAACACTGCTGTATTGCTATGCCATCTCATCCCGACATCAAGCGAAGGTCACTCCTGAGCATTTTGGGATGAATGTGAATAGAATGGAACATATGAAGAAGTTATTTTATTCAAATTTCGTGATTAGAAAATGAAATAAGTATTTAAAAGTATATGAAGTAATATTTAGAAACTTGAATTACACATACGAGATCTGAAAATATCAGCCTCAAAATTGTTTCTCCACTATCACTTCGTTAGAAGGACTGCCACTTACACAGAAGAAGAATTATGAATTAATTAATTTTGAAAGCGCAGTATATTGAAGATATTTTATTAAAAGAAGCATTACAACAGAAAAATAATTTAATAACAAATTGTGCAAGCGTTTATGATGTATAACGAATCGTTATCTGAGAACAGTTTTTAAATTCTCTGTGTTTTCCAAGGAAACAAAAGAATCATTATATTTAAAATATCGAATGAAATCGAATTCTAATTTTAAGAAATAAAATCATTATTAATCGATTTAAAATTTTGGTTAGGTTTTCTTTATTATCTAGTTGAAATGTTAAAAAAATTTCCACTTAATGTTTATCTAGATAACGAATAATTTAAACGTAAATACTCTAGCTTTCTATATCTGCATTTTAAAAACAAAATAATATTTTAGCAATGATTCTTATGAACAGAAGAGTGCAGAAATGAAAAATGTGATCCTTTTGGCTTGTTAAGTAGTTTTCGTATATATTCTAGGACGGCAACAATTCCATTCATTTGATTTTCAGATGTTTTGCATGTTGAATCAAGAAATAGTAGATATTATTTCAGGAAAAGATTTCCATTATTATATATCCATAAAGTTCGAAACAATGGAAAAAAATTGAAAAGAGACATTCAAAACACATCAGAGTATTCATTGAATGTTGGACACTTTTTAAATAAGTAATTCTAAAACCCATCAACAATTTATGTCTATAATTGATCAAATGGAATACAAGAAATAATTTAATAAAAAAAAAGGAATATGCGTCTTTTTTCAAAAAATCTGCATATTTGAGTCGATGTAAAAGTTTCGATAATAACTGCGTTGATATTAAAATTGATAATAAACTCTTAATTTGAAATAGATGATTATATAACTATGATAACTCGCAAATGAAAAGAATAGCTTATAAGGGCTGGGTTTTAAATTTCAGTGAAAAAGACAAAAATGACTTATTACTGCTGATTATAAGACATTGCCTTTTTTGTGGAGCTTATATATTCAAATCTAACTAAGATGAGTCTCTAATTTTGGATTTTTTAATAGTTTTTAATAAAAAAGTAGATTTCGACACTTTAAAAAAGGAACAACTTGCCGATCATTAATTAGTTTTCAACCAGAGTTAAAAAACTTATTGCATATTATCCCGTCTCCTTCAGCAAAGAAAATGTACAGTTCCATTCAATTTCAAACATTCTCAATTAATTAGACCAACAGCACATTTCCTTCATTATATATACAAAACGAATGTGTTGACTGTCTTTTGCAACAGGTGTTTTTGACATTCACAGACAGAAAAAGTTATTTTACTACTTTCAACAAAATACGTGTCTTTGTCATTATGTCATTTAATTTGTCTACTTCTTTGAAGCTCCATGCGCGCTATTTGCGAATACTTTTCGACTGAAATCAGATCTCATGCACAAAAGCAAAGAACCATTTTTGTACCAGTTACTAGATTCCAGCACAAAAATACCTGAATTATGAAAGTTAGCTTAATATAAATATATGATCATGGTTTATTTGTCACTGACAAAAGTAAAATAGGCTTATATTTATTGTTATTAGAAAAAGAATGCAAAAAACGGCGTAATAATCAAAAAAATATTGAACACAAGTTATGATATGTAGGGGAATTTACGAGTACGTTTCATTAATATCTAATAAATATTTAGTTTTGTTCTTTTTCTTAAAGATGCCTCAAGAATAATTTAATTAAATATAAAAGTATACTAACGCCATTCCCATATAAATAACTGACGGAATCTGGTCTTCCTCTAGTAAACTTCCGAATATGCGGCAACCTAGCTTCTTGCTATTTGAGTCATGATGTTAGAAATCTTTTATAGCATCTGCTCCGATTTAATAAGCCAGAATGAAACTAATGTTAAAGCAAATTTTTAAAGATAAAATAGTTATTTTCTTTTAAGATTTCGATAGTAAATTAATTTTATGCATGTCATTATTTACTTGCTGAGTTACGTATTTTCATAGAAAACTTATCGTTTGCACTCTAGTTTTACTTTTGCCATTAAACGTATTTTAAGGCTATGTAAAATTATATAATCCACTTAATGAATCATTTTTATATCGTTGATCTAATTTAATTAATCTTTAAAATTCTTAAATTGAAAAAAGATACGACTCTTTTTGCTTTAATCATAATTTTAAAGCAGTTTATATAAATGTGTTAAAATGTAACATTAATTAATTACAGCATGTAAACACTCACCAGTAGTAGATGAAAAATAAGGAGGGCATTATGATTACAGCATATGACCCTCATGTTACCTTGTCATCTGAACATACGTCTAATACTTTCTTATAGTAATCAGACCACTTAAAGACTGTGAAAATTAAGAATGGTTTTCTGATTTGCGATACTATTTTAAAATGGTAGTCGAAAAATGAAATTATATTATTCTATATTTAGACAATATATGCTGTCAAACTTATGAAGACATAACTTTCTTAAACATCTACATTATATTAATAAAGATTGAAACTTTTCCATTTTAAAACAAAAGGCACAGTTTTCTTTGCTTTTAAGAAAAAAATTCTCTTCAGCGGTATAATATTAAACGACTCTCTAATCGGAGACTATGAAAAACCACCTTAATTATTTGTTCATTTTTCTTTTTTGTTTCGTCTGAGAGTACATTTCCTCAAATACTTTATTGCTAAATAGAAAAAAAAAAAAAGTAAACCAGAATTTTATAAAAAATATTACAAGAAAACTTTCTTGCATATCGTGACAAAAATTTTCTAACATTCTTAAAAGAAAGCCATTTTCCCACTCTTCGCATATTAACATGGATCTCCGATAATGTTTTGAGCTTCACAAACACTTCAGAGTTCCATTTTTAAAGTTCCGCGTGTGCGAGTTTTGCGTTACACAATACAACAAATAAAACTAAATATGCATTTTCGATAATTTTTTTATGAGTTGAAATCAAAATTGGATAAAGAACTACAAGTTTAGTAACGAACAACATCAAATAATTTTTTAAATGTTGTTGCATTTTTGAATTACTAGTTTTGTTTGTAAACGGCAGAAAATAGTCAGCCCAATGACAAAACATTTGGAAACTATCTGCGCCTCAAATGCCTAACTTGGATTCAAAATTTTATTTATTTATGTCATTGCATTTCAGAATTATCGCGCTTACATTCATGCTCAAATCCTTTTTGGAACTTTGTCCAACATTTGATACAGATCTACGCTTAAAATGCATAATCTCTAAATGTCGTTTAAAATTTGATGCCACTGTTGCAACTGTGGTCAGGGGAAGAAATGAAGAAATTCCAAACTTCGGTGTCTTTAGGTATTTTTTATTTACAATAACAAGAGTTTAACGCTCAGAGTAAATTCCATTCCCGTTGAGGTCCGTGCCTGCCACGCAAGTCCCCGTTCACGGAGGTGTGTGTTTACAAACAGGAAGTAAACAACAGGCGGGGACGCCATCTATACTCATTTTGCAACAACCAATACACAAATTTGGTGTAGAGATCAAATAAAAAATTTCATTCGTCTAGCTCAAAAATTTTTGAGTTAATTGTCGTTATACGGATAGGGGGAGGGGGCAGAAAATTATCCAGACAGTCAGACCTAATTCCATTAAAAGGTTTTGGGAATTCAAAGAAATCCAAAGCGACTAATATTTGTATTAATCTAGATAATGATTCTTTTTTTAGACAATTTATCTCCTTGTGCTCTTTGAATACGTGAAAAGAAAAATATAAGGATGCTACTTTTTACTATTATATCATACTAATAAATTTTTATCTATGGAGAAATTTTTATATATTTTGAATTCTTAAATCAATATTCTGACTTCTTCCTTCCTGTTTCAAGAAAGAAATATAAATTTTTTCTCTGTCAACCAAATGGAGAAAACAAATATTTATAGATCTGTAAAAGTAATAAAGGTGATAGAGTAAGCAAATAAAACTTTATGAGCATATTTGATATCAGAACAAAAATACTGCAATTCAGCTACTGTTTAAGGTATCAGAAGAACTATATATTTATTATATTTAATCAAAACAATCCCCCACTTCTTGTTACATTAGTTTTTACTCAATAGATGTAAAATTGAATTGAAAAATAATTATTTCGTTTCTATCCGAATGTATAAATCAAGTTTAATAATTGTTCTTTTAAAACTATTGTGTTTAAATCCAAAATGAATCTAGTAATTGTTTAATTATTTTATATTCCTTTAAATAAAGCGATAAGTTAAGTACATTAAAATATGATTATTATATTTTCAAAACAATATTTATTGTAATTTAATTCATTCTTTTGAAACTTACTCATCTGTAGACATTCATATTCATTTTATGCTGTAATACTTTGTTTGCTATCATTCCAACTCATTTTATATTTAACTATGGTAAAAATAACTGAAAATTCCAAATAATTACGAAATAATGAAAACAGTCCTCTGTTCTACTTTGTTACTCATTTGATACTTAACTATAGCAAAAATAACTAAAATTTCAAATAATTACGAAATAATGAAAGCAATCCTCTGTTCTACTTTGTTACTTACTGATTCAGAAGGAATATCTAAAAAAGGAATTTTGAGATGCTTACAATTGTTTGAGTTTGCAATGACAGAGTATCCAACAGGATAGTTTTTTTTCTGGGGGGGGATTTTTAGAAATAATCAGGCGAAATGATAATCATCTAACGATTTACGATTACTGATTATTTGACTTTGATTTGCATTAGAATGTTAATTTCAGACGATTCCTTTTTCTCACTCACAGCCGAGAAAAATCGAGGATGTAAAGGTTTATATGCCTTTTTATACAATACTGCTTTTTAGTTTTAAATACTGAAAAATATAAAGAAAAGTTTATAGCTGATTGGAACTTTTTTAGACCAATAAAAAGAAATTTCATCCTAACTTAAATGATGAGTTTTTGTTTCAGCTATCTTTTTTTCATGTGATACTGAAGTTTAGTATCGAGCTTTTAAAATTATAAACATAGATCCAAAGAAGCTCTAGAAAGCTAGATGACACTATAATTGAGAATTTAAGGGAAGTTTGTATAATTTATCTGAAAATAGTTAACTTTAAAAATAGCTGATATACTGAATTTATTATAAATTCGTATATGTAGATTATTGTTTGAGATGATTTTCCCCTAACCCTTACAACTGCTCTTTACTTATTTAAATAAAATAAAAATGAACACACTTATTAAGTACTTAAAAATATTGGCATTTAAAATACTCAAATTTTAAAAATTAACATTTTTATTGACTCTGAAAGATAATATCTAGAAAAATAAATAGACTCGAAGTACAAATGAAAAAATAGAATGAGACAGCTTGTTCTATAGAGTGAAAAGTAAGTCTATCTTTCCAGTAAATTTAAAAAATATTGATATAAATTTGCCATGATAAAACAGAGTCTTATTAACTTTGCAATGCGAATTCGAAGTTAATCAACAACAAAGAAAAAATACCGTTGGAAAAATTATTGACCTCTTAAAATGTAAAATTAAATTATGATTCCTAAAAATATCGGCCTGGTTATAGTGCTTTATGGATAGCAGAATTTTACGAAAATCATATAACCTTTGGATTTGATATAATATTATATTTATACCATGTTTTAGTATACAACAGGTAGGCTATTTAAGTACGAACATTGTTCTTTTGAACTGTACCAAGCAACGAGATCGATCTAACACTAACAGGGACTTAGCTCCTCAAAATCATACTTTTTATAATTTAAGACATTTGATTCTGGAGCGATTTGAAGATATCTAGTCCTCCTTCCCTTGTGCCTCCACACATAATGCAGATGAAACGAGCCTGAAACTAAGCTTGAAACATTTTATGCTAATGAAGAGACTCTGGCACAGAGTAAATCTAATTCTTCGTGAAAGAAAATGAATGACAATTCCACCTTAAATGTATACAATTACTATATATGTATTGCAATATACATTGCTGCACCATTTTATAGTTAAAATTTTGATAATTCCTCTCAATGAGTCTGTTTATTCCTTCTGTTGCTTTGCCCATTGTTTGATAATTATGTTTAATACCCAATGAGCTAAAACTAAAGGTGGAATCCCTAAAAGCTATGAAATGGCCCATATTTTTCAACTTCCTTTTATCTAAACTGAAAGGGAACAGTTTTATTTTCTTCTTTTATTCTGTTGAAAATTGCCGTTTTCGAAAGATATTTCAAAGTTTCCCAAAACAGTGATCTAAATATTAATTCCGTCCTCGAGAGAAGATTCTGGATATTTGTATTCTCATCCTCGAAATCATGATGGTAAGTAAAATAAAATCCTTAGAGGTAAATAAAATAAAAGTCCAAGATGGAATTTTTATCCAGTTAAAAATATTATTTAGATAAAGGAAGTTAAATTATTCTTCAAAACAAACAGCTTTTATGAAGTCCTTTCAACTGGGTTTACGTTTTGCTTACTACGCCTAACACTCACTAAAGCAAAAATGTAGCATGTTTGAATCACAGAATATCGTTTTGGAATACAAAGATCGTTCTAGAAAATGCTTTTGAAGCTGAACAAACCCATTCTTAAAGTAGTAAACAAATTCGAATTGGATCTTTATGATTATTCGATGGCACTTCAATGTGTTTTTCCATTGAGAACTGCAAAGTGTACTCAGAGGAAGATAAACCAACAAAATGCTTTCTAAAAGATCGTCAGTACTACATAACAATGCGAGTTACGTTGTATGGAATGATTATTTAACCGTCTGGCTGTAATTAAATATTCTTCAATGTCGATATCCACTGCTTTTTGTTTTTCAAAATATGCTGTTAAAAGCTGACGATCTCTCAGTCACAGTGTTCTTAGTTCAGAGTTGAGCTAATAAATTGATTTAACTCTACTTCCTCTGTCTACTTAAGTTCGATATACTTGACAATATAATTGCACAAAGTTAATTTCTAGATTAATTTAAAATTTAAAAAATAAATTTTTAATGATTCTAATTTAGTTGTCATTCAATTCATATCTGAAAGTTGAAAATGTTTTGAAAATACTTTTTGCATAATCTTTATAAATAGATTTCCTAATAACAAGGAGATTTTACTTTTTACAGTATTTTATTAAATAATTAACCATGGAATTTTTTTTCTGTTGTTGAAAAGTCAACAAAAATTATAAGTTTTGCCTAAGAAATAAGAATATGGAGTTACAATATAGTGAAAGAGAATTTACAATTAGAAGATTAGATACCGAAGCTTTAATGGTACTAGGGACTTGATTCTATAAAGAATGTTCACTTACATTATCAATGAAACAAGTGTGGACACTATTAAAACAACATCTAATGTCTACAAAAATATAATTATAAATGAAATAAAAATAATTCATTAAGAATGTAATTGAAATTAAACATGCATAATATTCATGACGATTCCACTTCTACCTAAAGGCATCTAATATATAACACTTTCAAAAAGCATGCATAGAGAAATAATTTCAAGATTTCATATTCATTGTTAAGAAATTTTGTCTAAAACTCTTACTTGGAAAAAGTTTCACCAAGATTTAGAAATCTTCCTCAAGCAATGTTGTCCATATTCGTCATTCCTTTAGAATAGCTAATTCCGGCTTTGGAAGCCTATTGTTTGGCTGTGAAAGATTATCTTGACAACGTTCCTTTTGTTTGTGATTTCGGGCGTCGAATCGATTGACCTTCTTCGTGAAACACCTTAAAATGGATGCTAACAAATATTACCCTCTGCTTTTTATTCTGCTATGAATAATGAACTTGTGGAAACCGTACTTATTCAACAGATTGCGTGTCCATCCACGTAAATAAATTATTTCCACAACATCTCCATTCATGAATGTGATAATGGGAGATAAATTTTATATGATTGTAAAATACTTAATTTACGTCTCATTTCAATGTTTTAGACAGAAGGTTTACAGTTTTATTTTCAGAGAAAAGATTTTGATTCAACCGAGCGTTTATATCAAAGAGAAGGGTGCTTTAATAGAATTCATAAGTATATATTCTCACATATGAAGTTTAAAAATGTAAAGTATTGTAATTGTATCCAAATTCAATCTTTAGATTTTGAATATAATTCCTGTTAAAAATTTAGATACTCGAAAAAGAACAAAGTTCTTTTGAAGCGATGTTTGTCACTCTGTCTCTATAAATTGTCTTAAAAAACTTAACGAAAGCTGTTGCTCTAAAATGCAACAAATTCGGTAAATAAAATTTAAAATGTAAATTTAATACCAAATTTTTGCATTTTATTCAAAATGCGGATTAAATAAATGAATGAAACGAATTCCAAAATGCATAATGAATTCACTTTCATATAAAAATAAAGCTAAATTAAAAATAAGACTATTATGGAAACCAAGAAACGAAACCTTAAGTCGATCTTATTAGCTGGTTTATTATGCATCGCATTTAGATGAATAAATTTATCAATAACAGAAATGCATTAAAATTGGAATTAATTATTAAAACACATTAAAGGCGGGAGTCGTAGTACTACGATTTTATCAGCGTTTCCTAGCATACTTTCGTCAAGATCCCCCGCCTTTAATGTTTTATGATAGTGCAGACATAATATCTTAAGGGAAAAAGCATAAACGGTAATGATGCATAATGTGCGAAATTGTTTACTTTCTCGTCGAACGTAAGAAGAAAGTACCGTAATCGTAAAAAAATCTATATATAGATTTCGATAAATCTTTACAATTCAGAATTCTTGTCCAAAAAATACATTTTTAGAATTATGCCTGTCTATTTGTCCGTAGGTTTGGGAAAAAAATAATTGAAAACGCTTGAATGCCTTGCTTAGATAGGAATTGTATGTACGTTGAATGTACATCATATTTTGAATGTACATCAAACATCATCATTGAATGTACATCATATCGGTATATTGAATGTATATCATATTTTTAGATACGAAACGAATTTTGAAAAAAATATATTTAGAGGATGTGTGGTTTCTCGAGTTCAAAAGAACACGACAGCTGCAAAACATAAAAATCTTGCTAAATAAAATATGGTACTCAATTTTAGCATCTAAATTTTCGATAAATTTCTTATAAAATTTTGTATAAAATCTGTCAAAAGTTTATTCGTCTGTCGGTCTGTATTATCTTATGCAATATAATATTAATAAATTGAAAACGCATTACATATATGAAGTTCGGTATGTTATTTTGTGGCTAGAATTGTGTTTCTATATTAGATTTTGGCTTGGTTAAAAATTTTATTTATTTAAAACAATGTTAAACTTTTTTATTTTCGCTATTTCAATTAGTTTTATTTCGTTTTATATTTCTGCATTATTTTAGTTTCCTTTTTTTATATATCTTTATTATTTTAGTTTGTTTCTACTAAAATAACATACTTTGATACTCTTCAATCATTTTAATATAAAACTATTCTTGCGTCCTAATTCTACAAATATAATCCATTAACTATTTTTCTACAAGGATATGGCTATAGAACTTAATTTTAATATTTCACTTATTTATACCTAGAATATTAACAAGTTCTTAGAAATATTCTAGAGATGGCTTATCAGTTATATATGCTTATATCAGTCATGTACTGTTAATGGCTTATATCAGTCATTTACACTTAATGATCCTGAATTGTTTGATTTATCCTAACTCTAAACACGGATATAAATATTCATTCTATCAAAATAAATAAAGCGAAAAAAACAACAACTAACTACTAAATGTTATGAAGCGTGCATTTGTATACTGGTAAGCGTTTGAACATCATGCATAAATGTATTAAAAATTCAGCAAGCGACAGTAAAATAACGTATCTTTTAATCCCCTGATAATTGATGTTTGTCTTTTAAAACTATTTTATGAGATGCTTTTCATAATTCAGATGCAATTGCGTATATTATCGTATTTGCGTGTTACAAAAATATTAAAATTGCTTTTTCCATACAGCATTCACTTTTTAAATCTAATTTTTTTAAATGAGTGATGTATATTTTTCTGCAGTTACTAGGTGAAATGCTACCAAAGGTGAAGTAATGAATTTTGAATTTTAATATGATAAAGCTTATAGAATGGAGCCGTATTTGTTTCATTGTGACATGCAAACTAAAAATGTAATAAAATGATCGACTAGACAGATTACTGGATCTATAGCGATCGAATTTTGCAGATAGTTATTTCCTAGATAATTAATGCTCTGTAAATAATTACATATAACAATCATTGTGTATAATATAACAATCATTATATATATATATCTATATATATCATATAATAATAGTAATTATAGACTTTATAACTTTGGTTTCGATGTTTATTTGAAAGTGAATCAAAAAAATTTTCTTTCGATAATTTTGAACTATGTCATGGCACAAAATTAATTTAATTTCACTTAAAAACAACTTTTTTTAATGTTTTCACTTTATTTTCCCTTCAGTTTTTCTTCAGTTATGATAAAGTTTAACAAATATTTTAAGGTTTCATTTAAAAAGATACTTTTTTCGTTTTAGAACCTATATTTACAATCATGCCCGTGGCGAAAAATATTAAATTATTTTTTCTTCTTTCACGTTACAACAGCTATGATTTTAAAAAAAATTCTTTTTTTTTGTGAATGATTCAAAGATAAATTAATCCCTTCTAAAGTATTATCATATTACTAATTTTCAAACTAAAATTTCAAGTATATTTTTTAATCTTTCATTGTAAAAATCATTGATAATCTATGTTTGTTAATAAGGTATTTTTTGTTTTAATAAATAGAAAAATAAATTCTACAACAAAGAAAGAAATGAAAAATATATTTGACTATGTAATAATAAAATATTTTATCTGAACATATCTTTATAATGCAATAAAAATATTATACTATGATATCGTGCTTTTTCTATTATAATCACCATGCAGTTGAATTTGTTCATTGATACTGATCTTCAATCCGAAACATTTTTTCTTAACAAACCAAATGACAAGTAATTTCAGTTAATGAATTTTTTGGAGTTTTGATTGTCCGATTCAATGGTTATGGTACAGAAAAAAAGGCAAACCATTTCTTTCCACAAAATTAATAATCTTATTTTAATTTCACAGGAACTAAGTTTCTTAAAATGTCAATTTTTATTATTATAGTGTAAACAGTTTTTCTTCATTGAATCATTTCAAAAGGTCTGAGTAACAACCCGTGTTCTGTTAACAAACAACATAGACGTATACACATATCTTCAGAAATATTTTTTCAGGGCTATATAGATTTAATTAAATTTCCTGAATATAGGAAAAAAAATCACTTAACAATTTCGAAGTAATAAAAACATTTTATTGATACAAATACTTATGTATATCTATGTACAATTATAAAATCATGCCATATGAACCTGTATATACAAACACAATCCCGATCGATTTACAATCTGACCGAAAAAACATCAGTAGTGTGGCCATTTGTCACGACATCCTCCATTTTCGCCACGGGAACGATAGTTGTACCGTTCTCAATTCTCTTCTCTTTTTCCTTCGATTTTCCGTGTCTTGGAAACCATACTTCCTCCAAGTTTAGGAATGGCGCTTCGAAAAGCAAGTGGAATGTAACAGCGAGGCATAAAGTGAGAAACAAAGTAGCCAAGAATTCATAGAACTATAAGGGAAAATAACAGGTTTCTGAAGTTAACAATTTGCATAAAAAGGAGCCACAAGTTGAATAGGAAGAGAGATATTCACTTAATGATATCGAGCAGCCTCATTTAACATATTAAAGGCGGGAGTCGTAGTACTACGATTTATCTCGTCTGTAGCCTAAAGGCGGGAGTCGTAGTACTACGATTTATCTCGACTGTAGCTTAAAGGTGGCAGTCGTAGTAATACGATTTATCTCGACTGTAGCTTAAAGGTGAGGTAAACACGTTTTTGATGAAATCCTGTGAGGACATTCTTTACAGAAATTTTAGAGTTTTTAAAAGATATCAACATTAATAAATTTAATATAATATTGAAAATTTGTACACTAATCTACCTCATAAAAAATTAATAGATATCTGTACTTTTATAGATGACGAATATTTAAATAAAGATATTATTACAAAAAGTAAATAGCTAGAATTATGTAAATTTGATATTATCAAAAATTAAATTTTTAACGTAATTAATTTTTATAAACTAATAAACGGAATTCAAATGGGAACAGTTTTCTCAGGCGCTTTAGCCAACATTTTCCTACATTATTATGAGAAAAAATAACTAAACATAATTTAATAAACGGTTGTAGATATATTGATGACTTAATTTTTGTTAAACTTGGATAATACTAATACTGTATTATGTTTACAATTGTAACATAATATCATATTAGTATTATACAATAATTGTTTTTGTTACTAATTGTTATTCAAAAGATTTAGTACCCTTGAAACAAACGAAAATCAACTTAAAGCTACCTATCGAGATTTAAAAATTGAAATTTCTAATGGTAAAACCTTAGTAGGTATTTAAGATAAAAAGGATTAACTTAACTTTAAAGTAATTAAACTTAGTAAGTGCCATTTTAATATAAACTCTAAAATTTTAAAAAATTTAATTTTCTCCCAATTTAATAGGATTTAAAAAAAATTGTAATTACAAAATTTCTTGTATGGAAGAAATAAAAAAATCTCATCAAAACTTGTTTCAAAAACTTAACATAAAACATCAAAAACTTAACATCAAAATTTCCCAAAACGTAATAGAAGTTATAGTAAGAAAGGGTCTATCTTTTTTCTAACCTTCTTTTCCACAACCAAAAATAGGATCTCTAGTTCATGTCAATTAATTCAATAGAATAGCTGAAGCCTTTCAATTATTACTTTGGATGACGAGGCACTTTTGCTAAGAATGATAGTATATTGCAGCTTGGGATGTGGGGAAATCGTATGCAGATTAGTATGGTGCCTTTTTATAGAGTTGTTTGTTTTGCTTGCAACTGGTATGTTCTATTGTTTTCTTGTTTAAATGATACTTTTTCTTTTTATGATTGATTGACCATTTATAGTTTGTGTCTGTTCTATTGCGATTTTGCTTGGATTTGTAAGTTATAATTTATGTCTTCTGTTTTTGTGATACTGTTTTATCTCTAAAGCCTCAATTTCTGAGGATTTTCGGGTCACGAAGGTCAATTTTGCAAGTCAATTTTGAAGGTCAAGTCAGACCCCTCAAAGAAACAAAAACACTAGTTTGAATATTTACCTGAGTGTGATCCTTCAGAAAGTATTAAGATCGGATTCATAGTTTCTTTCATTTTTATTCTTTTTGCATCAAACTTTATTTTCTTCTAATTTTGCTTCAAAAGTTATTTTATTATGAAATGTTTCACAAAACAAACAAAACAATCTAATCATATAAAATTCCCTCCTTCATTTACTTTATCTATAAAGTAGAATTTTTATCTTATATGTTCTAATATAAATTTAAAAAACACCTGTAATAATTACTATAATAAATGTTTACTCAACATTTATTAATAGTTCAAATGACACATGCATTTATTAAGTAGTATTTTAAGAAAACAATAATAAATATTTTCAGGTTTTTTTATACTTACTATATCATAATGATGAAAGTGCAATAACTGCCTTCGCAATCCACATCTTACCCACAACACAGGGAAGTGCAAGATATATGTTGAATACGAAAGTCGTCCTAGCGGAACAAAGAGATCCCACGACAAGAACCTATTTACTAAACCTAAATTTAAAACATAAATTTTGTTATTCGTCTAATCTAATGAAAAAATTCTTATATTTATTTAAAAATATAACTGATTTAATAGCATAAATATAACTGATAAAAATATAACTGATAAAAATATAACTGATTTAAAACCAATTATATTAGTATAACTAATATAATTGGTTTAATATTGATAATATAATTAATTTATTTAATAATTTGTTTTATTGGCATCTAAATAGCTATTAAATTGAGCCCGAAGGTGATTAACAAATGTATTGGAATTATAAATATTCCTTAATCTTTGCCATGTTTTAATAAAGCTGCACTCACAAAATTTTCAGAGATTTTTGTACACACCTCCTCTTCCCGTGATGCAGATGAAGATCACCCAAGCTATTCCAAATGCCCATGCTGTCCTGTGGAACATGGCATAAGTAACGTCCACTATTTTGGTGGGTAAATTGCCCCTATTCCATTCGTATGCTCCGTATAGGACAGCGAGATTGCAGGCGATAGCAGCACACCAGCCTAACACTTGAACAGCCTACGAAGGTATATATTTCAATTACAATTTCTTTTTCAGCGCCCAGAAAATAATATAATACATTTTCAAAGTTTTTGAAAACAAAATTAGATGTTTAAATTATCATAATACGACTCTAATGAGTTGACAGCTAAACTTTATACCTTAGAAAAAAAAAAAAAAAAGAGAATACAATTGATGAGAGGGTGAAAAAAGATAAAGTAAATTTTCGAAGAGGGAGAAAAGTATGATACTGTGAGTAAGTCATTGAGATATAACAGTATTGTAATAAATATTGTATTGAATCTACAACCAATTTTTTGTTTTGCTTTCTATATTGATATGTCTCTAACCGCGTTTTATAAATTAGTGATATATAATCACTTTTGTGTACTCTGACCCGCCATTAAAGCACACAGATAAATCTGAATGACCGAATTGTCACAACAGCATTGGTGGTAACTGAGGTTTAGTCCTAATGGCCATGACCGATGATAGCATAATCCCACCTTTGGGAGACACGTCCCCTCATCGATTGAGGGTAGTTGATCGCACAGCATTAATGTAATCACTTGGACCGCTAGAGCTAACCATCATGCAAGTAATTTTTTGTCCTAGTGTATGAGGTGCCTTCCAAGGAGATTGAAGCGGTATGTAACAAATTTTGAAAATTCATTTCAAATGCATTTCATGATCCCTCAAAATGTTTAATGTTAAAGTCTCGCCCACAAAATCATCACAACAATTATAAAAAATTCTTTGGAGAATTCTGATTATATACCCATTTTAAATGTTTCTTCAATTGCTTGGAATTGGGATAGAGTAGTCTTTTTATTGTTATAGAAAATTGTTGATTTTATTTTCTAATTAAAATACTTGCGTCTTTCATTTTCGAAAAGAAAAAAAAAAAAGAATAATTATTTTCTTAAACTAGAATCGATAACAGTTTAAGAGTTTCTTGAAGTAAAAATCAAAATATTTCGTACAAAGGGATGCTCTAATAAATAAAAAGAAAAATCAATTAAAGAAGTAAAATGGCGTCTTTTTATGCGAATTGTTCTAAAAAAATTTTATAAACAGGAGCAAATATTACACACACACACACACACACACACACACACACACACACACACACACATACATATATGTAGTCACAATAAAAATATAAAATTTATGTATAACATAAAAAGACAGTAAATATGATCTTTTAAAGTAAAATAACGTAAGGTTATTTAATATTTAAATGTGGTTCATTTTCATTAAATATTCTGATTTATATAATTCAATATTATTATTTGAAACTTTTTATATCTGACACTATTTCTTGCATAAATGCTATACAAAGCTTACTTTTTTTTTAGCTTACATTTGAAAATCATTTCGATATTATTAATCACTTACAAATAAAACTAATGTCATTTCTTTTTAATGCCGTCTCTAATAGTCTTATAAACACTTAACATGAATGTATGAATTTTAATTATTTTAGAAAATCATATCATAATTAGAAAAAAGCAAAAAAATTATCGTCATTTACTTACCGGCTTCATGTTGATTTTTCGATGATTGAGGACAAAATACCCTAAAGCTAAACCAACGCAGTAGGCACCCATATGAGGATAAGGTCTAAAATACACTAAGTCACTCAAGAAATATGTAAATCTGTAAACAGAAAAAAATACGTGAATAAAATATACCAAAATATTATATATATAAAATATTCCATAATAAAATATTGTTTGTATTTTACTATTATGCACCCTAGTAATAGAGCAAATTTAGAGAATAAAATTCAATTTATGTAATTTTCCAATTTAAGCGCACGACACATTTATCTATTCAATTTTTTAAATGAAATTTTGATTAGAACGTGAATTCCAATCAAGTCTTTAAGTTAATAATTTATAATAAATGTCGCAGAATCTTGCTATTGAGTTCCTTCACAAATTTACTAAAAAATAGTATCATGAATATGAAATCAAAATCCAATTAGATTACTCGATCGGAAGATAATTTTTGTCTGAAAATATTAAATGCATCTTGTCTCACAAGTGTAGAAAATTTTAAAACACCAATAAGATAGAAGTGAAAAATTGTTAACAAAATTCAATCTTTGCAAACAAGAAAAATTTCGAGTTAAATAGAAGTTTTTAAAACCCTACCCGATAATTATATAAAATTAAATTTGTCCTCTCTATATAAAAATATAAGTCATTATTTTTTATTATACATAGAGCAAACTAACACTAGTTAACTAGTCATGGATATTTTTGTTCCTAAAAAATTTTATGAGTATAAGTAATTATTTTTAATTAACTTTAATCCATATTTCGATTTTAGTGAATTTTAATGAACTTTCCGTATCAGCAGCAAAGAAAAAAAACTTTTTTAGAACAAACAATATTTTTATTTTTTTTAAAAAAGATGATTTTTCGCGGTTAAGTGCAAAAATTATTTTTTGATTCATTGAAGCATACATATAGAATAAGTGATAAAATTTACTTCCTGAAAAAATTTTACCGAAATATTTTTTTACAGCTAAAAGTAAGCAGATTCTGCCTAAAAGTAAGCATATTCTGCCTAAAAGTAAGCATATTCATCTAATTTCGCAGCAATTCACTCACAATTAAGTAATGCTATACGCACTTTTCATCCGGTGTGAAGTAAAGTAGCGTAGGATACAAGTCATTGGTTATGGTAACGGCAGCTACAATACCCATACAGCATACTGTAAGGAACAACATCACCATGAATCCTATCATAGGCCACCTGCAAAATAATAACTTGAATTGAACGCATAGTTATATTTCTGCAATAATTCTAAAATAATTTCATAAGAAACTAGATTGCCAGTTAGTCACTTGATTACAATATGAGCACGAGATTCCTGTTCATTTCGACTGTATTAAAATTTTACATACATAAAATTATTAAGATAAAAGCCCAAGAAATATTTAAAATATATATTCATGACTGTTTTTTTCCGCGAGATTTTAATCAAAATGAATAATCAGCTAATGAAAGATTAGGCTTGGTAGTTTTGCCTTCGTAATTCGCAGTTCATGGGTGAGATAGTAGATTTCATCGAGGATCTGTTGAATAAAAAAGGTTCGTACAGTTAAAATTGGCAGAATAAACTCAAAGCCTACAAACAAGTAGGTAGAAGATGATGAGTCATATGTACTTTCAGAATTTTTCATAAGTTTAAAATTATAAAGTCTGTTTAAAAACAGTCATAATGTGACTTTGAAACTGAATCTAATACAATCAAACTAGACTCAATATTTAAAAAAAAAATGTTAAAATGATGGCTATTCAGCATTAGAAACATTTTCACCGCACGTTCTGTTAATGGTCCGAGAATAATTTTTTAAATAAAATCCATTCACTAAAATTTTTACAACAAATAGAGTATTTTACCTGTGATAAGATAATTTGGCTAAAATAAATATTTTGAAAAGATGCAAAATGATGTTTATCTATGATTGTGAGAATTAAGTTCTGCTCTTATCTATTATTAAATCAGTTTGAGAGTGCAAAGTTTTCATTGCATTTATAATCACAAATAACGTATCAATAGAATGAAATGCATATTACATTAAAAAACATTTAAAAGCACCAAAAGAATACATAAAATGTAGAATTTTCACTGTATAACTTAAAACAGAGTAAGATATGCAGCAACAAAATTAAATAAAGTGAAAATAATAATAAAATTTTCTACTAATAAAAATGGAAATTATTATTATTCAAAATAGAAATTATTACTGTTCAAAATGCAAATTATTACTTATCAAAATAAAAATATTTCGTAATCGATAAATAGATCAGAATTAAAATAAAGGAGGCATGCTTAAAAGTATAAGAAGAAATGCCCATTCTGGTAGAACTAAACATGATTCACTATTTTCTCTTCTATTAATGTGAACAACTGAAGACTCTTTGCAATTGATGAAGTTTCAGGGTCAGTACCATGAATAATTCTGCTGAGGTCCAAAAATATCTCTAGCTGTTAAACATTTGACCTTTTATTATCGGATAGATTGGAAAAGTGAGTCGACCATCTATCCTTAGAGATATCACATTATAACTTTGTTTGATGTTTCTGGCATGAGAGATCTTTAAAATGATTATGCACTAGAGGAAAATTCGGAGTCTTGAAGAATTTAAACAATGCAAACAATTAATTTAATACTACTAAACAATAAAAGATCGATTACCATTTGGACATCTGCAGATATTACCATTTGGAGATATGTCATATATAGTACTGATATCACAAATAAAGCCTTATTAATCTGGGGAGAAATGTTAGATATTCCTCTTTTTGGTTTAAAATTTAAAATTGGTAATCTTTTTTTGAATATAAGCTATCTGTTTTAGATACCATACTTATTATTACTTTTACTTCTAGTTATTATTTTTAGATCTTATTGTTAATTGCTTATACCAATACGATTTTCAGATAATACAAGCTAGCTTCTTGGGCATTTTTATGTAACCAGAATTTTCCTTTTAGACTGTTTTATTGCGCTAAATGCGATGTTTTTGCTTATTTAAATTTACATAGAATGAATTAATTCTGCTACAAGAGAGAGGCTATGTGTTATTATATTATTATTTTTTAAATGTGTAAAAGAAATACTGTAGGACTGTGCATTTACTTGTACAACGGGATGAGAATTAAAGGTGCCACACAGTAGAGATGCAAATCCGAAGCAATGTACCAAGTGTGAAGAAGACACTAAAAATAAAAAGTGATAAAAAAAAGAAATAGTTTAATGGGATTAATAGAAAACAGGAACAAAATAATATAATTATCATTTCTTTTTTTTCAATTATTTTATCGAGTTGATCAGAAAATAGAAATTGAATTTTTCTGGGTCATTGTTAGTAGTTAAATAAATCTAAGTTTAAATTCGCATATTTGAAACTATCAGCAGTTTTCATAACCCTTATTTAACATAAGCAATTTAAAAATATCGATTAGTTTGCAAAAATCACTTATTGATTGATAAAAGAATTACTATGTATAAATTAAGCTCATTTGTATTTATTCTATTAATTTTGTGCTTCGAAATCTGCAATATATATATCTATTAAGATTATTTAATTCATACAGTATAGATATACATTTTTGACCAAAATTGTGGATACCTTTGAAAATCATTACGTTTTCTAACTTAGTTTCTTGAAGAAAATGTTACATTACAAAATGCAAACTTTTACATATCGTTTTAAAGATAATTTAATGCTGATTTCAATACAAAATTCAAATATTTGTAACACAAAAAAGCTGCTCTTTCTTTAATCTGAATAACAGAGACAGTGATGAAATTGATTGTAATTTTTAACTTTCCTGACAAATCTCTGTTCTTGTTCTGGGAAGCAATCAAATTCTAATAACTATTAGCAGAAGAGGACATTATGTTTAAATGTCATTATTGTGCTTTTTTGTAGTAGAACGATTATTTTTTATGTAATAAAATTGAAGGTTAGAAATTTTGCTCGACTTTTCAAGGTATTGTTGAAATTGTAGGAAATATTGCTAATAGTCAAGAAGCAATGGCATCAAATAAAAGTATGGATTGTACTCCTAGAAAGAGAATTAAAATTATTATGTTATAAAAATTTGATTTTGCTAAATTGAAATTGTAGGATAGATGGGTGGTTTAATTATTATATCTACAATACAAAAGTTTTGTTTAAGATATCAGGAAAATTGTTCAATAAAAAACAAAGACTGAATTGCTGAAAAAGTTGTACCAGATCTGTTCATGACAGAAGAATAAAAAGACTATGTTTACAAGACAGATAATAGTCATGAGCGGCCACCAGAAGCCAATTGAATAATTTTCTGCTTCCAGAAACCAATTGATTGAATGATGACTCCTGCCATTTATGTCAGTTGAAGAGAAATAATTAAATGCTGGATTAAGAGGTAGAACCCAATGAAAAATTTCGTATCGTAATTTACATCAGTGTATAAAGACTACGTGTAAACAAAGGAGCACATTCATTGGACAGATTTTTACTGATCACAAGTTATATGGAGTTATATTATAGTGATAGCGAAAATATTTAAGACATAAAATAGCAAACATCTACTTCCTGACTGCATTCTGGCAACTATGAACTCAGTTAGTGTTACGCTTTGGTCAAGCATGCCATGCATCAGTATTGGTCTCTTTCATGTTATAGATGGAACATTAAATGCAAGAAAATACATTGATATTTTTCTAGAGCCAAAAGTTACATCTTCCATCAGAGATTTCTTCCGCAACAATGTCTTTTTTATTTCTCAGCAGGATTCAGCTCCTTGTCATACAGAAAAAATATCGAAACTGTAGTTTAGAACAAAGATCATTGAATTGTTATTACGGTCAGGAAACAGTCCTGACCACAAAATTATTCAGAACTTACGGTACCGTTTTAAGGCTCTTGTATATATAGAGCATTCATCAAATAAAAGATAATTAATTGTGGTTTTTATTGTTGCCTTCCATCATGCAATAACGAAGGGTCAACTTAAAACTCTCAGCTCCATGAATTATGTGTGGAGCTGTAGTAAAAAAATTAAGTCTACCCTACTAAGTATTAATAATTCACTGCAGTCAGCAGCATTTAATGTATCTCAATAATTATTACCTCTTAACTTTTTTTTGTATTACAAATATTTGAATCTTGCTTTGAGTATCGAAATCAGCATTGAGTTCTCTTTCAAAGTTTCTTTGTAAAAGCTTGAATTTTTGAAACTTTACATTTTCTATGAACATACAAAGTTAGAAAACATTATAATTTTCAAAAGTGTCCACAATTTTGAAGAATATGTTTAATTAAAATGAGAATGCATTAAATACAAATATTTTTTGTGCATTAAAAACACGTGAAATACAAATAGTATACTATCAATTCCTTTTAATATTCGCTCATAAACTAAATTTATAAAGTAATAATTTTTTTTTCATGAAACAGGGCAAAAAATGTTATTTGATTCGTGTTTCTCATTTCAAGAACATTTGCAAGGTTATTTTAAAAAAAAAGGATGTCAGTTATTATCTTTATGTCTTATGGTATGCATGTATTTTAAATATAGATACTTATGGATAGTTACGTCTCCCCAGTTTATTTGAAGAATTTTAGATTATGTCAAGTTCGCCAAGCTCCATTATATGCAATGAAAATATGTTGGCAATATTTCGCATTTGGTTGGCGATAAAACTGAGCGCAGCAACTTTCCCCAAATTAAAATTAACCGACATTCATAAATCGAATATTTTATACAAATAGACAAGAGTGATAGCTTAATATTTGTGGTAAGCTGTTTTAAAATTCTAATACGATTAAACGACGAGAATGTTCTGATAGAATCGTTTGTTTGCATTATAGGAGCTTAGTAAAAGGATGACAAATCGTGAAAGATTAAGTGTTATGTGGTACTTACTTTACACAAGTTTACCTTTTTTTAAATATTTCAATGCGTCATTAAAATTTTAAATACCGTTTTAATTTAATTACCTTTGTGATTATTAATGTGTTGTAATTATTAGTAATACTAAATATAATCGTAAACCGTAATTTGAAAACAGGGAATATAATTTTTAAAAAAAGTCAATTCCTACTTAGGTCAACAAAAAACATTTTGCTTTAGTACTTTTTATTAAATAATTGCAATTAATATACACATGATAGAGTCACAATAATAAGTGGCAAATGAAAAAGAAATTCCAGTGATCTTCACGCTTCGCAACTGACGGTATTTATTCCTAAATTTATATCCTGTTAAATATCTTCGCAAGGTTTGAACTCACATTCTTCAGCTTCGCTGGAAAAATACTAAAATCCTTACATTTTACCGAATGAGCTATTAACTCTTGATGTCAACCTTCATCACAAAATGCTAAAACTATTTTTAAGTATTAAATTAAATTTAATTAATGAACTAATATTTGGAAAAAAAGTGTTAACACCAAGTGCCATCCTCTTCAAGTTTAAAAAATATATTTGAAGTTCAGGGAATCGAAAATATTTCGTTAACGATTGAAAATTCGAGCAAGATATATTAATAAATATACATATATAGGGAGAGTGTGAACTAATAGGAAATGAAGAATAAAAATCTTATATATTATGACAGCCATTTGAAAATTGTCATAATATATTTAGATGGTAATGAATAAAAATTTTTGAAGGAATTTGATGCTACATAATCGAAATTTTCCAATCTTACCATGTGTTCAAAGTGTGTCCAAGTATTGATAGGTATGATTAGGGCCTGCCACCAGTACTTCTCACAGTTGCCGACTTGTTTGCCAATGACGTCTTTCCATAGTGGGCCTGAACCCAGAAGAGGAAGTATGAACATGATAAGCAGTACACCAGCAACAGGTGGAGTTAATCTGCCAAAAGAATAAAATTTGATGGAGCAAAGGAAATTTAACATTTTAGATAATCTTTGATTCTGTAAGATACCTGTGAGAGATTAAAATACTGCCTGAGCTTATAGGAAAATGCGTACAACTTTTTATATTGTAGATCGATTAATGCATTTTATGTAGCATTAAATGATGCTAATCGAAATATGTAAGCTTAACATTGTCGAAATAATATAAGGAAAAAAATTTATCAAGTTAGTAGTTATATATTTCAGAAAAGGATCATTTGTAATTTTGAACCTTGTGAACTTTGAACCTTGGAACAAATTACAGTTACCTATTATCTAATGTACAAGAGACCAAATGGATCGAAACAGTTGTTCGTCAAAGCGTTAGTGTATAGCTTGATTATCACATCTTTAAGTGTTACTATTAAAAAAATTAAAATATCGCATCGTAAATAAATATTTTAATATTATTATTTAAATTTTAAAAAAATATTTACTACTGCCATTAGAGTTTGAAATAAAGGTATGAATTATAAGTTTGGAATATAGTTTATGCAAAAATAAGGATGTATAACTATGCAGGAATTTTCTTAAAGTGTTTTAGTGAGAAATCAAAAAATATAATTAAATTGTTAAAATTCCAGCAAAGGAATAAATTGGGTTAACCATTTTTACAGTTGATAAAAATATTTAGACTAGTTTAAATAACTGTATGATATCAGAATGTGAAATTTTATGAGATATCAAACAATTTAGAACTTGGATTTTTTTTTTAAATTATGAGTGTAACCAATTTTTATTTTCTTCATGCACAATATTTTAATGTTTCTATGTAACAATGGTAAATAAAAAATATACCTTAATATGCTTTTAGCTAAAAAAAAGTTCATAAAAACCTCCAAGCTAACTTTTATAACTAATATTTAAATGTTGAGTTTTTATCTTATCGTTAAATAAAACGTTGAAACGTGTCTAATATTAAAAAAAATTATCATTAAAATGTGATATTTTAATGAAAAATAAGTGTAGGCAAAGCATCTTTAATGGTATATTGGAATTTTGAAAAAAGATTGCAAGGGCAAAACAAATTTAATAGCATGCAGGTATTTTTTATTAAAAAAAAGACTGCATATAAAAAACTGAAAGAATTTAGTTTCCATATTTATAAACTTTCTAGAATGGAAAAACATTACTCCCATCGAATTTCTGAAAAGAATATTCATTTTATTCGCTGTAATGTTAAAAGGTTATTTTTGATTTTTCAAATATTTTTTTTTATCAATATATGGGTGCAGAGCAATTTCAATATACTATAAACGTGCTCAGAAATTCAATTTTTTTCATTTGAACAAAATACTGATTTAAAGGTTATGCCATATTAAAAATTCTAAAATCTACATAATCCCATATAGAGTATAGCATTTTAAAGCTACGCCTATAAACTGGTATTTTCTCCCCCTAAAGACAGCAATGAAATGTTATTCAGTGTTTATTTAAATAAATCTGAAAAAAAATTGGTTAATATGAGATAAATTTCAGTACGAAAGCATTTTTAATTTTATAATTCCTTCCAGCTTTTGATAATTTTATAATTCCTTCCAACTTTTAATCATTTTATATTATCACGTTGCAAGGTACGAAAGCAACATTATCAACATTATTGGTTATTGATTATCGACACTTTATATAATTTCTATCAGATGATTTCAGACAAACACTGAAAATAGGGTAGTGAAGACTCATTACCCTATTTTATAAAAAAGAAATAAATAAAACCATTATTAATACAATAAAGAAAACTTTAAAAATATGTCACTTCAGCTTCAATTGGGTTGCCTTATGACAGCAAAAGAAAAATAAAAGATGAAAAAAAAAATGTTTGTTACCTAGGATTTTTTTTTCTTTTCAATTTTATAACTGCAGCTGAATGTACATGGAATGATGTAAACATAAAAATGAAAGCTTCTATGCTCAAATCCTAACTTGATAGAGTAAGATACCAGATTTCATTCATAAATAGGTAATTAATTGCTGTTAGAGAATTACTGTTATTTCTTAGATCTATCGTAAATAATAATAAAATTTAATTGACTGTAATAAGTTTTTTTCATTTTGTATTTTTAAAACTTTTTTTATTGTTTATAACTTGGACTCACCTCCATATTCTGTGTAAATAATATCTCAGGAAATTAAGTCGGCCATTTTTTTTATCCAGTGCCTTCAGATTAGAATGAGCGACTAGAAATGCCCTAGAAATAGTAAAAAAAAGCAAAGGAATTAAATACGTTTTTATTAAGATATTTTTTTGCTACCCAATAAATTCTATTCTTAGTTATACTCATTTTTTATATTTCACATTATGTTTTTTCACAACACTCTCACACACACACACACACACACACACACACACACACACATATATATATATATATGTATATAGTCGATTAACAATGAAAACGATTTTAATTTCAGGACAGCACCATCTATTGCTGGAAATTAAATGAAAAAAAATCTTTAAAAAATGCCAAAATTTAGAAATCATTTGTAAGATACTTAAAGATACCATTAAATACATAATTTTTGAACTTTTAAAACGATGTAAATTTTATTACTGACAATCACTAAAACAACAATGACATTCAGCTTAATTTCAAATTAAAAAAATATATTTAGAAGTGGATATTGCTACTCTCCAAAATTTATACGCCATATTTGGTCCCTGTAGTTTAAAAAGTCTGGTTTGTAAAAAGCAAAACACACGTTCAGATTTATAATAGCAGAAACTATCCAATTTTATTCACTATGTATTTTAAGTGAAAGGTTTAATCAGAATTCTTAGTCGCATTCTTTCTCACATATGCTGAAAATGGAAATTCTCACACATGCTAAAATAAAAGGAATGTGAATAAAATGAGAAGGATAATTTATAAGTGAATGTGAATTGACCTCTAGATGCCTTTGAATCTATTTATTATAACTTCTTCCCTCCAAAAAACCATTTTTGTAAATTATACATGCCTGTCAGCATTCACACAAACTGAAAAATTAAGTACTCTAGTACTCTAGAATTATTAAGTACTCAAGTAAAATAAATAAATACACATACAGATTTGTGATAAATTTAGTTGAGATTCGTCAACCGGGAATTTCTTTCTTTCTATATGCCCACGAGACATAAAACGAATTAATTCCAAAACACAGAAAGTTATGAAGATTAAATTAAAAACGTAACTTTTCACAACAAGATTATAGATGTGCATCAAGTTTTGAATCAAATTCATGATTGAATTGACCTTCTAACCGTCTGTCTATAAATGCAAAATTATCTCCAAATTAACTACATTTGCAAAGATTGGGTCACTGAGCATATAGTGGATCCCTTCTCATGTGGGCAATCACGGTAATGAAATTGCAGATGCTCTGGCCAAGGAAGGAAGTCTCCGACTCACCCTTCATCTGAATTGCAGGCTGTAGAGATGCATGCCTTGTTTAAACTAAGAATTAAAACTAAATGGAGGATTGCCTCAGAGCATGGCTGGTTAGCCAGTAGGCGTGCAAAAGATCCAAGGACTATTCAAACGCTCATATCTAGTCTAAGGTCTGGCCATATAAAAAAGTATTTTCTTCATGAGAGTTCAAAAGATGTATGCCTCTTGCAACTTCAAGACCGACGCTTCTCACTCTCATATCAATGAATGTATTGGCGCCTCTGCGAGGCGGCTGGTGAATGAGAGGGAGAGAGTCAGTTTACAATATTTTCATACTTTTCGATCGCTTGGACTTGGTTTGAACTGGTGTTCATTCCAAGAGGGATAAGAAACAATAAAAATATAAATGCAAACGATAATTACAAAAAAAAGTAAAAACTAGATGAATCAGTTTCGATATGTGATCTTGCCCCCAAATCTTTAAGAATGTAGTAAATATTGAATCCAGTTTGAAAAAAATTGAAGGAAACCAAAAACATATCCAATCCAACCCCTCCCTAAATTACGAAGCAGAAACTGCAGAATATTATATAAGTAAATACATTAATAATTTTATTATAATTCTATAAGTAATCATGATTTTTCGAATACAAAAAAAAAATTAAAGTTAGGAGATATGTTGGGAAATATCAAAATTTTGTATAAAAGGCAAGAAGAATGCTATAATCAGTTAATTACTAGTTCAGTTAATGCTATAATCAGTTAATTACTTGATCCAGACAATTCAGGCATTATATAAAGTAAACGAATAAAACACTTACCCCAATACAAAAAACGTATCGACTATCACCCAGGCATTAATGATTGTGCCGAAGGTCACTTCTTCCAAAGCACCTTGAGCATTCTTCATTCGCCCTGATTGTGAAAAAAGGAAGGGGATTTTAAAAGGCTTGTATTGAAAAAATGTATTGAACTTTTTAAGGAAAAGTAAAAATCCTTTTTAGCTATTACTGAACAAATGCTGAATACAACTTCTTTCATAATGAAAACAAATACAGTCCTTATAATATTGTTTTTTGTAATAAAAAATTAGAAATTTTCCTAACTAATAGCAGATTTACAGAAGAATTATTATAAATGTAAAAATTAATTATTACTTTTGATAAAATGACAACATTTACAATGAAGTTAGTTTAATTATGCTGTGCGATTATTTAGGACAGATTGCAGTTTCTTACCGTAAGATTGTTTGTGGTTGAATCCGTAAGTATGTGAAAGCACAATCCACACCATGGATAAGACTCTCATACCATTCAGGACACCGAAGTTCTCCTTTGATTGGCTAATTCTGAACAATTTGGCGAGATTCTTGTTGACAGAGAAACATTTCAAACTATCCATTACAATACCTATAAATATAAACAATTAAATTGTCTTCAACATCTACTGAATTTTTTTTATCAAGAAAAGAAACTACGCTTTTCTGGTTGAAAAGCCTTATCGAGTAATTTCAAGAATATAGTAATAAATTAACAATTACGGAATGATCAAAGTAAACCTGAAAAGCCAAAGTAAACCCATTCTAGATAAATACATGGAATTTTATTCAAAAATTTATTATACTTAGAAAAATTCTATATCCATGCACTTTTGCTCATTTTTTAAAAAAGTCGCTTAACATTAAATGAACGGCAGGAAAATTTCTTAAACACATGATTAATTTAAATATAAACTATCAATGACGGAATAATCAGAGTATTTACATTATCAACTTCATTGGAGCATTGATGCATTATTATCCATATTACATCATCTTACCTTCTGGAGTACTTATTTTAGATAAAAATATACAATTATATTTCTTATAGTTGGTAAATAAATTTTTTTGAAACCCAGAATCTAGAACTGAATTTAACATAAATCACGCAGCATAGATTATCCTGTCTTTAAAACACGATATCAGGTTATATATTTTTTTTAAGTTCAACAAAAGCTGTTTAAGGATAGAATTCAATTTTTGTATCGGTATTCCTTTTTTAAAACTTCCGAGGCAGAACAATGTCAGTAGGACGATATATTTTTTTGAAAAATTTATCATGCTCTGAATCTGAATATGGTTCCATCCAAAATGAAACCAGAATATTAATCATAAGAGAAAGCTAACAAACTTTGGAAAATATGTTAGTTCTTTCTCCATTTTGAATACTTGAAAAGAAAATTTTGATTTTTTTTTGTGATAGAGTTAAGTTTTAAAATGCGAGCTATTTGAATTCCTTAATTAGTTCCACTTTTTTCTTCTTCACCTTAAAAAACTAAAGTTCAAAATTTAATAAGCAACCAATCCTGACACTACATATTAAATATTAATACTAAGACATTTAGATAAGACTTTTAGTTATTGAGACATTTTAGTGGCACTATTTCCCATTCGTAAATTTATTGAATTCGTGATTCATTGAATAAATAACTTTAAAATTGTATAAAATATGATCAAAATCATCTTACTTTTTTAATGTATTGCCACAAAGTGTAATTTTAACTTTTATATTTTTAAGGTTTATGTTTATCAAATAAATATTTGATAAACATAAACCTTGTGCAAATAAATATTTTCTAATTCAAAAAGTCAACGAAATTTTAGGTAATTCTACAAAATACGTCATATATGTTAGTTTTAATTATCATTTTTGTTTCAAGGCAGTTTTAAGGATTATTTTTAGCATAAGGAATTGAAAATACTCAAACATTTGAAGAAAAATAATTACCTAAATATTATAATATTTAAAAATTTAATTATTATAATGCGAATAAAAATCCTATTCAAATAAAAAACTTGAAAATTGAAATCAGATGGAAAATTTTACCAAGAATAGTTCCTGATAAAGGATTCTGTTAATGAAAAAGTTCCTGAATCCTAGATTCGATTTATTTCCTTAACTTTAATATATATGCATAATAAGAGGAAAATAGTCAAGAAACGAATTATTACTTGAATTACAATTCTAAAATTTTAACGATCTACTTTCATCTAGTTATTGCAATTAAGGAAATAGATTACATTGAGTTATGTAGTGCTAACTTCCTTGCTATAATTGTGTTTTGTTTCATTAGAAATTTTAACTTATTTTTATTCTCTAGGGTTTCTTTAAAATTTTAATTACAACAACAATAATAAATATTATGTTTTACACATTTTATATGCAACGGTATTATAAGTTGAAATGAAACGGTCTATTTAATTCTAATTACTGTAATTTGCATAAACTCCTAAACTTCCTTGCCATCTTTTTTAATTTCAATATTTATTTTAGCTTTAATTAACAGAATGTTTGAAATTTCAAAATTCAATCTGTTAACTACCGAGAATTTGCTGAAATATTAAACAGTTAAAAAGTAAATTATAATTTGATAACAGAAGAATAATTATTGGACTTCATTATGTCATTATACCATTCTTTCATGCATTACATCATTTAATGAGAGTTGATAGAACTAGCGGGAATAGTTTTCCCAAACTTTTCTTGTACATTCTCTAATCAGAATTTATCCTCTCTCCTCACTTTAAACTGTGTATCTTGGGTAAAGCTTCGAGCTCCTTGAATAGTATCAACCCTTATCACTCCGATATGTCTTCTCAAGCACCATTCAAAGCAGTTCATTATTTTGTCATTTTATTTAATTATTTTCTTAAATTTTGACTGGCAAAAAGATGTAAGAATGTTAAAAATATGCAGATTAATTTTGCTGGAAAAATCAAGTAAAAACATTCATATATAATAATTTTTCGGAGCAATAAACAAGTCCTCTTATTCGTCAAATATTTAGGCATCAAATTACTTTTCGGAGCTCTAAGGGTTTGCTTAAGAGCCTGTGTCCCAAATTTTACCCATCATGCTATTTGTATTTTATAATTATTATATTCACTTGTGCTCAGAGAATGTAAAAAGTAAACTTTATGTGAATGGATTTCTTTCAAAAATTGATCGAAATCTACAAATGTAGTGTTTTTTAAGTATAGATTAAAGAGTTTTCGAGTTATTGTGTCCATAGAGAAATAAACAGGCATGCTTCCAAAAATATTTTTTTTCGGAACCAGGGATTATACAACGTAGCGATTCATTAAAATCTCAAGTTTAGAGCTTTTTATTATTATAATACTTCCTTTTAGCTTATT
Organism: Argiope trifasciata; assembly: GCA_026543055.1. NCBI lineage: Eukaryota > Metazoa > Arthropoda > Arachnida > Araneae > Araneidae > Argiope > Argiope trifasciata. The sequence goes on along the minus strand of JAPMOQ010061688.1, from coordinate 424,020 downwards.
TCATAAATGATAAATTAAAAATCAAACCGAATTTAATGAGATCAAAGCAAAATCTAAAAAAATTTATGCTAAAATCAAAACCATAAATTGCGGGACGACAGATAATTAAATCTCATACAATACATTCTCGAGAGTCTAAATGGATAAATTATCGTACTTTTGTCTGTTGCTATGTAGAAACTTCATTTGACGCTAAGTAGTGTTATTTATGTAAGGTAACTTTATATTCCCTCGACATTCTTCAACTACAAGTTCATATATAAAGGCATTCAGATGAAATGCTGGAGACAGTAGACACATTTGTTATCCTTTGTTACCAAGGTGACAATGTAAATGGTGTCTTTCATTAACTTTAAGTGAGGGGAAAAACAAACTGTTTGAAAACACTAGTAATTATTTGTGATGAATCGTGGATATTTAATAAACTAATTATTTCCTTATACCATCGTTTGCATACATTATTTGTTTTCATCAAATACTCGGAAAATCAGCAGGAATATATTAGGTTAGGAATGAATTTAATTTTGGAAAATCGAGCTGGTTTTGTGGAAATTATTATAAGAAAGTTTTTATTCGATTGCCACATTTACAAAAAATAGTGTGTGTACAAATATTATAAAAATGTGATTTAAAATAGATTTTTCTAAACATTTTTTTGTTCTAAAATCTCTCTTCAATCATTTATTAAAAGATAATTAACGTTAAATTATTTTTAGTTCATCTTTTAATTATAATAGAATAATTAGAATATATTATATATATTAGAATATTAATAATATATTATCAATATAGAATTATTAATAATCTATTTGAATACATTATTTAGAATTTTTTTATTAGAATATGTTAATTTATTTATAAAAAATTATTTTAAACTATATTAAAATTTAATTTAGAATAAAATTAGAATTTAATTAGATTATGATATATATTAATTTTCGTGATTTTAAAAGAATTTACATAGAGAATTAAAAAATTTTCCAATGGGATAATTTTTTTCCGGCATTTTCTTTACTTTTATCAGGATGCTCTACTGCAAGTAATGCAACAAAGTAAAGTTTTTAATGGATGAATAAATCTGATTGTTTAATAATTAGCATAAAAATTTCTAAAATTACGAACAATATATATCTCAATAATGCACAGGCAAAATTATGCTTTTAGAATCAACTATTACTTCATGAATTACGCTTAATTTGTTGAAAACTGAGTTTAGAAGCTGAGTTAGTTGTCCATAATTGAATTCACTGCAAAAAAAATGTTTAGAATGTCAAAGCTAATTTTATAAGAATCTAATATTATTATTGCTTCAAGAAAAGTTTTATGAAGAGTGTCATTTCGAAAAATATTATTTCGCCAATGCCCCATTCCTTTTTAAATAATTATATTAAATAGTATTAATAAAAATCAATATTATGATTCGAAAGGAAAAAAAATGTATCTGAATATGTCATAAGAAAACAATTTTTCTCGTATCTGAAAAGCTTTTTATTTTCTTACCTGATTCTTTGGTCTTAGAATTGAAACGATTTGAAGTATCTACATAAGTACCAACAATGGCTAAAATGACTACAAATCCAAGGACGCATCTGTGAACACAATAAAAATTTGTCAATGAAATAATTTCTTATAAAACTAAAAAACATTTAAAATTGCTCTGAAATACTAGGGAAGAACAAAACCGCACAATTTGTAATTATTGAAGCAGAATTAAATTAACTTTTTATGCTGCTATTTATTTGAATTTTTTCATACAAGATATAGAAACATAGTAATGACTTTAAAAGAGAATCGTAATGTCAGTTTTTCTTATTTTTTATGATGAAATTTTTTAAATATAAGCTGTTGTTAAAGTCAAATACCGCAGTTGCAGTAATTCACTTGTGCATGATTTCTTTATAGCTGTAAGGATATTCAGAAGATACAAAATTCAACATGCACCGACTCCAGTTTAGACTTCTCTTTTTTCTTTTTTATTTAAAGAACTGCCTTAGTCTATATATTCTTTTATATTTTTGTCTATTCAAAACGAAACATTTTCTAATAGGCGAAGAAAAACGTTAAAAGATTTGTGCAAAGGATAAGGTTATTATTATTTAAATCGTTTATCAATGTAAAATCAAGGTATAATCCCTTTATTTTTAAATGCTTGTATACTTCTAGGCAAGATTAAATGAGTTAAATTTTGGCGATTTATAATTTCATAATATTAAATTTTTTATATGCTTGTAGGTAAGATTGCGTTAAAGAATAAAAGTTTGACGATTTGAAAGCAAAAAAAAAAAAAAAATCCATAAGAATGAATTATAATTTACCGATAAATCTCGTAAGGATAAAATAAGATTATTTGTATACTATTGTGCTTGTGATATTAAAGTAAAACCTTCAATCTATAAATCGAAAAATCTGTGTGGTCAAGAAATGGATTGTTTTAATTATGTAACACAGAAAAAATTTCGAATAAAAAATTTAAAAAGGTGATTCTCACATAACAGCAATCTGCAGATTGGAAAGACGGTAGGGCTCTTTTACTTCGCATCTTAAGATCTTTGCTTCAACTGGCACATCTTTCAGAGCTGAAAACATAAAAAGAGATCTGCTGTAGGGCATATTATTAACTATTTGTATAAAAAATAGCCATGGTTTTAAGTTTTTCATCATATATTTATTATTTTATCAATAAATGAGGTTATTCCTCACTATTTTTTGAAAAAAAAAACACTTATCCTTAATATGATGCCATCTTTAATTATCCTTAATAGTACACCTATCCCTTAAATATGACGTATGAGTATTAGAGATCTAGGACATATAGATAAACGAAAGAATAAATGCAACATCCATTTTAGTTGGTGCTTCTTTCATTTGATATACATAAACAGGCTGATAAAAAAGTATTATAAGAAGCACGAGTTAAAAACGTATTATTCTGGCAAGATCTCCCATCAATGATAAAAGAGGGCGCTTATAATTGCAAGGTTCATTGAACTTGAGACGATTTTTAGCAATTAGAACGCATTGACTTCTTGAAAATCCCTCTTTCATTGAAGCATGAAGCGTAATAATCCTTTAATGCGACAAAAATGTTTTTGAAATTCCCTATAATATTAAAGAAGTTAATGGTTAATAAGTAATCACAACAACAATCGACGGAAAAGTTAATTATACGTTAAGTAATTCTTCTATATGGCAATGGTAGATCCATAATGTGCGTCAAATTTAAGATTTGACTCAAGGCTTCAATTTGGAGGTGTGATGTCATACTCCATATAGTGTTGATTTAACATTGAATTATTTCTTCTTTTTTTCCACAAATTTAAATCACTTGACCTAAAAGGGTTCACTTTTTGACGATGAAGCCGCCAAGATTTTTGCTGTCAAATGGCTATGGGAGCTGGTACAATATTACTATAAAACCGGAATGAATAAATCACTTACGATGCAATAGCTACATCACTGACTTAGGTGATTACATGGAAAAATAATACGCATCATGTTTCTTCCATTCATTTCGCATTTTAATCCATACTTTATATTAATATTGTAAAATTTTGTCCATTTGAGTAAATAAAGATTTCAAATCTATAAAACTTTCATTCATTCATAGTTATTTTATCTTTAAATTTATTTAAAACTAAACTTATAACAATGTCAATATTTTCTTATATTAGATATATTGTATTTGAAGATATCAAAATGTTCTTATATTCGATATATCACATTTGAAGGTATCAAAATATTCTTATATTCTTTCAAGCTCAACGGGCATATAATTATACAATGCATATCATAATATGTATCAGGTTCTTTACAATACTATCATATTCATTTAGTGCCAGGAAAAATTAGGCATTTCAAAGAAAATGTTTAAATTTCTAATAATAGGCCATAGAATCTGAGTTGTTAAAAGCAAGCTTAAGCCATATTATTTTTAACTTTTGAAGATAACCTGGCTATCTAATTTCAAACAGAGAAAAATAGTGCTATTTTAACTTTTCGTAAATTAAAAATAATCAGTGGTATCTTCATATATGTATGAGAGCCTTTGTATGTGTCTTAAATGAAAAACACAAAAATTTTAGACTAAAAAGAGACTTATTTAACAAAATGGTAGACTTTTCAGAGACAGTGAAGAATTAAAAAAAATCCTTGAGATTTATTTTGCCAAAATAAGATGAATTATATCGTAAAAATTTCATCCTTTTAACGATTTTGTTTTCTTATAGCATCTGAATTATGACAGCATTCGTAGTCTTTTATACAGGCTATATTCTTTCAGCTAGATATAAAAAAGTAAACTATCTTTTAAAGACGGTATAACACTGAGCATGATAAACATTTTCGGTGATTTGTTATGATTATCGGATAAGTTCCATTGCGTATTTTCGAAAGCGATTTATAACAAAAAGGTCATAATTTTTTTTAAAGTACACGTTTTCCCCGACTTTCTATTTTTGTTGCATCAGAAGTAAGAATAAAAATACTTTAAAGAAATAACCATATTTTTCCCTAGGATCCTTCGACATAGTGAATGAAAAAAAAGCAAAACTTAATGTGTAGTACCTAGCTTGGCGACTTCTTGGACATCCGAAACGGAGCAGGTGGAAGGCAAGCACAATCCCAAGCGTAGTTTCATCAAATAGAACATATTCGCATTAGAAGCAAAGTCAGACAGGACCTAAAATGTAAGAAAAATATTTATTTAGTTTCTTAATTTCATAAAATTTGACATTGCTTATGAAAATCAAGGGAGTGAGATATATTGGAGCGTTTTATTGTGAAGAAAACTGTAGGTTTAATTGAAGCAAAGAGTTCGGGCACTTCAATATTTTCTGAATCTGAAGCACTATCTTTTGATTGCCTTTTTCTTATTCTTTTGAGAAATGCTTTTAAGGTGAAGCCGCTTCAGAGTACTAAAAGAAAGAGCCGTTTCAAAGTATTTCGTAATTTATAACTAAATCAAAAGTGACGAAGTTCTTCCCAAAGTGGACCTAATGTTCCTTTAAAACGGACGTTAATTTATAAATAAACTTAAACTTCATTATGGACAGATGTAAAATGTTGGGAAGAAAAAAGTAGTTTTCAATAACATCAATCAACTCTAAGATTATTGATTTCCTGTCGATATAAATGGATATAATTAAGACAACGTGCTTTTTTTAAAATATTCCTTTTTTATCACAATCATATTTGGATAAGTTTATCCCTTAAAAAGCAGCTGTTTTATATAACATAAGCAATACTTCTTAATTATCTAATTGCATTTGAATCAGATACAAAATTCTGAGTTCTTTATATTCGCGTCGTAAAATCAAATCTGCATTTAATCTCCATTTCAGTTCCAATTTTTATTCCATTTCTAGTTTCTGTTTGTAAGATATAGATGTGAATCATTCGATGTTTCCTTTATTATTGTACTAATGGCGCATAAATGTAACTAATTTGTAATGCGACTAATAATAGTATTTACTCACAGAATCAGGATGTGAAAAGTTGGTGACATCCAAAACGACAGTTTTGAATTGGACTCGATGGGGTTTCGGTGGTAGAATAGGTGCGGCTTCAACGACACAGTATTGGCCAGTAAACTGTACTTTCTTTTTATTGTCCAGTTTCTCTACCGCAAGGCATTGGTCGTAATCTCCAAAGTCAGTCAGCGTTCCGTCTAATACTCCAGATGGTGGTTTTGCACTGGCGTCTAACACTGCAGAGCAAAAGAAATTGGTAAATCATTATGTTTTTGTTTCTATTGTACTCTCTGATTTGTTATTTTGATTGTATTATCAAATGTAATAAAAAGCAAAAAAAAAAAAATCATTTTGCGCATATTTTAATAAAAGATTAATTAATTAAATGTAAGAACTTTACATTTTTGACTTCAAATTTTTCGACAATTAATTAAAAATGTAAATTCATTATTAATTCTACCAGTATTAATTGAAAGAGAACAAAAAATATAAAAAGAATATAACTGCATTATTTAGAATCAAATGCTATCAAAATGCTGGCCTCATATTTCTTAGATATGACCTGAAAAATAACATTGATCATCATCCCAGATTAATAAAAAATATTCTAAATTATACTTGATAACTTATAGGCTTCAATCGGATTGTGGATAATTCATCGGTAAGAAATCGCAAATGATTTCTTACTTTACTCTTTACTGATTTTCTATTTGAAAATTTTTTTTCTCGCTATATTGAGATTGTTATAATAATCTTTAATTCGTAATTTTCTTCCAATTAACGATCAATCTCGACTCAATTACTGCTATCAATTTAAATCAATTGTAACATAACGTAATTTCGATGTCATGAATTAAAATTTTGAATAGATCAAATCATGAAAAATTACAATTTAATATTTATTCGCAGAATTTAATAAAAAAAGATATTATAACCTTAAATTCCACAAAAAAATTTAATTCACTTCAACAATTTAAGTTACCATGATTAAGCAGAAGAAATTTTGAAATCCTTGAAGTCTGATAAGAAAATAAGAAAGAGCTTTGTTCTTTTTTTCAAGTTAATGAAATACTTTTCGAAATCTTTCATGTGGCTATCTGTCCTCTTCTCTCATCAATCTACCCATAATGTAAATTGCAGTATAATCAAAAAAAGGGAAGATAAATTATCTACCAGAGATTAGAAACTGCACAAATTAATCACACAAGGGAAATTGAACTCTTATAAGTCAGTGAAGTATGATTTGAAGTACATTATAAGTAGAAGAAGAAATCTGTGATTATAATATCTTCAATTTTTGTGTAAGAGGAAAGATAAAAAGAGAACTACTTTAAAAGAAATATAATTTTATTAAACAAAATGAAATTATTTTCGAAATCCACATTTATGTGAAAAGATGTCAGATTTCAATAGATAAGATCATTCAGAGTCATCAATATAATAAAATTCAATTTGCTCTATCAGACTAGAAATTATAATAAGAGGCAATTTTATACTGGTAGTTAAATAGAAAAATTTTTAATGTTACTGAATAAGATATTCTCACTTTTGTTATCGCTTTTTAAATTTTCCTGCCATTTACAACACTTTTTGTTACTTATCTAATTTATCCTATGTTTTTTAAAGCCATCGTTTACACTTATGAACTTACATGGGCTTTACCTGCCTTGCAGCTCAGGAAGTTGGTGGGAGGTCAGCGTAAGGAAATAGCATTGGGTTTAGAAAATAGCAACAGAGGACATCTATACTTATAATAAAGCTCAATGTGTGCGTGTGTGTGTGTGTTGGCGCTCTACAGGCTAGACCGTTGGATCTACAACTACCAAATTTGGTACATGTATACCTTGGAGGTCCGGAATGTAGACCTCGGAGCCCTTTTTCCGAATTTTTTATTAGAATTTGAATGAATTAAAATTTAAGCAAAATTTCGCAGTTTTTCCACTATAACTTCCGAAAATATTATTGGACAAACAGGATTTTAACATCAATTTAAAGATAAAAAAATTAGCTTTCTAAAATTATAAATTTTTTTAATTTATAACGTAAGCTTCTATTTTTAATGAATTTTTAAAGAAATATTTTAATCATGTTTTTAGCACGTGACTGGATAAAATAAAAGAATGCCGGGAGTTCGAATAAAAAAAAACTATCATCGCAAAATAAATCTAAAGAAATGCAACTTTTAGCACGTGACTGGATAAAATAAAAGAAATATAAAATGTGATATTTTCTAAAAAAGTAAATGCAAAGCAAAGGATTCTATGATCGTCTGCAATATCTAAATAATTAATTCAATAAATCTTCTTTACGGTAAACCTTATCGAATCTAGACAGGATATGCATTGGAATCCCGACTTAATGGCATATTTCTATTATCGTTTGCAATATCTGTATTATTAATTCAATATTTTTTTTCATTATAAAATGTGATAGTTTCTAAAAATAAATAAATGCAAAGCTAAGGTTTCTATAAAATCTGCAAGAGCACTTCAAAGGGAAAAAATTAGGTTTTATCATCATGTTTCCATCATTTTGACGGAAGATCAAATTTAAAAGAACTATCATCGCAAATTAAATCTGAAGAAATGCAACTTTAAGCACGTGACTGGATAAAATAAAATAAATATAAAATGTGATATTTTCTTTAAAGAATGCAAAGCAAAGGATTCTATGATCGTTTGCAATATTTAAATCATTAATTGAATAAATTATTTTTATTTATACAGGATTCAATTTATACAGGATATGCATTCAAATTCCTTTCCAATGGCCAATTTGTAAAATATTATTAATAGGCATACATATTGTTTAATACTATTAATTTGATCTGAATGAAGTAAAAAATTACATTTTATGCAGTTTGTGTCAAACAATTCATTTATGAATAATGAGATTTAGATTTCTTCATACTTTGCTCTGTGAGCCATATTTTACAAAATATTTTTATTAATATTTTAAATAAAAGTTGCTACATCAATCAGTCTTCTAAATCAATCATTAAAACTAATTTATAAAATTAAAGAATATTATTAGGAAAACGCCTTCTTTTAGAACTTTCAGTCCATCATCTTAAAGAAATTACTAATTTCAGGACAATCAATGCAAGGAGTTACTTCAAGGCTAATAAATATGTGATTTAATTGAAAATTTTAGAGCCCATTACTCATGGTGAACCAGCTGGTCGCCAAAGGCGGCTAGTGATAAATAAGAGGTGCAAATAGAAATCCGTTTTATATTACATACTCGGTAGCAAGAAGATTTTGATTTGGAATAAATGTTAACATCATAAAATCTATATTAGTTTTTGAAAAATTCAAAATTTTATGAAAGGAGAAAAATATTTGCATTTCAACTAATTCCCAATCATGCTGTAAAATATAATCAGATAAAAGGAATAGATTACATGTCATTTTAACAACCAATAAATAAGCAAAATTAAATGAGCAGTATAATATTAGAGATTCATTTGTATTGGATTTTTATTTGAGGTATGTTCTCATCACAAGAATCAAATTTTCTGTATTAGCTATCATGTAAATATGTGAAACATTTTTCCTTTCATGACTTGAGTAGAATATTTTTCATATTTAATCAATTTTTCTACTTCTAAGCCATGAATTCACTGATAATGTTTTGTTTCTTAAATATGAAATTTATTTCAGTGTTTTTAAAATATTAAAGAACTGAAAACAGTAATTTCTTGTCATACAGATAAATAAAGACATAATAAATAATGAGTAATAATATTGAGGATAATTTCATGAATATTAAACTTTTAGTCATTTGCTGTTATTGCGCTTCAACTAAGCTGAACGTACTCGGATTAAAACTGATGGCAGTGGAAAAGAAACTTTGATCTTCAGTGAGCTAGATATTTTTCGTTTTTATTCCAATTTGTATCGCCAAGTGCATTGTGACTGGTAGTTTTTTTCTGCTTCAAATAACTTTTAAGTATCTTCTTCTGCGCTATAAAAACCTAATTTCTGTTCTAGCATAAGATAATGATGTGATTAAAACTTCATACTTCTTTTTTTGAATTTGAATGCGAAGCAAAACCTAGATATTGCAGCTTTTTCATTTCCCTTAAAAATAGATAGTAGTAAAGCTAAGAACGTTTTTTAACTTCTTTTTTGAAAAAAAAAACACCTTTAAAATAAAGATGCTTATTTCATTGATAAAAGCTTTAATGTATTATGCGTGTAGTGCTAATTTTATCTCTTTACTGGTACAAGAGAGTGAGTTGGTTTTAAACATGATATTATAGCAATAATTGCCAAAATATATACTATTAAAATACATTTTATGTAATCTTTTCTCCACTTTTGCATTTGCATTACATGCATTTAATTTATGTTCCCACTGTATTCTGATCTATATATTTATGTGAATAACAGTTTTTAAATAAAATTTATACCCTTTTATTATAAAATATCAATTTAATAGTAGAATCATCTATGAAACTTGATAATGACGAGTTAGACAAAACATTTAATAGAAATTGTTTGCTGTAAACTCATTAATAAATACTATTGGAAATAACTTTTGCAATATTTCTGTTTCTCACATTTATCTATACATAGTTTATACTAATGTCATAGTTCTAATTTTTTAAATTAAATATTATTATCGTTACTTCGAAACATTTTTTTAAAATTGCGTGGAGCCGTTTAAGCCAATTTGTGACCAGGTTGCTTTTGACTTCTCTCCAAAATGCTTGCAAATAAAATCAGGAGTAATTCCTTCCAAACTTTCTCCTATATCAAGCTTACAAGCAGACGGAAGGCGAATCAATATCCCTTGATGAATTTGATTCTAAGTTATAGAAATACATTACAAATGCTTTAACGTTAACCAGAAAGTATAAATTGTCTCATACCCTTTTATGCGTTGTGTTTTGATCACGTGATCGGAAGTCGTCGAGTAGGCGGTGGCATCCGGTATGTTTGATATTTATTAAGATGTTCTGGCTTTGATGCTTTCTCTATATAGAATGCTGTCGTAGCTTTAACCCTCTGATTAGAATGCCGTCATAGCTTTAACTTCTCTGAATAGAATAATCTCATAGCTTTAACTCAGTTAATAGAATCCTAAGATAGTTAACTCTCTCGATTTAAACTGTGTTAATTTGATACTAGTAGGCATGTGTTACCTGCTCAGAGTATATTATTTTTCCTGTTTGTTAAATTATCTTTAGGCATGATAAATTGAATTGATGATGAACAACTTTTTGAAATGAAGTGATTTCTTCCTCAGGCATCATTACTTCTATTGTCACTCAATACACTGTTGCAACTCTGCTGCCTCGTGGTTGTGTCAAACAGTTAAAAGGTCTAAAGCATATTCGACAAGAGTCCCACGTTTGCTGTTTCATACTGACATCCATATTTTTGATAAAAATTAATTAAAAAAAAAAGAAATACTGTGAAAAAGATGAAAAAAAAATTGTTCTAAAAATAAAAATATTACTAATGTAAACTAGGATATTTCCTATTTTAAAAGAATACTAAATATGTAAATTATTCGTAAATTCAAATATAAAAAAGTTATTTTGTTTAAAATGAACTTCCATACGACTGATAAGAATATAGTAGTAAAGGTAAAGAAAAACCGGGCTGATTCGGTAGAGTGATTTTGCGTGACAGCGTAACATCCGCGAGCTTCCTAGATACGTCTTAACGACGTTCGTTTCCTGGTTAGGTCATTTTTTAAAAATAAAAATAAATATTATAAAAAATAAAGATTGAAAAGAAAAACATTTATAAAATCTTAAATAGAAACCCTAAAGGCTTTCATCGATGTATTAAAATAATTGAAGACATCTAGAAGCAATGAATAAATAAAAGTGAGGTGCAAAATAAATGGAAGGTTATAAAACCTCAATGAATATTCCTTGAAAACAAATTAATGAGAATTCATTGCTTAAAAATTAAAATACATTTCAAATGTGATCGTAAATTTATTTAGAGCAATAATATCTGTCATCTTGCGCTTTTGCGTTTTTTAAATTTGTTTTTCTCTGAATGAAATTTGTATTTTTTCTTTTTAATATACAGATACAAAAAATTTTTTTACAAACATTTTTTTAGATAATTATTATGCAGTGCGGAAAACCTCAAATTAATGTATATGCACTATGCTTCTATTATTATCTAATAATGCGATAACTTTTTCCTTCTTTTGCATACATATAGAATCCCATAGTAGTATTTTCTTCCCGTGTACTTAGATTATTTTTACAACAAAGACTTCACACGAAGCACTGAAATTTCCCTCCTTTTGAAAAAAATAATACATTTATTATTTAATTACTCTATATATAATATCTTCGACATTCAAATTTTACTCCTGTGGTATGTGTAACCACAACTAATGGTTAAAAACAAGGATTGAAAACTGGATGGATTATTGATTATAGACCGATCGATGGTTTATAGAACGGAAAGTTTTCCAGTAACTTTACAAAAGAAGAAAATTATTTACCGTTTCTTAATATTAAGCTATGAAAGTTTGAGTTTTAATTTACCTTTAAACTACGTTTGAACAAAAATTAAAAAGATTATTAAAGTATTAACTAAAAAAAAACAGCTTTTGGACTTGGTCATTATGATGACAATTTTAATAAGAATTTGAAAAAGAATTTCAACATGAAATCGTTTTCGATGCTCTTATAATATTTATCATGGACCACGGTGTGTAGGTGATAAGGCCTCGGACCCGGTGGGCTTCAGGTTCCTGAATAAATTTCAACCAAATAGACGTCTTGTAAGCAGGTCTAGTACACGTTAAAAAAACGTTTGGGCCAAACGTCCATTCGCTGATATGGCATGGTGTGGAGAGGAGGTGCCAGCTCAGATGACGTTTTCATCATCTGACCATAGTTCAAAATTACGAGGTTTGTCCCAAAATAGCCCCAATGTTGCTTTAAAACATGACGATAATATAACTAAATTAATACTAATTATCTTCTTCTGTAGTTAATAATAACATTTTTAAAGTTACTTGAAGGTTAATGGCGGTCGAAATCATAATCGTCGCATCATTTTAAACTTTAATATATAATTTCAGAAAGACCTTACGTCATTATATTTCCATATCCTTGCATGAAGACCCATTCGCACACACATTTTTTTAAAGCACACACTCAGAATCATTTTAAATTCTTATTGTCTGGCATATCTCTTTTATCTTATTGCTTATTTGAATAAAAATAAAATATGATCAGAGTACATAAATGCTTTTTGATACAAATATGCTCCAATTTAAGATACAAAGATTTTTATTGAAAAAGACACCGAAATTGAACTTATTCCCTCTTTTTCATACCTGTTCTGTATTCATTTCCTTTTCCTTATTCTATTCCGAGAAAACTTGTTCTTTTTAATATAAGCATTTTTTTTAGATGGAAAAGTGAGAAAATCTGTATTTTACATACAATTTATATTTCCAATTTTTGGGGGAAGGAGAAGCTTAAACATACAACTTTAAAAATTCATAACTTTTGTCCTTCATTTTTATGTAATGTAGACTCAAAAAATACTTTTATCATTCCTCATTCAGAATAAAATGAATTGTTATCACAAATTTCTAGACAATTTATTCATATAAGAAAAGAATTTTATATAAGGATTTGCTACTATTTTCATGATCAGGAAAATACTCTATTATATTTTCTAGGGAATTCAGGATCTGTGTATCATTCCGATTCTATGTCAGGATCAATTTCCAAAATGTCATAAATATACTAGAATTAACGCTTTCATTATTTTTTTATCAGTAGAAAAATTTGCAAATGGATCTCGGAATCTGTGCTTCATGCTGTTTATAGCCATAATTTTAAAGAATCTGAAACGTCAACATACGCAAGGGTCAATATGACCTCAAACCTCGAGTAAAAATTTATATTATTTCATTGTTGTTGTGACTTATGGTAATTTACAAGTCTACTGAAACTTATCTGTCAGCGATTTAAGCAGAGAGTGCGTCGTTTGTTTTTTCAGTAGCGCTATATTGGGCCGTAAGCAAAACTTAGTTATTTCAATCGACACAATCACTTGCACAATCCCTTTTAACAAGGGGGTGGGCATAACCACACATCTCACAGATTGAAGAACAACCATGCCCAAATCGGGACTGGAACTCGGATTACAAAGAACCCCAGATTACTGGTATTTTATTGTTTTTCGTTTTTCTAATATTGTTCTTTTAGCATCCTCATGAAAGTATAAGAAGAAACAGGTGTAGATTTTTTGAAATTCCTGGAATGTCTAAACAAAAGAGAAATGATGGGATCAAAGAGACCTCGTAATTGACCTGACGGATTAAATGATCGGAACATGGCCGCCACTTTGAAAGATGTTTGGTTGATATATATGGAACTTTTTTCCGAATTGTTTTTATTGATCTGAAGAAACAAGGGCAATATAAATTTTATTTAGAGCATAATAGATACAATCAATTAAAAGAATTTTAAGCAGGAAATGAGGTTTTAATGATTCTTCAGACGTAATGTGTAATATATACAGACTCCTTATAAACGTTTATCGCTTTAAAATCAAGAAGCTACACAAACAATACTAAGGAGATGAAAATATTACAATGATATCCTTTCTTCTTTTTTCCATTTAGGATTAGGTTCGACCCATTAATCAAAGAAAAGATAATTTCGGCATAAAGTGCATCAAACAATTTTCCTCGTCGCTTAACATACATAGATATATTAAGATTCAACTTCACTTTCGAAACTCTTTGTTGCCAAAATGACTATTTAATTCTTAAATGCTGTGCAGTTACTCAATGAAATTGTTTCCGCGTTTTTCTTTGGAAATGATATTTCGGCAATGCTCTTTTCATTCGTTTGTGTGAGAGATCAAAATCATTTTTTATGCACACTCTGATGACAATGGCTTTTACCTTATTTTGCAATCAAGTATCTAGTTAAAAAGATTATATTCTTTTAAAAGCTTCCAGGTTTCGTATATATTCTAGATTTGCTAAAGGAAAAAAAATACATATACAAAGAATTAAATACGAATGAATGGAAACTATCTCCAATACATCATCTTATTATTTTTTCTGTGAATATTAACTTTTGTTTTAATAGATAAGTTCTTATAAAAAAATTTGCAATTTATCATAAATACGGTGCGATACATACATTTGTAGCAATACAAGGCTCATTTTTTCACTTTGATTGTAAAAACTGAAGAGTAATTTATAAAATTATGCACACATATATTTAATAAAATACTAAATAAAGTAAATATTAAGTTGGTAGAATGTAAAATGAAATTTCTGTGAAAAATGAACTAGCGAAACATACAAATTTTTTGATTGAAATTGCAATTTTGTTTTATGTTGTAAACGCAGAAAGGAATTTAATAGCAGAACTTTGTTCAAAAGCATGATCGATTTGATTTCATCTGTGAAAAAGGCAACACTTGAAAAAAGGATTTTAAATAGCTTATAAATTAATAATTTTTTATGAGAAAATATATCAGGATATGCAATATAAGTGGTTAATCAACTTTCATTATTGGTATGTTTTAACTTAAGAATTCTGATTTTGTATAACCCGCTAATCTTACATGCAGCAGGTTAGTTTGGTTTGGAGTTTTTGGCATAAAGGCCAACTTTGGATAGGCTCAGCTATACATGTGGTGAAAAATAAAGTGAAAACCAACAACATGTTAAAGAAAACATAAAACTTGAAAGTACTTTGTCCTATCAGGACACGATTGTATGAAAATAACTAGTAGAGCTAGTATAAGCTTTCAAAAGAAAGACCAGAAATGTGTAACTGAGGAGGGGAAGTCATATCACTGATCTCCTGCCCTCCTCTAAAAGTCTTATCACACGGCGAAATATCATCTGCACTTTCCGTCAGCAATTTTAGGTTTCTACCCTCAGAACCGATCAAGCAAGTTTCATAATCGACAGCTTTTCCTAACCAGCTAGAAAATGCTGTCGATAGTGACGGAAATATTGTCCGCAAACGAAATTTAACCAATTATGTGAAACTTTGAAGTGACGTTACTTTCGTTGTCGCTTGCTGGTGGAAAATGCCGACGATATTTTGCCGTGTGATAAGGCCTTAAAGCACACGGATTGACCACGCAAAGACTGAATGACCGGACCATCAACACTGATGGGAACTGTGGTTGAGTCCTAAGGGCCATCACCGGCCACGGTACAACCCTTCCCGTAGGAAGTACGTCTCGCCATCGGTGGGAGGGTCAGAACCCCCCATCTTTTATTGTGCCCACCGCGTTGGCGCGATCCAATATATCATATACAAGTAAAAAAGCATATAGTTTAAGAAAGTAAAAAATATTTTGATGGTGTGCAACAGAGATTGGAGAGATTAATTAAAATAACACACCTTCAATGCCTGATAACTTAAAGGAATCATGAACATGAAGTCATATCTCAATGATTTAACTGAAGTAAATATGACTAATATCCTGAAAAAAACTAGTTGGTCATAAATGATTCGTAAGAGATAAAAAAAAAGAAAAGAAAAGATTCCTGAAAATATTGTGGGGAAAAACTAATGGACGAGAAATGTAAAAATGGGAGGAATGAAAGCCTAAAGGAGAATATAAAGCCGCAATGAATATCCACGAGAAAAAAATCACTACAATAAATTAAAATAAATTATTCCATGATATTGATTCTCCTCAAATTATTAGAAAAAATTATCGTTAGAAAAAAGACTGCCTGAAAGTGGAAGCTGCCTCTCTTAAAAGTTCCTCTCTCACTGTTCGAGAATAATCACTCGATTTTTGCTAAGTACGCGTTTAATCCTGCTTGTTCACCTGTTAAAATATTACATAGTAGGCAATAACTTGGAATCCTGCGTACACAACAGCTGTTCCATAGATTAAGTCTTCTTTAGATTTAGGGTTTCTAATAACTTACTGGCTTGCAATTTTAATCGGTTTATTTATATCAATCTGATATAAACATCACTTAATAAAAGTCTACTTTATTTCAATTCTGAACTCAGAACTCACTCAAATTAGGAAACACTTTATATACTTTTGAATTTACCATGATAATGGAAATCTAATGACTTATAAAAATATAAGTATCTAAAAAGTTATGAATATAAGTATCTTATCCACTAAATTTCACTAATGTGAAATACAATTTATTACAAAAATAATGAATAAATATAATTTATTATAAAATTTTAGGAAATTATGGCGTTTTCCCATGATAATTCTCACAAACAAGATCGCGGGAAACTATTTTTTACTTTTTTTTTTAAATTTAGAAATAAAATTCTCTTTTTAAAATTATATTAATTTGTCTTGGAGAGTTTATTCGACTATTGAAGGGTTTGCTGCAAAAAAGGAAATAGTGCTAATTATTCAAGTTTGCAGAAAGATTTAAAAAGCGTCTGAAAATTCTAAATTCCAATAAGACAGACAGCTCCATCCCTAGAGAAAAGCGAAATCCCTTGAATAGTTATAGCGTGTTTTTTTTTTTTTGGCGCCAAATGAACAACATATTTTTTTTTTACCATGTGATAGCGCATGTGACTAAATTTCGCCAAGACGGTGCTGCCTTCTTTTTGAAGCAAACTCTCCAACTTTCAAAAACATTTTCTTTTTGATAGTTTTTTATAATTTTCTATTTCATTTTTAAACTAAAATTCAAATTGCTTTCTTTGCTTCGTCATATATTAAATCATGCGGCTTTCTTCCAATGTTGAAAGCTAAGGAAAATGGATTTTACTTAGTATTTTCGTAGTGTATATAAGGAATAAGAAAATAAAGCTACGTTAAAAGATAAAAGTTGGATGAATTAGACAGTTATGTATTTAACAGTACAGCGATGTCTAGGGACTTGACTCGACTAAGACGTTCATATATCCAATAAACAGAGCAGCTGTAAGCCAATGAAAATTATTTCATTTTAAGGTACGTCGCAGTTTGAAGCTTAGAAATATTTTCTTGGAGAAATCATGAATATAATTATTTGAATCATGTCAAATTTATTTGAATGTAAACGCAACCAAAATTCCTGGAAAACCAGCTGGTTGTAAACTATTAACTGGCAAATCACTAATAATAATAAAATCGATTATATGGATCTTTATGTTGGTCTGCAGAACAGATCATTTGAATGATACTAGATTTGTTCTAATGCATCTTTGGGGGATAGAAACGAGCATAAAAGAGCCATTTTATTGATATTTTATTTATGAATTGAAAATTGAGCAAGATTTTAAAATTTTCTTGACTTTTATTCAGGAAAATATTTTCGAATAAAATAAATTTTACAAATGATATAAAATTTAAGATTTTATCTTTCCGATGATATCAGTTCAGTAACTGAGTAATATTTTGAAATTTATTTTTCAACATTATACATTTAGTTATATACATAAATCCCAATACATGCTTTTCGTTGTTATCAATTGCTCGAAACTATGCTCATTATTTTTACAAATATGTAATCATACTTTTTTTTTACCAATGAAAAAAAAATCGAATGTATTATCTGTCTATATATATATTTCCTTTGGAAAATTTTGAATCAATTTTTGCTTACTCATTTTGTTTGCTTTTTTAAAGATATTTAAACGGAAGCCCCTAAATTATTAAATATATGTGGCAAACAAAATGTATCCTGGTATGCTAAAGGATACTTTCTTTTCTTACAGTTATATCAACATATTGTAATCGAGCAAATAATGTATTTGATCTATTGAA
Source organism: Argiope trifasciata (assembly GCA_026543055.1). Classification (NCBI taxonomy): domain Eukaryota; kingdom Metazoa; phylum Arthropoda; class Arachnida; order Araneae; family Araneidae; genus Argiope; species Argiope trifasciata. The sequence goes on along the minus strand of JAPMOQ010061688.1, from coordinate 405,833 downwards.
AATAGTCAATATCACTTTTAAGCTGATCCTCGAATTTTAACTAAATTACAGATATTAAAGAACATGTCAATCGAAATATTCATAAAAAATAGTGTTCCAAATGTTTGTAAAGTTTTTAAATTTCAAAATATTAGGCAGAAACAATCCTAAAGTATGAGTAAATTATATATAAGTGAAGTTAAAGATAACCATAATCTCGGAGAAATATTGATTGCCAAAGGCGCATCACATTATAAAAAATTAAATTAACTGGCGGTACAAGAGTTCATGTTCTGTTTTCATGAACGTACTATTTACTCTCTGGATGTTAATAATTTTAATCAACTATTAACATCGTCAATTCGTACTATTTGAATTGATAATCCGATAACGATGTTAATTAACATCCAAATGCAATAATATTGACTATGTCCGTTTGATAATTAACTTTCAAAGCATAAGATCATTATATGGACATATCACGTGTTTACTTAAACGTGATTACATCTGGGCAGACGAGAAGTCACAACAGTAGAAAACAGCATCACGTGTGGATAGTAGAAAGTGGAACACTGTGCCTACAGCACTTTGCCCATGTTCCCGTTATTCATTTACAAGGCACATTAAATCGAACAGAGGGCAATGCTTTATCACAATGCGGAACTCGTGTGAGAGTCCCCCTTTTCCTGCTGAAAGGAACGTGTAATCGAGTCCGCTGAGAAATTTCGAGAAAGTAGTAATATCTTGACAAGGGTCGAAACAAGACTAAAAACAAGGACGGGGCTGCACGAAGGTGGTGTGACTTGATGGAGATCATGAAATGTTGAAAGCGACATACTTACATTTTTTTTCTCCTTCGTAGGGGTATAGGTCGTTTTTGTGTTTGTCTGATGTGTTTAAGCAAATGAGGAAATCTTTCTAGATTATTGATATCAGCGTACGATTTTGTTTGTAAACAATAATTGCTAACTAGCTCATTATAATAAAAACTGCTGTGCAGTTTAGAATGGTTTCCGCATGAAGAAAAACTCTGTTTAACAATAATGACGAAATAACATATATTAGCAATGTAGACCGTTTAGATATTCATAAATGCTTCTTCAATTGAATATCTAAATAAAATAGAAATGCTTTCGTTATAGAATTATAAAGTGTATTTAAGATCAGATTGTTAAAGGCGTTTAAAAGAGATTTCATTTATTTTGAGTTTGTAAGGAATGTTTCAATGCTAAAGTCAGTTTTCTACGCTATATTTGCAAGATTCTACATAATTGCAAAATTTATAAACGAAAGACACTCGAGCACTCATTGGTCACTTATAGAGAAATCGAAATATTCAACTAAAATATTTCTGTTTAGGTTGTTTCCTATATGTTTCTAATATATATTTTATAGAGTTTACGAATTTAGCATTATTATTATGTTGGAATTATTCCTTAAATTAAAAACGACAAGTCTTAAAAGTGATATGTTTAAATTAAAAAAATTAAAAGCCCAAGTTAATCCAAACAATTAATTAATACACACTTAATTAGTAATTACACTATTAATGCCTTCTTCTTATTTTAGAAAGAATATATTTAATATGTCATATCATAATGATTTAAAATTATTCTTTTCTGATTTCTTTAATGATTGTGAAGGGAAAATTAGAGGTCTTAAATAATTTTATAGTATTTATGAAAGATTGATTACAAACATTTCGACGTTTTTGAATACGATTTGTTCATTCACCAATTTTGTTAATTAGTAATTTTGTATATGAAAATTTTTTGAAAAATTACCTTACAGAAAACTTTATCTTACCTTTTCATTATAATAGAAGAATGGGAAAAATCTAACATAATGGTAACCCAATTAAGTTTGAAATATGTCATATATAAGAAAGAAAAACTATACGCATGAAGAAAAATAAAAGAACAGTTTCATTTCCACTAACAATGTATATTGCATCGCGTTACAATACTAAAAAATAGAATATGTTTTACATTCAAGTAACTAAAGCTGTGGTCATTACCCTTTATAAATAAATTGCAAAGCATTTCATAATAAGATATATATTTTTGTAATTTCTAGCCTAAAATTGTTATAGCCTATATAAGTAAACTATTTATTTCATGAACATTTATGCAGACATTTCTAAATCGCATTCTAAGTTAATAAAAATGCCCTCAGTATCATGCATTTTAATGAAAAATTAGCAGCTTAGACATGTAACTCTTTGGATTTGAGAAAATAATGGATTAAAAAATCGTGTTCCAGATGTCTTGTGAATGAAAATAAGTTTTAAAATGATTACATATCAAAATATAAAAACGTGAACCAGCACAAAGCAGAGAAAAGACAATCAACGATATTTCAAACGGCGATCTCTGCAATCATGTTTTCAGTTTTTTTTTTTTAAACCTTCTGGTTTCATTCAATTGTAACGAATCATTCAAATGGGGGAAAATATTACTGGTTCTATCGGTTTTTTTTTAATTTCCTTCAGCATGCAGGAGGTCAAATATCGGTTAAATTATTTTTGACTAATAATAAAACCTTTGAACTCAATCGCACAAATGAATGTTTCTTTTAAATCTTTTTTAGAATGAACTTGCATGAACTCTGCTAAAGAATGTATATATGCAAGAATGTATGCACTATCCTCAATTTATATTTTACTTTCTTCTTTTATTTCATTCGTCAAAGTAATGAGGACAGTAACCCAGGTAGCATAGCCTATTGCACAATATTGAGCAATATTGTGACATATTATTTGATACTAAACAATATTTTAAAATATTAAACAATACTGCCAAATTAGATTAATGTTACACAATATTGTGCAATATTAGCATGCTACTAGAGAATGACACAAAAATGATTGCGTTCTTGATTATACTTTAAACAAATAAATTTATTTGCTTTCATTTATTTATAGAAAAAGAAAAAAGAGCCAAAATTCAATTTTAAATCCTCCGGCGGTTAAGTTAATTCATTTAAATTTCTTGAAATTAATGTGTTGGAAATTATGCTCTAAAAAGAAATGAAATACTTGCTTTTCAATCGAGATTCAATTTTAAACAGCTTTTCTTGCTACAATTTTCAATAAAATTTCTTGGAAATATTTAAAATACAGAAAAATAACTACTACAAACTAAAAGGAGTGATCTCCCCAAAACTTTCTTACATACAATCTAATAAGTTTGTAATGACAGAGATCGTCTTTCGTGGCATTGACGTAAAACAGTCATGAAATATTTGGGAGTGAATTTAGCTTTTTTACTTAATCTATTGTGTTACCCTTCGGCGAGATTAATACTTGACATGCGGTTAATAGTACCCGAAAATAGGATTTGAGTTTTAGACACATTTCCTACTTTCAAGCGATTAAAACAAGAAATTGATTCAAAACTGCACTTCTGATGTCAAAACCACTTCACAAATTTGATATATTTAAGTCAGTTTGTGTTTGAACTGTCACATTTACTATCCGTGCGAAAAGTTATTTTTAAAAATAGGACGTCGAATGCCAGGAAGAAAATATTTACTTAGTATTTAGTATTGTTCTTTTCTAAATTATATTTTTTATCTGAACATGCAATCCTATAAGATAAGAAGTAAACTATATAAACTCACTCACGTTTATCTGGCGAATGTCATCATCTGAATTTGATAATTTTGTAGAGATAATAAACAGAAACGGTTTTCTTTCCATTCTTTCTTTCTTGATGAAATATTTGATAAAAGAATGAAAAAGACTCATTTCATACAACAATGCAAGTATTGTTGAAACTGATGGGAAAAACATTTTCAAAAAATTATCAAAATTTTAAAAAAGGGACATTGTAAAGTCGAAAACAATGGAAATAATAAAAAAATCAATTGAGATTATTAAAAAGACAATATTTCAAAATCATAAATGGGACGAAATTTGAGCAAAAATATTTTCAAAAGTTATTGAACAACATTTCAAAATTTCGCTAAATTTGCATTAACTGAAATTTTAAATATTAAAATCCTAATTATTTAAATACAATATTAAATTCAATGAAAATTTTAAAAAATCATTCCGAGATGTTTGTTTCAAACTTTCGTTTTTTATTTATGTTAAATTTATGAAGTTTAATTTTAATGGCTTGACTTGTAAGGAATAAACAGATGCATACGTGGGTACCAACACTCGCAAATTATGATAAAATAGGCATAGGTTAAAGCAAAAAACGAAAATTTCCGAATGAATTATATTTGTTTGGGCAATAATATAAAGCGAAATGATATGTTTAATCTAAAACTTTTATCAAAACATTCTAAAAGTGAAAGTAAACATTCATCACTTCAATCATTCCTGTTTTAATATTAAGTCACAGATGTAAGAGTGCTTTTGCGCCAAATACCAATCAAAGTTGAAATTGCAAAAGCATTCCAGAAAACAATTAAAAATCAATCAAAACATATACTTTAAATAAAATGATGTATATTTCAAACAAAACGTAATTTTCGAATTAATCAAGGTGATTAATCATTTCTAAAATATTGAGAAAATATTTCAGAAAAATAAATTTTTGATTATTATTTTACTTATGCACTATTTTTATATGAGCCTTAAAATCCAAATTCAATTTACAGAAAAGGAATTTTAGAAAACTGTTTAATCACTAATAAGTAAAATTACTGAATATTTGATCAATCTTTAAAGTTTTGGTTGGGCTGGGATTTTAAATAAAAGTTGTTAGTTTAAAAGTTGATTACCTTGATCTAAATCATTTTCTAATTTATTAATATAAATAATTTATTTTTATGAATAAATTTTATATATAAATATTTTTACGATCATCAAAGAATCCATGTAAAACATACTGAGCTGTAAGATTTAGAAATACACATTTTAGATGCGAGAAAATATAAAATAGTGTGCGTATAGATTTTAAATGATATACGCAGTTGGATTTATGATCTGATTCTTGAGCCAAAAAAGAATCATGCCAATTAAGGACCTGAAATATGAGTTCACAATTCACGTTTATGTAAAATTTATCACACATACGGACCTATTTCATGCTAAATTGGTAAATTCGTTGAGTGGCAAATGTTTTCTCATTGCAACAGTGGGAAGTTTGGACAATAGCCATCGCTCAGATGTTATTCTAGTTATCTTAACATTGTTTAAAAATGAGAAAATTGAAATTAATTCTGAATTAATAATTTCAAACAACAATAATATTAAATAAAGAGTCACAATTATTTTATAACATTCCTCTAATTAAAATTAATTAAACCTGCGACTGGTTTGCCATTTTAATTTAATCAACATTGATTAAAAACTATTTGAAATGATCCAAAGAAAACAAATTAAGGCTTAACAACTACCTAAGGAGAGTACAAACTTATCAGGGTTTATACATATAGTATATGACATATACTACTTTATATCACTTTTTTATTACAATACAACGAAGGTGCGAAAAATCTCACCATACCCCGGATGCCATTTACTCTGGGCTTTGCCGAAGAACTATCAATTTATTCAATTACTGTCATTTATTGGCTGAATTATATTGATGTGCATTAATTTCATACAATATCGTTAAGTATGTATGAAATTTAATTGCGTATAGTGTTAAAAAGTAAAAAATGAAACTTAAAAATATCGACTTTTTTCAAAAGTCAATTTTGTTCATTTAATTACGAACATTTAATTTAAAAAGAAGTTATGAATATTTTAATAAATAAATAAATAAAATTAATGGGAGCCTATTTAAGAGATGCCACAGTTACAATCATTATATCATTTACTGTCAAACATTTAATCTCCCAGTGCATTTACATTATATAGTAAAACTGCATGCTTTTCCTTCTTAACCCCTTATCGTGGCTAGATTACTTTTTAGAAGAAAAGTAAAAAAAAAAAAAAAAATGTATATAGGTGGCTTTTTTGGGCTATACACTGAAATGACAAAAGTCATGGGATAGCAATATGCAAATATACAGATGGCAGTAGTATCGCAGCCAAAAAGTATAAATCCGCGTTTTCCAGAGCTTTCATTTGTGTTCAAGTTATTCATGTGAAGAGGTTTTTCATGATTTATGGCGGCACGACGAGAATTAACAGACTTTGAACATGGAATGTTAGTTGGAGCTAGACGCATGGGCCATTCCATTGCGGATATCGTTAGTGAATTCAACATTCCGAGATCCACAGTATCAAGAGTGTGCCGAGAGTATGAAATTTCAGGCATCCCATCCCATCATGGACAGCGCAGTCGGCGACCACATGCCCTTAACGACCGAGACCGCCGACGTCTGTGTAGAATGGTCAATGTTAATAGACACGCAACACTTCGTCAAATAACTGCAGGAATCAATGTGGGACGTACGAGGGACGTGTCCGATAGGACTGTGCGGCGAAATTTGTCTTCCTTGGGCTATGACAGCAGAAGACCGACACTAGTGCCTTTACTGACAGCACAACATCGCCTGCAGCGACTCTCCTGGGCTCGTGAGCATATCGACTGGTCCCTAGACCAGTAGAAAACCATGGCGTGGTCAGATGAGTCACGATTTCAGTTGCTACGAGCTGATGGGAGAGTTCGAGTGTGACGCAGACCCCACGAAGCCATGCACCCAAACTGTCAGCAAGGCACTGTTCAAGCTGGTGGTGGCTGCATAATGGTGTGAGCTGTTTTTACATGGTATGGACTCGGTCCTCTGGTGCAACTGAACCGATCATTGACTGGAAATGGTTATGTTCAGCTGCTTGCAGATCACTTGCTGCCCTTCATGGGCTTCACGTACCCACACAACGATGGAATTTTTATGGATGACAATGCACCATGTCACCGGGCCAGAACTGTTCACGATTGGTTTGAAGAACATTCCGGACAATTCCAGCGCATGATCTGGCCACCTAGATCGCCCGATATGAGTCTCATCGAGCATTTATGGGACATCATCGAAAGGTCCGTTCGTGCCCAAACTACTGCACCATCCACACTTTCACAATTATGGACGTCTATACAGACAGCATGGCTCAATATTCCTGCAGTGGATTTCCAACGACTTGTGGACTCCATGACACGTCGAGTTGTTGCATTTCGCCGGGCAAAAGGAGGACCGACACGATATTAACATTCATCCCATGACTTTTGTCACTTCAGTGTAAAGCACAAAAAATAAATAAATGGTGATATGAAAGTTTTGGGAAATACAAGATGTATATAGGTTAAAAATTATTTTACAGTGATTGTATATTTTTATAAAGTGGTATGTATGGTATACTATATAGAATTAACATAAGGGTTAAAAAAAGGCTCAATAGGTACCAAAAATCTAAATAATGCCAGTTTGACAAATGCCAGAAAACATAAAAACAGCTCCGATATTTTTAAAGTAAAAATTTTATCTACTAAAAACTCTAACTCCGTTTATTAATTAAAGCAATTAAAAGAAAACCTATATATTATTATCACAATTATTTCAAAACAGTCTTCTAATTAAAATCAATTATACCTGCGACTGGTTTACCGCCTTAATTTCCTCAATATTGATTAAAAATTATTTGAAACGATTCAAAGTAAACAAATTAAGACGTAACAGCTACCTAAGGAGAGTATAAACTTATCGGGTTTCTGTGACATCTAATACTTTATGCCACTTTTTGAATTACAATGCATTATTGTACTTGACTTTGATAAAGAGAAAGTAAAAAATAAAATTTTAAAAATCTGGGTCACACATTTCGAACGCAATCACTCGGGCAGTTTTTCACCTTTACATAAGCCCCTTGGTGCCTCATAAATTAACTTTAAACTGCTGTTAGACCATTTTTCACGAGGAACTCTCTACGGATCTACAATTTCATGGACAAATATTTTCGCAATGTGTAATTCGAAGATGAGATGTAGTTGTCCTTGTTTTGCAACAAGAATACTCAATTATTGATAATACAGAGGAAGAACAAAGCAAAAGCAATGTAGCAACTAGTACTTTCTTAATATCTTTTCAGTCGATAAGAAGTAACAATAAGAGATTGCGATATATTATGATTTCAAGTAGACTAATGGCTAAAGTGAAACATTGTTCAAGATTTCTACTAATCTCTTAATATATTTTATTGCTAAGAGATTGCATATCAATCTAATTAATCTCCTTTCATTTTTTATAAGAGTCTGTTAGCTTTCGGAACTAGTAAAAAATAAAAACTAAGCACCAATACTTTTATTTATTTCATTAATTTGAGAGCAGAGTTTTTTTATTGTTTATGGTAAAATGTTACAATGCCGTTTGTTTTATTGACTAATCTTAATTAGATCAATACCAATTTTCACTTTTCCAAAATTTTTAATTAGGGCTTAAATAGTTCAAATGATAGAATAAGCTATTTTCTGCCCAAAAAATTAACTCGAGGGGCATTTGGGGGAGTGGAACACACATATTCCATATTAATCATTTTTAAAAATCAAAATATACAGTAAAAATTCATTTATTTCAAATAAATAGCTTAATTTGGCAAAAAAGGAAGTAAATTATCCAAAACAAAAACATTACGTGTCACCACTTATGTATTTCTACTTAAAATGTCTGCCTAAATGCTTATACTTTAGTGCAATTTTTTTAATATAGATTGCACGAGCACCCTTACAGTTCAAATCAGATATGGAAAAAAAAACTGTCAGAGTGCTCGGACATTCTATATTGAAAACATTGCACTTAAGTATGAGCGTAATCATATGAAATCAGAGTGATATGCATTTTAATAGGTTTGAGGCTTAATCAACCTATAGGAAGACTTAGAATTATTTACTGAACATGTATGTCCTGGGGAAAGAGGAAGGATTAAAATATCCAATTTTCTTTAAAATCGTACTTTTGTATCTATCTGTAACCAGCTAAGCAATTATCGAGATTAATGGTGTGAAAAGTCGTAATATAATTAATTAACCAGACTCTAAGTTTAGATTCCAGACCAGAGATGTAACCAGACTCGAGGGAGTTTATTAAAAAGGAGAAGTGGTTGTTTCAAACATAAGAAGGTCACATATCAATAATGGTGCGCTGATTCATGATGTGTGCCTAATGGTATCTATATAGGGTTGAAAGCTCAAAATAATAGCTAATTAGGTTGTTCGGAATCCGCATTTATAATCCATTACATTCCGAACTAACATTGCAAAATTAGAATACTAGCTGATATATCCTTGGAATGAAATTCTTTATAATGAACTTATTCTTTAATAATGAATTATTAACTATTTTATCAAGCATCACAGAAAACTTCAACAAACATTAATTTATAATTTAGTTTTCCGAAGCAAAATTTGAAACAGGTCTATCGCATCTTATGTGTGAAGTTTAAAATTATCAGACATCAAATCAACATCAGTAATAATATATAATTAACGGCACTCGCCGGGATACAAACATGCCTCTAAATAAATATGCGTTAATTGTATATAGAAGGATTTTAATTTCCCGAGATAATTTCCAAACTGTTTTGCGACTTGCGGGTGCTTTCAGTTAAAATAACAGCGGAAGGTAGTGTCCTTGAAGTTTTCTCACATATTACAAATCAAATGTACTTGTATAATATTAAAATCGTGCCGTTAGCAAATTATAATTAAGAAAGATTCAATTGGCTTTATATCTTTGGCAATTAATCACTTAGATGACCTTAATACACAAGCTCCAGAGTCTCGAAGGCGTTCTTTTATTTCCAATTCACTAAAATCAAAATTTGGTGTAGAGTGACAATTAAAACCACAATATCATTCACTTGATTTCACGTATTTAAATTATTGCGTTTTTGGAGCTGTATATGTTTATGGAAATACTGATCCATATTTTGTCATACAGATTTAGCTTGACAGATAACCTCCGACAGGATTGCAAATTTAATAGATTACAGACTCTTTGATAGATTTGGTTCCAAATTCCAAAGTTATCTGCACTTTAGATATTAAATATGTGTACAAAATTTTATCCATCTTATTTTTACCTTCTTGAATATACGAAGTAAAGTATTGTAATAGTAAAATATTTCACTGAATCTTCACATTTTAGACCTCCCGGAGTGTGAAAAACCTTGGGTTCTTGGCCAATATTTGTCTGTCTATCAATTTTTTATCCGTGACAAAGATAACTAAAACATTGTTTGAGCTGGGCGAATAAAAACGGTATATAATCCTTACACCAAATTTGTAGATTTCTATCAAATCGAATTGTGAGTAATAGACTTTTAAAGAAAGTATATCTGTCCGAATATAATTTAAACAATAATTACAAAATAAAGAGAGATCGATGGATAAAATCTGGTATACAGATTTAACATCTAAAGTGTAGATATATGTAAAATTTGAAATCAAATTCTTCGAGAAATTTATATCTTATTGGTCTATTCTTTCACAAGTATTTCAACTCTCAGTAATTTAATGATTTAAATATATCAATTTTAATAATTGATTGCTTAACAACAATTGTAGATATGTGTCGTCAAATTTTGATTCCAATTAATTAAGGGAAAATACGGCTTGAATAAAAATTCGATTTCCTGATATTTCAAGCCATTAATCGCAGAATAAATTAAAATTTCACGAATTAAAAGATAAACTCAATAGAATATATTAAATTCTCATCAAAAATCCATATTTCATGAGAATTGCTAGCCAAAGCCACGCAAAGCAGTCGTGAGCTTCCCTAAAATCCAAAATTTTAGACGGGATGAGGAATATGCAACGTTTTTTAGAGAGACGAGAAGAAATTTTGGAGAGACCAAAGCCTGTTTAATTTTATAAATATCGTGCTAAGTTATATTCAGAAAGGCAAATAGATCCATTTTCTCTTAATGAGTTTCTTTCAAAATTTAATATGAATCTATAAATTTGACATCAAAGACATATTCCGAAAATGTTGCTTTCGGTCTCAGTGAAACATAAAGCTTTATCAAAATCACAATATAGACAGGTTGAACTATTACAACATTTTCTCTTTATACTCTTGTTATACGAGAAACTGAAAAATAAATGATAAGATATATAATTTTTATTTAAACAAGCGCCTAAAAACACATTTTGAATTCATATTCGATCATTCTGATCCTATTCCCATTGCTAATTTCTGAATTATTAGCGATACTCATACACTTCTAGTTCTAAAAATGAATTAAATTAAATGCATTAAATAAAATTTAAATACCATTCCGTATTCGAATTTCATCTAAGCCAAATTAATAGTTTTGGCAACAAAATTCAATAAATCAACTTTCTTTGGACTGAATATCAATTGCAATGTAATTAAAACAAAATGACCTAATACTAAATAAATAAATGTTTGGTATAAAATGGCATCATTCCATGTTTCCATGGAGACGGCATTATTTTTATTCCATTTTTATTTAACTAATCAAGAATCAGAATTATTCTAAGAGCAAAAGTGCAAAATGGAGTTCTTGTATACATATAAAATTCACAGAAAAACTCGCTGAAACGGCAAGTAAAGTATCTTCATTACAAAATCCACTCAATTCTCTCAGTAAAAAGCATTACATATTGAAGTACTAAGTCGAATACTCTGCATCGCTTGGAAATGTATATTATCTATTATTTTAAATGAAATATTTTTAAATAATTCGCTTGAAATATGAATTGAGATGTAAATATTCGAATGAAATAAATGTTTGAAAATTTATTTGCAAGTGCCAGAGGTTCAATTATCATACATATGGAACTGAAGAATGTTCTGTTAATATAGCTTTCAATTTAAAAATGAAATATTAATTTGGTTTCCGTCTTCTATCATTTCACAATCACGTGACGCATAGCATTCTTCAAGCCTTAAGTTATTAAAATAAGAATTATAATAAGTTAGCATGCTTTTTGAAAAGCCTTAAATTACTAATAATTTGAAATTTGCTCAAAATGCAGCAGAAAATAGATAATTAAACCTACAAAATCCCAACTGGCTTATGGTTATATTTATGTATTAAATGCTATTTATATAAAATCCATTAAAATTTCAATTATATTTTTAATTAAAACTTTAAAAAATTAATTTTCGAGAATTAGCTCCGAGCATATTGTTAATCAAAAACTTTATTTTAAAATTACTTTTTGACTGTTAGTAATTATATAAAAATTTTTCTTTTACTTTACTTGCATTATTAGTACTAATTTGAAATGGCTTTCCATGGATTTTTATTTTAATTTCTTTCAATTTTTTTCCTTTAATTTCCATAAGTTCATAAGATATAAGGAATTTAAAATTATATTTCGTAATTTTAATTATTGGAGTTGTATTTACGGATATATAAATGACATGTATGATATAATACGGATATACATGTTGTAAAAAACATTTTTTTGTATCCTTTAATGTAACTATATAATGAAGATAAAAGCAAAATCAAAACAAATCAAGCTTAAGATATTATCACATTAAAATTATTTGGGATTCAATGTTCTAATATCCTTCAAATTTTTTGAGGTTAGTTATCATTGCTATATAGCTACGAGCAACTTTTAAAATATAGACGAATACAAAGATAGACAAATAAACTTTAAAACTTTGTTTTTAATATTTCTTACAGATCTCATTGAGAGATAAAATATCAGAATTCGTAGCACGTATTAGTTGACATACTATTAGATCGCATTGCAGTTCAATTCTATCCGCATTGTACCATTGTGAAAATTGAATCCATAGATACACGTCAAAACATTTGGAATATGTTTTGTGATCTTGATGCATGGAGTTTTCAATCAGTAAATTCGATATTTAATATATTGTATTTTATCATATAAGGCAAAATATGTCAATTTTGAAAACAATTTATTTGATGCCCTCCCCCCCCCTTTTTTTTTAAAGATGAATATTTCAAAATTTGAAAAAACCGAGTTCGCATATGACTTGACAAATTCGATAGGCAAAATGATTATATCACAAATCAATAATAATTTTTAATAAAAACCTTAAAATTATATAGTTATAATGATATCATAAATACACTACATTTGAGGAATTTTTCTTTGTAAACTTCCCTGTGAAACGGGCAATGAAGCCAATTGGTTAAAAATAAAAAAAAGCAAGCTGTTCCTGAATCAAAAATTTAATCTTATTTCGTAGAACAGTTGATAACGCGGCTATAAATCAAATTAGATATCAACTAATGCAGACCCGATTATAGTAATGCCATAGATCTGAAAGATACAAGACCATTGATCATTAGAAGATCAATAAAAGAAATCCAGATTATATGAATACATTTTTATTTATTTTTTTATTTGTTAATAATCCTTAATATTTTTTGTCAAGTTTTTTTTATAATTATTTTTTAATCGTGTATTGAAATAAGCTTATAAAATAAGTAATATTGTTACAATTTAAAATATCTACCAAAAACAGCAGAAAAAATTACCTGCACTTGTATTCGGAATACATCTAAGGAAAATTATAGTTTTGTGATCAAATATTGGATCATAATAAAAATAATTTAAATGGTTAGAATTATTATATATTTCAAATAAATATTTTTTTCTTATCTTATAATAATCTGTTTCATCGGATAATATTAATCATATAATAGTATTTTTACTAATTGGAAACTGACGCTATTTCAAATATATATTGTTAAGGTCTTAATATTTTCTTGCACAGAATTTGTCAACTCACTTTGATTTTTAAATCGATAAGAATATAAAAGATACAAACTTTTTAAAAATTCTTAAAAGAAATCAAAGCCATTCGATAGGTTTTCTTTACATTTCATTCCCAAGTTCTATGAACCATAGGAAATGGTTTTTTAAAAGTGTCAATAAATTATATTGTTGATTTTTGTTAATTAAAAACTATGCTTCCATTGAACATGTGCAGTTTTACACAAGTAAACAGTATGACTACGTTGAAGATGTGCTTAATAAATTAAATTTAAAATTATTATAGCATATATAGCATAGATATTTAATTAAGAATTTCTTTATCTTAGTGATATTAAGATGTGTGACTTTAACCTGAAAATTAATTTAAACTTTCCTGTAGCATAAAAATTCCTTCAAATTTTCACTTATAGCTTTTAACGGTTGAATGAATATAAAATCACAGTTGGAAATATCTTAATATGCCATTTTATAAACACATACTTAAATTACAACCCACATTAAATTTTTTTTACGTCATTACTTAAAAATTATTAATAACCTTTTGAAAAACATTAAATTTCTTTTGTTTTTAAAAACTGTTCAGGGCATTCTGCAATTGTTTAAGAATCTACGAGAAATCTTCAAGCGTCTTCATTGCTCTATGATCTACAATTTACGAATTGCTTAATGGAATCATTTCTTTATAAACGTTACTAAAGACAAGGTATCCTTTCATTTGTTATTCGAAAAAACAAAGAAAACAAGAGATTGAATAGAAAATATGTACAAATAATATCGAAAAGAGAACTAACCACCTATTTCTATTTTAATTGGCTTATGTTATAAATAAATTAATTCTTTCATCACCTGTTGGTTTCGTTGGTGGTGTTATAAATCAGTCTACCTTCCCTCTATTTGGTACAGATTGTATAAGAGAACAGAAGCAACCAAAAGAATTTATTAAAAAACTAATTACAATGGGTGAAACTTTACTTATTTTATACAAAATTCTTTTATCTTCAAAACCATGTTAGCGCTAAGCACTGAATTGGCCACAGGAAAAAAAGTCACCATTTCAATCAATACAAAGTAATATTTTTTTTTTCATAATTTTGACAAGTGTATTCATTTTGATCATTTACTATGTTTAGTGCATATCCTTAATATTCTAATTCTTGTCAGAATCGTCGAACATGACTCACAAATTTGATGGACATCTCGCGTGCCAGTTTTTTTCCTACTTTTGAAGCAAGTTAATCTTATAGCAAAATTAGAACAGAGTTGTCCAGAAAAAATTGCCCTCAAATCTAATACAGGAAATAAAAAATAACCGAATAGAATGAATAAAAAATTGATTGCATAGCTTTACTATTTTGAGTTCTCAACAGAATAAAATTGCAAGTATATTTAAATATACATTGAACAATTGTAAGAATGTTGGATCTTTCCTCATGGAAGTTTGGAGTATTTTTGTTTGATGTAAATTTGTATGAATAGTTATTAAAAAACACTTTTTGAACCAATAATGATTATAAATTTCTACAATAACATAAAATAAGAGAAATTTGCTTTCCTGAAACAAGAAAATTTAAGCTCGATAGATCTGAAATAATATGAGCAAATTTTAATTTCAGAAGCGGAATGCATAGTAAAGAATTAATCCAACATATTTTAAAGGATAAATATGATTTTACTTATTTATGTGCCCTTTAGTGCTCATATGGGAAATTATCAATCAAAGTAGATGATTCATTTATTTAAAATTATAGTATCAAGTAATTATAGAAAAATAATTTTAATAAACTATTCCCTGATTGATAGATATTTTATTATATTTTTGAAGCCGGTTTTGATACCTCGTATTGTTAAAAAATTATTGGCAGCAATTTTAAAAATAATTTTTACTGCGATTTAAGACAATTTTGATTAGTTTTTATAAATCTTTTTTAGATCATTTTACCATCTTTCTTGATTTAAAATTTATCAAAAAGTAAAAACAGCAGATCAATGATTATTGATTAATATAGATTAAATAAGTTTAAAAGGCTTGTTTTCTTTAAAATTCTTTTAAGAAATTAATTAAAAAAATTTTGAAATAGAAATCTCTATTTATAACGATTAACATGAGATTTAAAAATATTTTTAGAGTTGAAAAATAATAAATCGACTGTTTCACCACCACCACCAAATTTTTACTTAAAATAAATTGATAGGATTCATAATTATTTAATTTAATTAATTTAAAGGAATTAAATTGTAAAAAATTTTAAAAAATTAGCTAAATATTTTGCATTCAAAGAAACTTTATGTGCAGTGTAAACTATGTAAAGAATCATTACTTTTATTATAAATATCTTATTCCTCCAGCTTGTAAATATAGTTATTTAATTACAAATTGACTCTTTATCATCAATGAACTATATATTGTGAAAATTTAAATATTGTAAATAATTTAATCAGCTCTACCATATGTTCACGATGCAGAAGAGTAAACAGAAAGTTAATAAAAAATACTTACTTCTAAAAGCCCAGCTTTTCAAACTTCTCACACCGTTCACCAAAGCCATGATGCTCTTTTGGCACTCTCCAGAAAGTTTGGCATCAGATCCCATCCTTAGAAACATAGGGAGAGCCTTTTTCATTCGTCCGTCAATGATTTTCTTTACACTCTTCTCAAAAATTTGCCATTTTTCATGCACAATTTCTGATTCGGATTTGTTGTTCACTTTAGTCGTAGAGACTTCCGCTGGAGAGTTCGTGGTAGCTCTATGTTGCTGAACCCATGACCTTGGAATCGATTGTGTTCTTCTAGCAGTAAGGGTTGAAGAAGATGCTGTTCTGTTATTTCGAGCATAACTTGATGATTCTACATGCGGACTCAGAGGTTCAGACAGCTGAGTGTTTTCTTCGGATACAACTTGCTGTAATAGGCAAGTAATAACAACGCAGGCTACCAGGAATTTCATGTTTTTTAACATTTATAAACAATATTTTTCAGCAGTTTTTGAAGAGATGGAACACTAAATTTGCTTCGTACCACTAGATTCAATAAGTGTTAAACAGTAAATAATTTTGATTTGTTAAAATAAATCCACATCAACAGTTTGAAGAATTATTTGATGGAATCTAACATTAAATTTGCTAAACAAAATTAATTACAAAATCGAATCGCAATTATTTACTTAAATTTTTCAACCCAATTTTAATCTATGACAAAAAATGGAATAGGAAAAAATAAGAGTCAGCAGCTAATATCAAAAATGTTCTGCTACTGTAAATAAAAAAGCAGAAGGCTTCAAATGGAACAAATGATAACAGTCCTTCCTATAATTAAAATGCTACAGTTCTTCGAGTTTATTAATTTCTCTGCTTCCTCGAGGTGAAATCAAAAATAGATAAATTAAGAGCCATCAAAATAAATAATTTTCTTCCTAAAATAATTACAACTGGATTTTACACAGCTGAATTTCCTGCTTTAACAACACAATATTTTCTTACTCTCAAAGTAAGTTGTTCCCGGGACAGCGAAACCGTAATACATTTTCCCTCCAAGTCTGAGCACTTAGAATTCGGCCGCGGATTTTAAAAAGTGGAAACTGACAGTTGTTCTCTTTGCAGACATGTTTGCTTCCTGAAGAATAGGTTAATTCAGGGTGGAAGACGGGGGGAGGCGATTGCCGGTTTCGCCAACCGGTATCTCCTTCTTTTTACGCCAAGACTTCTGTTTTCAATAGGTTCTTGTTTTGATTATTTACAACTGTTTTGAATATTTCACTAAACGATTATTTTGTTAAATTTAGTAGGCTTGTATGTTTTTGAAATAATTAAACAGAACTATCACATACATAATTCATGTCTTTGGTGTTTTAAAAAAAATATCTATAGGAATATCTGAAATAATTATTGAATTATTTACATTTATCTCAACGGCTTTGCTGAAAAGTTTATAAATTTACATAAATTGTTTATGTTAAAAGTTATGTTATGCAAATATATTTTTAACGGTAGGATGCAACTGTAAATAACTACTGTGTTGATAATAATATATATCGAAGTTTTTATTTAATTTAAAAAAAGAACTAGAATAGTTGTTAATTCTTTATTTGAAGTTTTTATATCCTGTATCTCTTGTAGGAAAGCTTTTACTTTTATTTTTACGAATAAACGAAAAGAAAATTGATTTATTATTCTATTATGTTTACTTATATTTGCATTTTTAAACATATAAGTTTTTTTTTAAAGTTCTAGATATGATAACGAATCACTTTATTCTACAATGTAAAGAAATATGAATTTTCCCATTTAAAAATGAAATTAAGTTTTTGTAAATAAAAGTTCTACAAATATTATGCAATTCAATTATTTGATGAGCATTTGAAGAAAGATAAGATTCTATATTAAGGTAAACATGCTAAAATGAGATATGTGCTCATAATAAATACCATTGTTATAATTTCTTAAAAGGCAAATTGTTATTAAGTTGTTATTAATTCTTTTATTTATTTTAATTAATTTTAAAATAAATGAAAAGGATTTTTTTTTTATTTTGACTTCCCTTGGGTTGGCTATCAAACACCTACACATACACATAGAGAGAGGATCGTTTCTCTCAAAATCATTGATGAAAAAAAGATAAATTTAATCTTCTTATCTACCAACAAATTTTATATTCTTGGTTATGTATAATTTGGAAAATTCCATTCCTAGATTAATAAATTATCATGTCATTATATGCCCAAGATGCCAAATCAGGGAAAATGGATTATTTTAAATTAAATGAACAAATTAATTTGTCTTTCAAAGTTTTGCAGCAATACTTTTAACGATTATTAGTATTTAAAAACATGATTAATTAAAAAACATTTAAGCTTGAAGTCGATAGCAGCTTGTTTCAATAATATCAGGTTAAAAGGACATAAATTATGTTAATTTTGAATATTCTGTGAACAATATATGTGAATATTAAAACATTGCTTTCTTAAATATTGAAATTAATAATAAAATGTGTCTTACATGCCTACATACATAATTTATTTGTTGCTAAGCTTTTGAAGCATTTTGCAATTTGCGGTTACTAATAGCTGCTAAGTGTTCAATGTATTAACGGAAAAAGACAAAAAAAAACCATTGTTTAATGGATTGATTTAATTGTAGTATTTCACGTCCGCATGCAAAAATGAATCATATGTTTATGTAATCTAAATTTGACTTTTTAGTAATAATTTGTAGAAGTAATCAATATTATTATTTTTTTAAAAAAAGCTCGTTTATCATTTTAAATTTGTTAAATTCGAAATAATTAATTTCAATAAATATTTTGGTATTGTTTGCGATTAATAAAAGAATCGAAAAACAGACACTAAATAAAATGCTTGAAAAGATTACATGAAAGGAATCTTCACGTGATATAGACTAAAATCCAGTAAGACCATTTATTGATTTCTAGTTTATTATTATAAATTGTACTTCCTGCCTATGTTGTTTTCAAGGCGAAACAAAAACATCTGTGACCCATTGCGCAGCAGTTTACTCATGATTCGAGAAAAATAATTGCTTTTGATTTTTTTAAATGCTGTTTCAATGAAACAGCCACATCTCAAAAGCAACTTAGAAGGGGACCCTCATTACATAACTTGATCTAATTGAACGAATCTTAACTATTATCTTACAAAAGGCGATTATTTGCCAAAGATGGAAACCCGACCTCTCTTTTACCTGCCACAAAGAGATGCAATTGTCTCTGAGGGCTAATAACCTGCTGCCCTGCTTCTTTTTTCCTTTCTTTTTTAGCAGTAGTGAAAAACTTCTCCATTCCATTACTTCCTCCAGCCCGAGGCACCAGTCCTCCTTAGTTCCGGAGGTTTCCATCCACCAGAAGTACCAAAGGAAATTTATAAACAGTTACGCGAAACCGATTGTCCTTTGTTGTAGAATTCGCGTGACCGTCTAATGTGACAGATGGGGGATGGTGTGTTTTGAATTTATCTTGAAGAAAAAAGGAGGATATCTTCCAATGGAATAAATCTCATCTTTTGCCTGTAGGAAAGTGTAATGGTGGATAGTAGAACATTGCAAGAAAGTTATTCGATTGTAATTAGTGGTCGTAAATATAATTAGTTTTTTCAAGTAGGACCTAGTTCATCTGTAATGATAGCTTTCTTGTTTCCTGGTTTCTTTGAATGTCCTGATACTTGTATACTTCGATCTACTTAGAAATTTCTGGTGAAAAAAAATGTACGAACTTTATGAGGTTGTTTCTTTTTGTTGAACTTTTTGTTAACATGGTTTAATATTTAGCACTCAGTACCATTATCAGATGAGGTAAAAATAAAAAAAAGCAATGAACTTTTATACTAAAAGAAGATTTTATACAAATAGATGTACAGAGAATAAATATATGAGTAATGCACTTGAAAAATTGTCTCAAGTATTTCCAAAACGTTTGAGTATAAATGTGCCAAGACAAATCGCATTACTTGATGCAAAAAATTACAGAATAACTGTATTATTTTAGATTCTCTTTAGTTATAATAATAAAATTTTTAAATTCGATAATATGAAGTTAATACGAAAAAGCAATCCTGAATTTGAAAATTGCAGAAATATTTTAAAATAATCTATTCCACTTTTTCATTCTTTTAAATACGAAATACACAAAAGGAAAATAAACTTTCATCTCCAAAAGAATTATTCATTAAAATTTTCTTGAATATGTACATTTTAGACTTCATTGCACTTGAATGTCATTTTTATAGTTTTGACAGACTATGAACATGGCATGCCCTCAAAAGTAAAATAAGCACATTTTTTCAAAAATATCTTTAATCTTTTCAAATTTTGAGCTTCTTCAACAAAAATCCGACTTGCTTAGGCAAGAGCAAGATGACCAGATGGAACTAAGATATCATATCATCTACACTTTATAAAAATGCATGACTCCTTTTCTTCCTTTCTCCCAAAAATTTCCCCTTGCATTCATAGATATCATTTTCTTGAAGCTAGAATTGATAATCGTGTAATTTCTATCCGTGTAAATTTCTGAAGAAGAATCGTAAGAACACTTTGCTCAAAATTAATTTATACAAATGTGAGGCAGTTTTTACTTTCGATTTTGACTGAAATTTATTCATATGTTTAATAAAGTGTTTGTGTGTAAAACATTAAATGAAATGGAAAGGAATTTAAACAAGACAGGGTCATTTACCGGTCAACTTTGGCCAGACAGAGTGTTTGTCCTACTTGAATGCTTGTTTGACCTTTCAGAATCTGACCTGTAATAAACACACTGTGTATGACTAAGTTCGGAATGAATTTTATAAAAATATTCGAAAAACTGTTGTATTCTCTTAATATTTGCTTAAAAAAAGAGTGAAAAAACATTTATGAAACCAAAATGTACCAGTTAAGAGCCAAAAATTAAAAAAAAAATTTAATGATTTTTTTTTGGCAAAAAAAAGAGATATGTTGTCAAGCATTTTCTAATTTAGGAGCTTAACTGATTTCATTCAAATTTGGTATACAGCTTAAGCAATATATTATCTAGTTCCTGAACTAAATAATACGCAGTATTTCTATCCTATATTTAAATTTTGGCTTTAGACTCATAAACAACAGGAAAGTTTCAATTATTTTTACATTGTGAAGCACTAAAACAAAAATAAGATATATCTAAATGAATAGATTGTTTATTCTTTAGTTTGAAGTTTAAGAGCTACGGAGCCTAATTAGAAATTTTCATGGCAAATTTGAACCAAAAATTAGCATTAAATTTTAATTTGAGAAGTTTTCTGAAAAAAGATCCTGTTATATTCTATACTAGAGAAAATATTATCAAAGGAAGTAACACGGCATTAAAATGTATGCAAATGCAATTGTAAAGGTCAGTATAGTTTCCCCCAAAAATAGAGACAATATTCTAACGGTTCTATAAAGAAACCTGTTCAACTATTAAGAATTTCAAATTTAAAATATTTCAAAATTTCTCAGAAAATTGATTTTAATGAAGTCGCCTATCTATTAAAATAAATTATTTGAAAGACTTCGATTTAATAATGTTAAGACAAAACGAAACATCCTAGTAATATTTTAAAAGGTTGAAAAGAATGTCGTATGGTTTTTGTATATAATGTTTATAAGCTGACCTGTTATTAATTAAGTTTTTAAGCATAAACCAAATAAAAAGTTAATTTTTGGAAAGGATTTTCTTCAAATTTTAGAATATATTTGTATTGCTTAAATATATTTTGTTAGTAGAAAATTCAGAAAACAATCTTTTCAATGGTATTAATTTTATTTTCGAAAAAAAAAAATTGTATTAAAAAATAATTCTATTTTACAGCAATACTTTTCATTATTTTAGTGGTTGTGTTTATACAAAGATTTTAAGATCATTTTTTATATTCACATTATAATTGTTATTTTATCCAGTGTAAATTTTAAAAATTAAGATAATAAAAGAATCGAATCTCAAATATTACTGAGCTATAGTATTTTGAACGATTGATTTGAATCTTTTTTACACTTTTTTAAAAATTTAGACGGATCATTTCATTCTTAAGTAGATCTTTCGATTTTAATATATATATGTCTTCTGAATACTTTGAAATTAGTACTTTTTCATTGAATTTTTACATTATTTATTTAAAAATACAGCTTTGATAAACATATTTTAGAACACATACCTTTAAAATCGTTTATTATTTAAGATATGAAAATTTATATTATTTATATTTCAAATTTTCTTATCAATACAAAAAATACTTATCGAATTTCCAAAGCATTTTCACGCTTATTCTCTAAAATGTTTCTTTTGCTTCAATATTTGAGAATAAAATCTGATATACTCGCAATAAGCAAATAGAAATATTGCGTATCTAATGATCTGATTGATAGATATAACATGAACTGAAATTATTTAAATCTTAATACCATAAAATATTCTAATCATCTGCAACTATTTTTAATTTAAATGAAAGTGTCTGTTTCATCACAATGTTTAAATCTCGTAGCTTTCGAAAAGCTACAGATTAAAGCAAACGATTTTTAAAAATCACTCAAAATTTGCTGCTTCCATAATTATTGATTTTATTAAAATTGTAAATAAAGAGATATTAAAGAGGAAATAAATAAAACGATTTAAAATGCCTGTTGTATTTTCATTTAAAAGAAATGGCAACACTAAAGACAAAATCTGTTTTTCTATAAAGGGACTCATCATTTCTTTATTGAAAATAAATTGTTTGATTAACTGTAAAAAATTTTCATTAATGCCTTTATACATCATAATACTTATGAAGAAAGCCTGAAAAAATATCTAGTGAGTGCTTTTAATGTCTTTAATGCAAAAATTATTTATGTTTTCTGATTTCATTTACACAACTATTCTAATTTAAAATGTTCTATAAATTTCTTGATGTAATTCTTTTTTCAAAATTAATTTTCACCAGAAAGGTATATTTTGGACTGTAATCAAGATCTACAGTAGGGATTTAAATAATAAGCAAATTAAAAATATTGAAAAAAAATCTTTGAATTTTTTAAGAATACTTCTCTTTGAGGCTTTGCATATAGGATTATGATTTTTTAAATGTTGATTTAAAAAATGTTAAATTTACATTTTAATCATGTGAGAACATGTTGTTTTCGCTTAAGGTGGGTTCATACAAGACAAACTATTGTGCGCAGTAGAAGATTGTGCCTACTTCCTGAAAATCACGTGACCACAACGGGACAACCGTTGGCCATTGTCTCAACTACGTTGTCACAACTGTTCATAGGAGGATAATACAGGGACAACAGATGGGAGGCAATGATTACGCGCAATAGTTGCACTCGTGAGAGCCTGCATTTAGGTTTTTGGAGCTTTAAAATGTGAAGGCAATAAAATGTTTAAGCCTCAAAATACGTAGTCAGTGAATTAACGATTTATCCTTTTTTTAAATTTTGGAATCGGCTTTAACAGCAAAGCTTTTGAATTATCTATCGCCTGTTAAATTAGTTTTATTTTGTAATCTGCTTTCACAGTACAGTTTTCCCATTATCTATCGTATGCTAATATAGCTCTGTTTTAGAGTCGACTTTCACAATACAGCTTTTGAATTATCTATCACCTTCTGTTGTATTATTTCCCTTGAAAATCACAGTGTTATTACCTATCTCGTGCAACATTTTTTAAAAAATAAACCAAACAGATTTTTTGTTTTGTTTAGCAATCGTTCGTTTAATCGATAAAAATTGGTATAGGATAATTTCAAATAGTTGAAATAGGGTTATTAGAAAATAATGCAGAAGGTCGTCACATTTGATGATTTATCCCAACTAAAGTTACAACTTGATTTCCAATTTACACTTCAGATTTTCTCTGAATTCTTAAGAATTTTCTTAAATAATTTAAGTCATTAACCAGTTTAAACCGGTTTAAAACAATCACGAGACTATCAGATTTGGCATGCGTCAATATTTAGAAAAACAATGAGTTTTGTTCAGCTCAAAATCGTTCGAGCACCAAAACTTCGTTTGTGACTAAAAAACTCGAAAATGGAAGTAAAAAAATATCATAATTTATATAAGGATAGAGGATTCACGTGATGGTTTCAAAAGGGTTTAAACTGGTTAATGGCTTAAATTAATTAAGACAAATAAGAACTTAAAATATAATAATGTTCGCACATGATAACTTGAAAATTGAGATAGCAGATTTTATTTATTTTTATTTTATTTCACTTTTAAAAATTCTATTTTCTTTCTTTTCTTTTCTTATATTCTATTTTTATTTTGTTTTAATTTAATAAATTAAATTTTATTTATTATCAAAGTTAGGATTTTCTTCGAAACTTACTTATAAATAAAAATTTAAATTAATGAAAATAAAAATTTTAGAAGATAGACAATTGTGGGTATCGTATAGAAATTTTAGCTGAATTCTAAATAGCGTTTGGTTTTTTTTAGAATTTAATTCATTTAATTAATTTGTGTTATTTTCTTCGTAAATTAAAAGATATATAATGATGTAGGAAATTTGATGATTATTTTTGGAAAAATATAATTTTATAAATTTTTTTTCTCAAAGACAGTATAATTTCTTGTATATTAGACATTATTTTTAAGTAATATATTTTAATATGCAAATACCAAGTATCAAAATAAATATTTACAGCTATTATTTCTCTTTTTTTCATTACATTATAATAAAAGTCTTTATTCCATTTTTTTGTGGAATTAATACTTTTTTTATACATTAATATGAAAAAATTCTGGTGGTATTCAAATTATGTGTTTGTTAGTGTTAAATATGTTCAAAATATTTGAACAGATCTTAACAACACTTGAAGATTCAGATATTGGCAATCGCACTTGAGAATAATGTCTTTTATTTAAACGAGTTAAAAAGAAGTTTCCAAAGAGATAAGGCGTGAAAATTATCGAATAAATAAAGATGTGACAGTTGCTATCTTTCTTGTCATTTATTTTGAAAACAATGCAGTTCTTTCGCTAAATTGTTTTGAGAAATTCTTTATAATAAGCTATTACTCAGAGTGAAGAAATCTGTTTTGTAGGAAATCTTCGACTATTGTAGATATTATCGCATCTCGTGACGCAATTTGTCTACTTCCGCTTTTAATCTCTTTTAAATACATGAAATTTCCAATTGCTTCCGCTTTTGATAAATACCACCAGATATTTTCCTCAATTTTTTTTGTTAGTATAATCAAATCATAGAAAATTTCCGATAAATAAAATAATATTATTTATTTATTGCATAAACTTCCTTTGATTTGTTAATAAGGAATTTTAATATTTTAAAATCCTTTCTTAGAATAAACAAGAACGCTTTTTAAATTTCTTACAAATTTATTAGAGCGAATAACTTTGAAATCAAATTCATAAGTTTTAATAATAAGAAAATAAATATCAGGTAACATTATTTTATACATGTGAAAAATAGAATAATAATTAGTACTAATACTAAAAATGATGTTCGATTTTATAAAAAATTTTCATTATTGCTTATTTTTCTTTACATAATGCATAAATACATAACATAACGCCCTCTTGCGCCTCCTGTGCCTATAACATTAAGTTATCTAACCGGTTAGAAGGGCACAAAATGGAAGGAAAAAAAAAGGAAGAAAGAGATAAAAAAATAAAGAAAGGTAGAGACGACAAACCATCCAGGTATCTCCAGAGAGAATCCCATTGGTGTCGAATCTTACACGACTGCATTCAGTTTTTTGATGAGGTAATAATTACATGGGGGGAACAAAAATAAGTTACACTTTTGAAATTATATTTTTGGCTGAATATGATTGGCAATTTGGTCTCAGCTATTGTAAAATCCTGAAGAGGTCTTGGTATTTATGGATATGGTTTATTATGGAGCAGATCTTGCTGCGTGAATGGGTGTTCGATGCAACCCTCCTGTACCATTCTTCCTCAAAACGTGGCTCTGGCTTTCTCATGTGCCATGAGAGAGTCAGTAGGCATTCGGTGGCATAGTGAATTGGGGATCCTATTTCCCCACAGCTACAGTAAGGAGAGATGGCCAGATGGAATCTGTGCAGGTATGTTGCGAATGGACCATGTCCAGTGAAGAAAAGGACATTAGCTCTGACAGTAAATTTTCTATTTTAACAGCTTTGTGAAAAAAAAAAAAAAAAAAAAAAAAAAAACCCTTTCTTAATATTTAAAAAAGATGCTGGATTTATTTTTGCTGTGAATCCTTTACTTTGAATATACAGGATTAAGGTATCCGACTACGATAAGAACTCTGGTTTTTGACCACATTGGTGAATATTTTTTTTATTGTTATTTTTTGTAGTTTAAACTTTTTTTCTTTTCAAAACAGTTGATCTTTTCCAAGAAAAGAAAAGCCTGATTTGTCTTCCAGGGTTCAAATATTTTTCAACTAAAACTTGTTTTTAGCTTCAATTTCTTAAAACTTTCATTTACATAAAAATTCTCCATCGTCAACATGATATCCCCAAAATTAATAGATGTATTGACATAAAAATTTCAGCGCGTGTCTTAAATAATATGGGCAATGAAATGAACCAAAAGTTTTATTGTTGGTGAAATACTTTTTTATTTATATGATTTTGTAGAAAAAATTAATTGTAAATTTATAGAAAAAAAAAATGCATACAGATAATATTTTTACCCATAACTTCTTTGCATCTAAATACTGTTCTTAGAATTTCGTTCATTTCATTCAACGTTATATATTCTATAACTTGTGTACAAAGAAAAATAAAATCGCTGAATTACCATTTTGTGTAGAGTGTTAACCGTTTTGGGTAAATTTCGTTATAATTTACAACAATTTTTCTTATTTTTCAAAATATATTTTCAAATAATTTTGTTATACTTATAGTATTATTAATTATAATTGACAATACATCTAAAAACAGTAGCTTTAAATAGTTTTCAAAAAATGTCCTTCGAACGTACTCAGATACCTTAACTAATGGATTCAGAAATCTTTCCATTATCTTATTTCTTTATTTTATTCTTTATTTTCTTTATTTTATTTCTTTTATTCGGAGATTTCACTTTCTTCACATTTCACATTTTTCTGACCTCATATTTTATTTTTAAATGATGGAATTAAAAATAAAATATGAGGTCAGAAAAATGGTAACAAGTAATAATAAAAACAAAAATTAAAAAAAATCGATATAATAATTTTAAAGTGGAATATAAAAAGGTAATTTTTTTAAAAAATTCTGTTAATATTCTGTTCATTAACCCTAAATCCTTTACACAAGTGGTCTTTTGATTTTAATTATTCAAAATTTTTATAGCTAGTCAAATTGGAGGATAAAATGATTCAGAATATTTTCATGTTTAAAAATTTAACTTACTGCAATATCTAAAATTCATCATGTTGACAAAATCAGCAATACGATTTGTAGGTAATTAACATGGCAAGAGGCACTGTTTGGTACTCTTTTTTAAAAAGATGAACTTTGCGTATTTTTTATGTTTCCGTTTCCATCTACATTAAGTGTTTCCTTTCCAAGAGTTTAAAAATTCTGTTGAAATTAATACTTGATTTTTTATTTTATTAATTTAACTATATATAATTTAATCGCATTATTTAATTATTATCTATTCAATTGCGAGTGTATGCAAGGAAATTAATTCTTCTTTTTATTTTAAGTTAGTATATTTTTCTCAACACCTGAATGGCAAAAAATAATTCATTTTATAAATTTTCGCATAAGATGGCTTATCCTTTACCTCTTTCCACTTTTGCTATATGAAAACTTGCATTATTATTTTTCGAACTTATCTTTATATTAGAAGATTAAAAATTAAGAAAAATTTTATATCAAAATCATAGAATTCATTGCTCTGAAAGAACAAAGATCTTTGTGTGAAGATGGAATTTTATTTTTTTCTGTTGCTAACATCATGTTTTACCAATGTACAATGATTAAACGTATCTAGGATACTTTTAGATCTATGTATTTTTAGATTTATTTAATTACTAGCCGCGTTTGGCAACCAGCTGGTTCTGCATAAGTAATGCGTTCTAAAATTTTCAATTAAATCACATATTCCTTAGCCTTGAAGTAATTCTGGGCATTGATTGGCCTGAAATTAATATTTTCTTTAAGTTCAGTTCAGTTATATTAACGTCCCGTTTAAAGCAACACGAGGGCTATTTTGGGATGGACCTCGTAATTTTGAACCACGGTCAGATGACGAGGACGACAACTGAAGTGGCACCCCCCTCTCCACACCACACCACACCAGCGGGAGGACTTTGGCCTGACAGATTTAACGTGCAAGAGACCCCCTCACACGACGGATCTTCGGTGGAATCGAGTCTCGAACCTGAAACCCTCCGGTTCCGAAGCCGAGACCTTACCACCAGGCCACCGCGGCCCTATTTTCTTTTCTTTTTTTTTTTTTTCTTTAAGATGATTGACTGAGAGTTCTAAAAGAACACGTTTTCCTAATAATATTCTTTAATTTTATAAATCAGGCAATTTTAACTATTGATTTAGAAGACTGATTGATGTAGCAACTTTTATTTAAAATATTAATAAAAATATTTTGTAAAATAAGGCTCACAGAACAAAGTATAAAGAAATCTGAAACTCATTATTCATAAATGCATTGTTTTACTCACGCTACATAAAATGTTATTATTTATTTCATTTAGATCCAATTAATAGTATTGAACAATATATATGCTTATTATTAATATTTTACAAATTGGCCATTGGACCGGAATTTGAATTCATATCCTGTATAAATAAAGATAATTTATTGAATTAATGATTTAAATATTGCAAACGATCATAGGGTTCTATGCTTTGCATTTTATAAAGAAAATATCACATTTTATATTTCTTTTATTTTATCCAGTCACGTGCTAAAAGCTGCATTTCTTTAGATTTTATTTGCGATGATAGTTTTTTTTAAATTTGAACTTCTGTCATTGTTTTCTTTTATTTTATCTAGTCACGTGCTAAAAAAAACATGGTCAAAATATTTCTTTAAAAATTGGTTAAAAATAGAAGTTAAGTTATACATTAAAACACTAATACCATTAGAAAGCTAATTTTTTAATCTTTAAATTGATGTAAAATTCATGTTTATGCAATAGTATTTTCGGAAGTTATTGCGGAAAAACGACGAAATTTCGCTTACATTTTAATTAATTCAAATTCTAATTAAAAGTTCGAAAAAATTACTCTGAAGTGAGCATTCTCGACTTCCAAGGTATACATATACCAAATTTGGTAGCTGTAGGTCTAACGGTCTGGTCTGTAGAAATCCAACACACACATACATTGAGCTTTATTATAAGTATAAATTTGTATTTGTGCTAATTTATTATTTGTGTTTATCTTTTTATTTGTATTTCTCTAGACAATTGGACAAATTGGACAAATAGCCGTTGAATTGAGAATATAATTTTTTCAATAAAATCATGAGAGAATTTAGAAGATTGGTTTAAAATTAAGGAAAGAAAAAATGGGCTCATCCTGCTTCACAAAATGCGGACTATGATTTGTAAAATTTTTCAATGATATTGTTCGCTGGGGGTAGTACTTACATGTGATTTCATAAAAATAACAAATATTCTGATGACATTAATGGTTTTGATAAATGCCATCTCAGCTTATACTTTTCTTTACTTATATAAGAGGAGTGTTTAACCAAATTATACAAAACATATATGTCAAATTATGCTAGCATAACAATTTATTAAAATGTCAAGTGAATACTTGGATAATTCTAGGTAATATCAGTTTCTAAATATATTTTAAGTGCACAGGTATAAGACAACATATTTATTTTTTATAATTTCCAAGTCTAAAATAAGAGTAAGATTATAGTTTAGTAAAGTATGTGAAATTTTTTTTTTGATATCATTAAAATTCAGAATTATATTGGTATCTCAACAACCTTATTTTCATTTACTCTATAAAAGAAGACAGATTTTTTATTAACAGATATTTTTATTTTTGAATTGAAAATATCATTTAGACTCTTTTAAAAGCTTCACAATGCATTAAATATTTCAATATATCTATTATGTAAGTGCATAATTTAAATTAATTAGTTAATTAAAAATTAGTAAATACAAATACATTACTCCGAGCATGAAAATATTTACTTTAAATTTTTATATAAGGTTTTGATGGAAATAATATCTCCCGTTTTATAAGTTTCATATTATTTAGGATGAAACATAAAGACTTAGTAAATAAAAGACATGAAAAATTCTTAGTTTATTAACATATATCATCCCGAATATACATACATTTCTTAAGAAAAGGTGTAGCCATCAAAAACAATGATATCAGTTGTTAAAATTACGTGAAGACCAATGAACTAAACTTATTTTCTTTTCAATCAATTCTTAACCAATCCCTTAAATGGCCTCATGACCGAACTGCAAAAGAATGAAGTTAAAGCATTGTCCTTGAACTTCAACCATATAAAGAATCTTCACGTGGTCGGAGTTCAAGGGCAGTTCATACATCCTTTCTAGAGAAATTCGAAACAAATTTTACATTCGAAAGTATCCAAACATTTTTAGTCGTGTTTTTATAATTTTTGTAACCTTTTTATTTTAAACAAGGCAAAGGCTGTAGCGATAAATGAGGTATGAGTGACTGGTACTTTTTATTGACTTCCGACAAAATATGCTCAGTTTAAGTCGAATGTCATTGTTCTTGTTGAAGAGAAATTTAATGAGCCAATGTTATGTATCGATTTAGTGATTATCCTTAAAACTGAATTTTTCTTGTTGAATTTGTATTGACTTTCTACTTTCTCATAGTTGGAAAATGTACAACGACAGCATATATGCATTCATGAAAAATTAGATATCAAGGAATTTTTGAGCGAATTGTTTTCTGCGGGGGGGGGGGAGACAAAATATTTCTCAGCTAAAAAACATTCATATAACTATATCTACATATCTGTTTGTCAGGGATATTATACGACATAATATTCTTGCTACTGGAATATTGCAACTAAAACCTTGCTGTTAAAAATGCCATATGGATGGATAACCTTTACACCAAAATTGTAAATTGCAATTAATTTTTAATCCCAAAGTTGCTTTTTGTTCTCTTCATTATGAAACTATCGAGCTAAATTTACAAGGTGCTTTTTACAAACCTGTATCATCTAACCTACCTTAAGATCTGTTTCATTATTATTCCTATTTGTGTTTTGTTACTTATTCAGTTATTTTTTTTATTTGCATGCGTATTGAGGCTTCGTCTGAAAAAGTACTGAATAAAGTTCTTATACGTTTCTGAAGTTATGATTAAAAACAATTTTCAAATTATTAAACGTTAGTGAAGATATTCTCGTATTGGATACTTATTAACTTTTAAGTCGTTTTAAAAATAATTTCATTTTGATTAATTTTTATAAAATTGTCATTTGACAACTTTTGTGAAAAATATTTTCTAATATATCAAAGAAAAATTTAATTTTAGATAATATATTGGAAGTTAGAAGCCTTCGACTAATAGCTGATTTGTCAATGATATTAATTATTTTTAATTTAAATTAAATCGGGTATGCATAACTTAAGGCTCAAGATTATGTTGGTAAAACAGGAACTTCAAGATTATATTAAGTCTTGTAACATCATAGTGGCATTAAAAATTGCTTACATTTTTTAAAATTAAAATATTAATTTGCTTCCTAATTCTTCATCTAAACATCAAGGATAAGGAACACATTTTTTTAGCTTTCAAAAGAAAGTGGTGGAATTTAATCTTTGACTTTGAAAAAAATGAAATTCATTGCAACAATGTAATCTATCAATGAATAACCATTCAAAAATATTTTTTGAGAAATTTTAAAAATCCAGGAAGAAATTGCAGAGAAATTAAATTTGTATCTTCAAAAATATATGTTTTAAATTTAAAAACAGTCTAAAAATGAAATGTTTTGAAATATTTTCTTAAGTAATGATAAAAAATTTCAAAGATTTTGTTTAATTTTTATTAAGAAAATTTCTAATTAAAATTTTAAAAAACTCTTATTAAAGTGTACACTTTAGCTTTCTTAAGTATGTCTGTTCCGCATTTGATAGCTATAAGACTAATGGCAGTGTAGATTGCCCACATACATGTATACTTCCTTTAATAAGTATAGATAGATAACTGTCTGTCGGTAACAATTATTTGAATAACATTCTAAACAAAATTGCATTTAATTGTATAATTAACATCCTTATGGATAATATCAAAGAGTCTTTTTTTTAAAAAAAATTATGTTTATTTAAACAGCAACACTTTATATTTCAATAAAAAATGTGGACAATACAAAGCTTGTCAGTTACGTGATAATCATCAGTTACAAGAATGATAATTGTGTTTCAGACAATAGAGATCGACTTTAGTAATTTGAATCACTTTATTTTTAATCTTACCTAACACATGCTTTTTCATTCGCCTCGTAATTTATCAGAGCATGAAATTTAGATCTACCTTCATAACTGAATGTAGACATTAACGCATTGAAATAATATGGAGATGAAAAAACTTGAAATAGTAAATTATTATCTCAAGTTCTTCCATTTTAATATCATTAGTTCTACGGATGCAAGCCAAAATTAAAATACAGCTCATTAGAAATTTAGAGCTGTGCTTCAAATGATGACTAGTTCTTTAATAATCTATTATTTTTTACAGTTGAATGTCTTTAAATCTTTTCCATTTTGAACGATGGATGAATATCTGTAATAAAGTTGTGCATCGCTGCTCAAAGTATAATTTGTGGTTTAGAAAAACGCGTCCGTTATATCATCGATCACTATTAATGGCTTAAAAGGTATTTCAAATGAAACATTTGGTTATTGATATTGCTCTAAGAAATCCAATTGAAGGTTCATTTATTGCCTCAAATAGAAAAAGAAAAGAGATCTAAAAATTCTTCTGAATTTATGTTTGTTATATAAATTTACATTACAATGAATAAACTTTTAATATATTAAAATGATGGAATTATTCGCAATACTGAGTTATGAAATTTAGTTTATTAGAATAAACAAGTAATATAAACAAATTTATTATAGTCAATTCACTCTTAGGTCAACAAAGACATTATTTATTTTAGTCACTTTTTATGAAATAATTACAACTAATATAAATATACATATATATAGGAAAGAATGACAATATTATGTGGCAAAATAGAAAGTAAATTTACTTTCTATATTTAGTGTTGGACTATTAATTCTGTTTGTTACTACTTATTTATTTATTTTTCTTCGTTTCTAATTTATGAAGTTGATAGTGGTTTATAATTTCTCATGGCAAGTAATGAACTGACATTATTCACCTTTATGGGTTCATTTGAAAATCTGATTAGAATATTTAAATTTTTTATTTGCGAGTGTCTGTAATTAGGAAGCAACTATAGGTCTCTGCCATTTATTCAGCATCGCTGTTAGAAAGTTTTGATGGATTTTTATATCATAAATAATGAATCATGGAAGTTATGGATTGCATTTTAACCTATAATAACTGTAATGCCATGTTATAAAATCTGACTTTCAGGAAATGTTTAAAATTTTTTAAACGTATTTGAAGTTTTTCAGTATTTCCGCTTTAAAAATTGTCCTTATGTAACTTTTAAAACTTCATTCGGTTTGGAAAATAATGTTTTCTTAGAAAACAATTCAACTTTTTTAGAAATCTATTCTCATATTGGAATACACCATACTCCTCATAACATGAAATTATTTATTTAAAGTTGGTTGAAATGCTATAGGTTTTATTTATGCTTTTGTATTAGTAAACTATTTTAAAGGCATAAAACACATGCGCTATGAATATGTCTTGTATAAAAAATTGCTTGGAATCCTGTTAATACACAAAAGTTTAGGTTAAGACAGTGTTTCTCAACCTTTTAGTATTCACCGCCCAATTTTCAATCATAATTTTCATAGCGCCCCCCCCCCTCCCCACCGCATACAATAAAATGTATTTTGAGTATTTTGGCGCTAAACCTACAGTACAACCTTAATTTTAAACTTTACAAATTACCAAGAATACGGAAATTTATTGACATTTTGCAACACCGATCTTCTGCATTGAAAAACCAGAATCCTATGCCTGTTTATTGCTCTTGAGTCCCGCCATGTCGGGCATTCTCACGGTTTAGCGAGAAGTTTCGATGTGTCTGGTCAGCTTAAAAGTTAAGGTACGAGAGTGCGTAGATGTGAGCAAACGTTTTTTCAAAGGGAGGAGGAGAAAATTCTATGGCGCCCATTTCAATTCCAGACAAACTGATTCGAGTCGATCCTTCTATCGCTATTGAACCTATTCTGAATGTGTATGTTATATATATTTTCGTGTAATTGCAATTCACCGTATTAAATATTCACAGCAGCAGACTTATGCAGAATCATGGAAAAATTTTTAAGCTGGCGTATGCGAGCATTAGACGATAGACAAGCATCAACGAGTACACAGACGAGAGTGGTTCGGAGAATAAAATCAAGAAAATATTTTCAAGAATACTTAAATTTTGGGTTCACTTGTAGTGAAGTAAATGAAGAAGAAAAGTCCTTGTGTATCATTTGCCCAAAAATGTTGGCGGCAGACAGCATGAAACCTGATAAACTTAAATGACATTTGGAAACGCTTCATAGTGAGTACATAAACAAACTCAGAATTCTTCGAATTAAAATCATATGAAAAGCAAAAATTATAGTTTAAAAAACTTTGTCTGTGAATGAAAAAGCTTTAATTGCCTCTTAAAAGTTTCATATAAAATAGCCAGATGTAAAAAGCCTCACACCATTGGCAAAGAGCTTATTTTGCCAGCTGCAATTGAGATTGTAGAAAATATGTTTGGAGATAATTTTGCAAAACAATTGCAGTCTATACCTCTTTCAAATGATACTGTTGCCCGTCAAATTGCTGATATAGCTGAAGCTGTAGAATGTCAGCTTTTGTCGAAGTTACGTGACAAATTGTTTTCAATACAACTCGATGAGGCAACAGACAGTAATAAAGATGCTCATTTCATTGCCTATGTTAGATTTTGTGATGATTTGTCAGTAGTAGAAGAATTACTTTTCTGCAAACCGATAGAACTCAAAGCAACAGCAGCCGCATTATTTGCTATCTTAAATGGATTTATGAACGAGGCAAACATAGAATGGAAACATTGCGTTGGAATATGCACCGATGGTGCTCGTTGTATGTCCTGAAAATTCCAAAAGATTCAAGCACTTGTGAGACAAAAATAGCCACAGTGCGTTAGGACGTATTGCATGATCCACAGAAAAGCTTTGACTTCCAAAGAAATGAGCCTTGGTTTGAATATTATATTAACTACGGTTGTCACCGTAGTAAATTATATAAAAATGAGACCCCTGAAATCAAAAATCTTTTCCGCACTTTGTAAAGACATGGGTGCAGTACATTCAGCGTTACTATTTTATTGCGAGGCAAGATGGTTATCACGAGGGAAATTTGTGCAACTGTTTATGAATTAAGAGAAGAAATCGCCGTTTTCCTAGAAGAATTAAAACAGACCGGAGAGCTGAGAATTTTCGCGACAGTTTATTTGTGATGAAATTGAGCTACATGGTTGACATATTCGGGAAATTAAATAACTTAAATCTTCAGTTGCAAGGAGCAAATACACACATATTGGATACGAGTGATAAAGTTAATGCTTTTTGTAGGAAATTGGAATTGTGGAGCAGAAATTTAAAGCAAGAAAACTTAACAATGTTTCAAAATTTGAATGATTGATTTAAAACTTACAAGGCTGAAGAAAAACATGTAAAAGTTGTTTTTGTAACTATTGAAAATCATTTAGCAATGCTAGCAAAGAATTTTAAAAAGTACTTTCTTGCTGATGACAAACTGATATCAAGTTACAAGTGGGTGAGGTATCCATTTCAAAATACTCCCGACGGACTCTCAATTGAAGAGGAAGAAACCTTCATAGACTTCACTGCAAGCAGCGAAACCAAAAGACAATTTAGTAATAAATCACTCTTTGATTTTTGGGCAGGAGTGGATGATGAGTTTTTGGCACTAAAAACACGGGCATTTCGTATTCTACTACTATTTTCAACATCTTACCTTTGTGAAACTGAATTTTCTGCGGTGGCTTCTTTGAAGACAAAATATAGATCTCAACTAAATATAGAAAAAGAACTGAGAGTGTCTATTTCCAATATTAAACCCTCCTTCGAAAACTTTGATCTTCAAGACTGACCCAACGAAGTCACTAATAATTATTAAATTTGTTTTTAATTTAGTAAGTTGTTTTAATTTAATAAGTTAATTATTAAATATGTCGAAATGTATTTTGTTTCGTATGTGTGTGTGTGTTCTTTCCTTTCAGCCCCTTAGTCAATTTTTTTAAATCACATTTTCTCTTGGATATGCTCGTGCCCCCCATTAGTGTGCTGGCGCCCCCCTAGGGGGCGCGCCCCACAGGTTGAGAATCACTGGGTTAAGATAATGAAGCCAAAGCTTATTTTTTTTATTATTAATTACAAAGAAGTCTTCGTCAAGATTTGAGATTAAGAAAATATTTATTTCATATTTATATTAATATAGCAGTAGAGCTTATTGTAATTAATAATAGAATTAATTAAAAAATTCTTTTCATTTTGAAAGAAATTTTGGTTAATTACCATTTACTTAGTTTGCATGTATTTTTAAAATTAATTCCATTTGTTAATATA
Organism: Argiope trifasciata; assembly: GCA_026543055.1. Taxonomy (NCBI): domain Eukaryota; kingdom Metazoa; phylum Arthropoda; class Arachnida; order Araneae; family Araneidae; genus Argiope; species Argiope trifasciata. The sequence continues at coordinate 369,041 of JAPMOQ010061688.1, read as the reverse complement.
ATCATTAATCTCTCTATCTCAATTATTTTTTCCAAGAACTTAAAAATGTTAATAAAAAAAACCAGACAAAAAAAGTTTCTTTCTCTTCAGTTTAACAAAATTGAAAGTTAAGTTTAAGTGAATGCGTTTAACAAATTATACACTAATAAAATTTAAATAGACTATCTATTATACATTATATACACTGTTTCAGGTATATAATGTATAATAGACTGCTTTCATTTTTAAATTGCCATTCAGGTTAATTTAATCAAAATTTATTTTGAACCTTATCTTTTTATCAGTCGGGAAAAAAGTTATTTTCCCAAATTATATATTTAAATTAATGAATATCATTTCCCTGGAGTTTTTACTTAATTTGAAGGTATTCTTCAATAATTTGATAATTCCTATATTTAATATCCATTTTATTTTATGTATATTTGATCTTTTTAAGTGCACGGAATCTGAAATAAAAAATAATTAAAAATTAAAAATTTATCCAGTTTTAATACTTAATTAAACACTATAAATGAATTATGGCTACATTGTTTATTATATTATTTACATTTGCGTTCGTCTTGGAATTGTATCAATTCAAAAATTATAGCTCACAGTCCATAATAATATTTCAAAAGGATATAGCAGCTTCATGGTTGCCGTGATATCTACGATTGCCGCAATAATTAAGTAAATTTAATTTGCAATATTATTAAACTTCTGAAGCTATTGAACCCTAATATAAAAATAATAAAGAGCAATAGACAAATTTATTTGGAATCCTCTCATTCAGATATTCATCCCCGGCATAAGTCAATTTAATTTTGGAATTCATCTCTTGCATGACTTTGAATTTTGTAATATTCCAGCACAATGCAATTGAAGATAGTAAATTATGTTTTGGATTGTGTTGTATTTTTAAAAAGGTAGAACAGACTAAGGTGTTGTGATATCAAATAAATTAATAAATTACGCTAATAGATTACGTCAGTACCTAGTGAAAATTCGTGCGATCACATTTGAATGTCATATAATATTGTATTACTTAAGAACATATAAGTTATATGGCTGTAACAAGTGTTCCATGAAATTAAGCAGTTTTCGTTCCAAATATAAGTTATTAATTTGTTTGAATATCCATTAATAATAATTAAAATTAATTCTTGTTCAAATATATATATACATCATTTTATATATTCTAAGAAAGTAATCAGGTCTACAAAAATGTATATAGCAAGGAACAGAAAAATTTTCCTTCATATTGTCATTATCATTTGTTGATAATGGCTATAAAACTTTTGATAAAAGTTTCTGAATGTTAAAATAATTTTAATGAAATTTTCAGGGTTAATTAATTTTTACATGAATATTCGATATCTCATTAATTCAAATTGCTGCGAATAATTCTGGAAATTTATTCCTGCAATAAAGAACAATCACAAAATCCACTTTACAATGTATATAAAAGTCATTGTAGCTGTGTATGCTCTACATTTCTTCATGAACAACTGGGTCAAATTCAATCACATTTTGCACACTTTTTATTTAAAAAAAGATATATTATTCATAATATATATTTTTAATCCACCAGGTAGAAACTGTTCAAAAATTTTTTAACTTATTTTAGTGCTATCCAAATATATAGTGCTGTCCTCTAGCGTTTGGAACACGAAATATCTTTCTCTGAAATCAATAATGCGTGATGTTCTGCTCTCTAGAGAAACGTTTATCGCTTCTTTAAGAGTTCGTAGAATGTCATTATTTAATTATTATTTATTTAATACCAATACATAGAACTTTTTCAGAAAAATTTCAAAGGAAGCTATTCTGAAAAAAAAAATTGCACCGTTTTAAAAAAGTTAGTTTTTTAATGCTACCAGTTTAAATTTTATGCTATTTATCTTTCATTTAATAATGATTCCTTAGAAAAATTGACGCTTTTGATTTTAAAACAAGAGAATTTATAGGTCTTCTTTAGCTGGGTAACATACGTCTTTGAACTGTTTTACCTCTATTTTTAAGATTTTTCTTTTATTTCGTACATTTAAATCTTTAAAAAGGTTTTCATGTTTTAAAATTCAATAAAAGAATATTTTTATATTAAAAATATTATCCGTGGAAGGATTTTAGTCTCGAATAGCCCCATATATATCGATTAATATCTTATAAAATTGGTTGTAAAATAAATAATGACACCAGTTTAAAGTAGTAATTTTATTAGGATTCAAAAGCAATCATCAAACATAACAGAAACGTGCTAAAATAAATAAGTGTTGATCCGATATACGGATTTTCAACTATTTTCTTCCTTCAATTGCAATTCAAGAAATGAACTCCAAAAGCATGGTAATAAATATAATCAGACATAAAAGTAAGTTGTTGAAAAATTCAGAGATGTTAAAAGCTAATTAACTAAACTTGAAAATTTTCTTGTTGAAATGATTTTTTTGTTAAACTTAATGAAAACCCATAACAGTAATGGATATAACGACTTCCATAATATTATTCGTTCTCAAAGTAGTTTCAAATCGCTTATAAATTAAAATACTGAAGTATAGATAAAAATATCGCAGGATTGAAATCAACAAAATTAAACATTATTTCCCTAAAATTTTCTTAGATACTTAATATGTAGAAATTAAAGTCTGATAAATTAAAAAGAATTAACTTCATAAATTTCTGATTCGGCGCACATCATTCGATGAAAATATTAGATTCAAATAATCGGGTTGAAAATTGAATGGGTTTGTATCCATTACATAATTACTTAATTAAACTCTGTAACTATAGGAATCACAAAAATTTAGTATTTATCTTTTGCTACAACACCAATGAATTTTATTGTTAGTACTAAAAAACTTTTGAAAATGATTCTTTTTTCTTTAAAATAACAATTATTCAGCTATTTTGGTAATCGTATTTAATAAATTGAACATAGATCCTTTAATTAGCATATACAACCGTTTTGCGATATGAAATAAGGAATATTTGTTTTAGTCATAGTACTTCTTTCTCATCTGAGTCTTTTCGTGAACACAACAGCAAGATCAGATACGTATTATTTCATCGTAAAGACACTGCACATTATGTAGTTTCTGGCACATGAGAATACCTTCATAAGGCTTTATATGAATCTTCAAGGAAACTCTGAAGATGCACATAAAAAAAAATAACTGTGCAAAACCTATACCGCATCGTTCTTGAAAAGAATTGTACACATTCGTTATTTGAGAAAGAAAAACAGATTGAAAATACATTTCTAGAAAGTCTCTAAATCAACATTTATTAGAGTTTCTTTGGACAAGTTTATTATTTGCGAAGAGTACATGAGTGCTAACATTTTTTTTGTATTTGGTGGTGGTTAATACGCATTAAAGATACATGATTTGGATTGAGTTCGATTGCATGATTATCCATATATCATTCATTATTTTCGAATCCATTTATCATATGTTGACGCGACAACACATTTTTAAACACTTCTTCCATTCATGATTCAGACAGAAGTCATTCTTATAAATATTCATAGAAATTTGTATTTCTTTTCCATTTAAAGTTTGAAATGAGCACATATTGCATTGAAATATTTTAAATGTATCTCTTACAGACAAACGTCCTTTTAGTTAGTTATGTCTAGTAAGTTCATAGTCTGCCATTTAAGATGAATGAATTTATGGCACGCGTTTTAAACTATTTTGATTGTTGGCATATATATTATTGTTGAGCACTTTCTTAATAGCTGAAGTTTTCGCCAGTTCTGGAATAGGAGCCGTGTAATCTCCCAATATAAGACGCATAAGAGCTTCAACAGGACCATCAAAGAGGAAGAAGCAAGCTGCAGCTAAGGCATACGATGTCATGATATGTCCAAAGAAAAAGTAAGCCTGAAACCAGAACAATATATATTAGATAAATTATTCTTATACAGCAAAAAAATGTGAAATCAATAACACTCTTTAAATAATTAAACTTATAAGTTCACATAAAAGCAACATTATCTAAAGTAATAATTGAAATAATTTTATTAATTTTCCTCTAGACTTGTTAATAAAAAATTACTAGAAATATATAATATCAAAATAGAAACACATAGTGGATTATTAAAGGTGAATCTGAATGAAAAAATTTTCACGGTATTATTAACTTTAGTGAGCCTCACTATAATCTTCAGACAATAATTCTATTCTGCAGAAATATGCCTAATGAGAAGAGCAGTACTTTATAATTCTTTGAAAGATTTTGTTGATTTCTTTTTTTTTCCTATCTTTTTCTTTCTTTCTTTATTTATTTTTGAAGTTGAAATTTATTATTTACTAGCATTACTGAAATTTATTATTTATTAATACTATTTATTAAATTCGATACTTCTGTCATGATTCTATTATTTCAGTGACCAGAATGATCACAAACACGGAGGTATGAGACGGCATCCTGCTACGTATACGTGTTGTTTGTCAGTTATATCTTTTACTAACTATTACCCATGACTATGTTTGTGTGGAAATTTAAATCTAACCTAAAAACTATACATTTCAAAGTATAAGCACATACGAAAAATATATGACATACATACAATTTAATAAAAAAACACAATTAACGTAAAAACAACTTATTTACATTGTATCCCCAAACTAAAACAAAATAGTAAATCAAGTCCGGTCAAATCTATTTTATATATTGATCAAGACTGAGATAGCTACAGCAGTATTATACTCATTAACTTTTAATTTAAATGGAAACACAGTTGTCAATAACCACGAGCGAGCTTTCAACGCCAGTTGACGCAACGCACATGTCTGGCTTTTCTACTCCAGTTGGGGTTACGCAATGCAGATTATCAATTTTTTATTTCCTTTATTCTGTTTTATTTTAATTTAAAAGTACTTCATAATGAATCCAAAAGATCGATTCATTATCAACATTTGATTTTAAATATATCAAAAACAAAGAAAATAAATAGAATCGTTTGAAATAAACGATTAAAATTCTGCTAAGCTTAACCTCATTTCTAATGGGTAAAAAAAAAACTGACGCCTTACTTATTTTTGGCGTGATTTGGCCTCATCTTTTTGGCGAGAAAATAGTTTTTAATGAGTAAAACATTGAGCACTTAATTAACCGAATAAAAAGAAGCCTATGATCTATTCCTGACTATAATCTACCTTTGTGCTGAATTTTTTCCAACTCTGTTCAGCCTTTCTGGTGTGATTGAGTAACCAGCATCCAAACTTTCACATTTATAATATTGGTATTGGTGGAATTTTGTGAAATGAAAGGCGACCGCCAAATTCGTTAAGAGTTTCCGCATATTAAAGTAGACAGTTACTTGAAGTTTGCATAAAATAAGTAATTAGTTATATTATTTTGTTAATTTGTTTTTCATTACCTGAACTCTTAAAAACAGATTATTATATATATATATATATATATATATATATATATATATATATATATATATAATGAGAAACATTTAAGTTAAATTTCTCGGTTTTTCAAGTGAATTATAATTCAAACAGGTTTTTAAAATTAAAATGCTTAATCTTTTGTTACAAATCCAATATAAAGCAATATCTTTTATAAGGATGCCGGATTGCAAAAATATTGTTGCATAATGATTTGCTATATATAATACTATGAAATTATTCTAAATAAAAATTTAAAAAAATCCTTTGACGCATCTATGTTTTCCTAACATAAGAGAGTCCATGCATTTCTTTTGGAATTTTTTTGTCTTTAAATAATGTCATTTCTTTTGAAATTGTTTTCCTTGTCCCTATGGATTAAACCTTTTAACTTAAATTAATATTTTTTGAATTGGTTCCACCAATTTCTTATTTTATTTTACAATTTTGCTTCCTTAAACTTACCAAAATGATATGATTTGTCTGTAATCGTTCTCGAATATACCCAGTTAGAATGTACTGAATGAGGGGGTGTATTAAGTATACCATGCAAGTGAGTCGACTCAAAGGAATGAATACTTTCCAGGACAATATGCTGTTGATCAAACCTAAAAAATACGATAGTTAAAACTATTAAATTCTTGCAAAGAACAAAATTCCTTATTTACTAAAGATATTTCATTGTTTTATGCAACACATCAAAAATGCTATAAAATACGAGAACAGATTTATTTTAGATAAGAAAACTAAATAATTTTATTTATTTTAATAACTTTACCTTAATTTAAAATATTTGATGATATATCTAAATAATTTGCATAAATATAAAATAGCAAAGGAGAATGAGAAAAAGTGAAGATCATGTAAAGAAATTAAAGAATAATACCTTTTTTATGATTTGAAATCAAAAATGATAAATAAAATTATTTACGATCGTAATCTTTCTAATAAAAATAAATTGGAACTGAAATTAATTCTTAGTCTATACATTTTATGCATAATATGGTTATTATTATGTTATATATATAGTATATTTTATATATAATTTTTTATATGTAATATAATTTTATATATAATATTATTTATTACATAATAAATAATTAAAATATTTTATTAATATTCACGTCAGTATATTTTATACATAAAGTAAACTAATTTAAAATAATAATAGCTCGACAAAGATTTTGTACCAATTTGTTCCTCGAATAATTTAAATTAAAAAGAACATCGAAAGAAAAACTTTTAGTCGAAAAAAAAAATTTGAAAAGGATGCACTGACATTTTTTAGATAATATTATTTGATTTTTACAGATATTTTTAGCACAAATTTAAAATAATGAGAAAAATTGCGATCATATATATCAAATTATGCTTGAAAAGAAATTATTATTAAATTACAAGTATATTTTTTCACAATTGATGATACTTCAAACATAATAATATTTATAGTTTGGGATACTATTTATAATTTTTGTGCCATTGATAATGAAAATTTGAATTAGGTCTACAAATATCATCTTAGATGCATTATTACGGTTCAGTAGTAAGTGATAATTTATAAAATGTTTTGAAAGATGTTAATGAGATAGCAAATTAAAAATTAAACTTTTGACATTTTTATAACTTTGAAGCAAAAAAACTATTTTTACATCAACTTATAATTTAAAAAGTAAACTTTTTGTAAAATTAACTTTTTGGGGCAATTTTTTCTTCAATTTTAGTGAATTTTTTAAAAAAAATTTAAGTATATATTTCAATAGATTCTTTGAGTTACAGCATGTATACACAATTGCATGCCCACGATTCTATCTTTATACTTTTAAGTGTCTTTAAATAATGCTATATAATTAAAATAGACTTCCAAAATAAAATGAAGATAAATGATTCAAGCTGAAAGTATTATTATATTATTTTCGAGTAGATATTACATGTCTTTAAAGTTTTTTTTTTTTTTTACTATTAGAGTTTACAGATATTAGGTATTTTTAATTGTTAGTATTTCATATTTTTTGAAAAATTATTTCAAAACATTATAAATTTAATAACTTTTGCCTTCCAAACACATAAAATAAATTTTTCAAAAATAAAAAATATATCATTTCAATTTATATATGCTTCTAATTTAAATAAAAATTTTCTTCTCATGACCTTTATAATACACCGTAATAATGAAACGTTACTTTTTGACAGCCGATTTATGTTTTTAAAAATTAACTTCAATTTTTCTTAGAAAATTCCGTAAATTCACATGAATATATGATAAACTGTAAGTTAAGAATTCTCAAATAGTTCAACCTCCATAACCGGCAACACATATAATTGTTATCCAGGACAATCCAAGGGCCCAAGCGGTCCGATGCGTAGCAGCATATGCTAAAGCAGCTGGCGTGCTAGGCAAATTACCCTTGTTCCATTCCAATACTCCATATACCACAGCTGCTGTAACGGATATCGCACTGCCCCAGCCGATAATGTGATGGTACTGTAAAGTAATAAAAAGCTCATTTTACGTACTTTGGTATATAGAAATGTTTATCATGATTTTTTAAAACTTTGTTATTAAAAGAATATCGCCGATAAAAGTATCGAATTTAAATATTTATAATGCTTGTGCAAAATAAACAAAGTTTAAGTTGAAGAAAATAATATAGAAATACAGATAGAGTACACATATTTAAAAAAAAAAACTTGAGAACGCAATATTAGAAAAGAGTTAATGAACCGGTAAACATGTTTTCACACTTTGACGCTTGACATCTATTATATGCTGTCTTCAATCTTATTTCGAAGAACAGCTAGTTAGTAATGATTTATTCGTTTTCAAATTTGATCTAAGATATGTGTCAGCAATTCTGGATCTAAATGAAAATTTCTGCTCACATCTTAAATGTTTTTTAAAAATGTAAATAATGTCTTATTCGAATTGTAAGGGCTTTGAAACTTCATATGATTAAGTCCGAATTCATTAAGTTTTAATTCAGATATGATTAAGTTCCGATTCAATAATTTTGAAATTGCACACACACACACACACACACACACACACACACACACACACACAC